>JBBIGA010000035.1:16785101-16807008 GCA_037576975.1 Alestes dentex
ACAGTTTTACAGGTCCCTACATATATATATATATACATATATATATATATATATATATATATATATATATATAAAGTGTATATATATATGTGTGTGTGTGTGTATATTTAAACATTATGGCAATGTTTCTAAATTGCTATTGATTTGTAAAGGACAAGGTAAAAAAAGTGTTACGTAGTACTTCATGTACTACATATTATAGGATTATGTAGATTGTTTTTGTGTTGAATATTTTAAATGGTAATATTTATATTATGATTGAAGTAGAAGTTTAACTGAATTATGTTTAGTTAATATATGTAAATGTTTTTTTTATTATTATTTATTTTGGCTTTTTGTTTTATAATTTAAAGTTATGTCTAAATTCACTTATATCTTTTTATATTTAGGAGGGCAGTGAGGAGTGAACGAAGTCTTTCCAGCAGCGTCCATTTAAGAAGTTATTCTAGTTCTGTATTTCTGTGGAAAAAGTAGCTGCAATATTATAGTTTAAAAATTAGTACATATATGTTTAAAAATTAGTACATTAAGCAATTGTTTAGGAATTGAATAAGGAGTGAGGAAGTATTTACAGCAGCCTCAATGGAAGGAGTAGTTGTAGTTCTGTATTTTTTGGGGGGACAGTAGCTGCAGTATTATTCCAATGTTTAAAAATTAGTAGATTGAAGGAGTAGGTCATTTCAAATTGTGGTGAGCTATTTCTTTAAGTTCTGTATGTTTATACTGTTTTTGTACCAAGTATTTTGTACAATGTTATATAGCTTAAAATCTGCTGTATTATAAACAACATAAAAGTTGTATTTTCAAAATTAAAATGTTTAAAAGTAAATGGAAACTGTTTTAAGAACAAACTATACTTTCAGTTTACAAAAAGAGTTTTGATCTTCTTTGAAATGTTTTTTTTTAATAAAATACTTTTAAACTTGTTTATAAAGGTGAATGTGTTACTACGTAACGTCTAAGATTATGTAATTTGATGTGTGTACGTTTGTCTGTGTGTGTGTGTGTGTGTGTGTGTGTGTGTGTGTGTGTGCGTGTTTACATTTGTGCAGCTGTGTTTGTGAAAGTAAAAGTGACAATGTATTGTCAAGTATGGTGATCTATACTTGAAATAGGTCCTCTGCATTTTAAACGTCATGAGTGCACACAGCAGTGAGGAGTAAGCACACATGCACACATACAGTGAGCAGCCATTGCTCCAGTGTGTAGGGAGTAATTGGGAGCAATTGCCCTTGTACTTCAGTACTTCAGTCATTGTACTGAAGGTGGAAAGTGCGCTGTTCATTCACAGTCCACACCTTTAATTCTTGTTGGTGTGGGAATTAAACCAGTGACCTTTGGGTTACAAGTCTGACTCTCTAACCATAAGGCCATGTCTACACCTAAAAAAAAAACAGCTCCTCATTCACATTTGCAGCAGAGGGGTGATTTGAACCCACGTTTCCTACATTGCACTGACGTTTTATGCCATGCACACTGATCGCTCAGCCACATCATATCGCTATGAGATTGTTTTGTGTTTTAGACAGTCAGACTGAGGAGAATCAGGGAGCAGGTTGTAACTGGGTAACGGTTAGGTTTATGGTAAGGGTTTATGTGAGGCAGTTAGTTGTGCTGGGTAGATTTAGGGTAATGAGCTAAATAATACGTTGTGTAAATGTATGCTATAAATGTAAACAAATCTGAAAGAAAGATTGTTAAAGAGGAGTAGCATTGTTAAAGGTTAAAAAGTCTTTAGTTTAAGATCAATTTTAAAATGTATTAAACTTTTAATAATGTTATTATTTTTTAATTTTAATAATAAAATTAATAAATATAAAAAAATAACTTAATTAAAAAAATATATTCATTAGATGAACTAATTGTTGATTAGTACGTTGCGTCATTTTTAGAGTGACTACTAATAATTTATGTTTGTGATTGACAAAGATTTATTAAAATCTGCACGGATCAAATAAACACTCAAATCACTTTACGAGCATTGCGTAGGTGCGTGTGTCTGTCATTAGCAGTGAGCTTACAGCAGACGTACACAGACGAAAAGGTAAGCGGTATAAATGTACTTTTATTTATTGTTTTTGCTGATATAATGTTAGGTGTCGTGTGAGATCAGTACTGTTTTGTATTTTTGTAGAGTTTCTTTATTAATTTCGTCAATAAATTCTGTATTTGGTTAGCTTATGTCGCATTTTAGGGTAACGTTAATGATATCTGTTAAAATCTTGAGAGAAAATTGTATTCCTTTTTACTTTAGTTTGACATGTAAGACAATAAACTGTACAGTATTCACTGTGAAATTATTTAAACTTAATACAATTTAAACCGCAATAGTTAATGGTAGCCATATTGTACATTTAAATAAAATGTAAACTTATGTATAAACGTTTAATTAAACTGAAGCTGCTGAAATCACGTTCAGTGTATGTGGGATTAATGATTTCTGCTTTTACGTTACGTTTAAGCACTAGGTCTGTAAGTTGTGTTGTTTACTCATTATGGTGTTTTTCACATAGTTGCTTTTTGGGCAAGTTAAGGTTACGTTTCATTCACAAGTTGGTCTGATACGTTAGTTTTAACAAATGTTTAATAAACAAATGGGGCTTTTTTTAGGTCCTGACTGTCAGTTTTCTAGTTGAGTCAATCAGTGACTTGATTATAAGATACTCATTTGTTAGCATATAGTACTTTAAATGTTTATCCGTTGTAAAACTAACATAACTTTACTTTTTTTTTCAGCACGTGGAGTAATAATGTGGGTAGCAGCAAGAAGACAACAATGATTGTGAGTAGGAACGCTTATTGGGAATTCATACTGATTTGGTTTGTGATTGTTCAGTACTGAAAAAGTGATAAATGGTGTAGGATCAGTAGTGCTGCTATTGGTGCTTTTGCAATGTTGATTTATTATTCTTTAGACATAGCTATAAAGATTTGCTTGTGAATGTCAGCAAGGTTCCAGGATGAAGAGATCATCCATTATGTACAGTGTGTTTTATAGGAATCAGCAAATATTGTGTGAAAAACTAAAGGAAGTTGTTTAACTTTCATTTGCTGTAGAGTTAAACAACTATAGTTTCACAACCTAGTTTCACAAGTTATAGATTTAAAATGATTTAAGTGGTGTATGTGTTTATATTTCAGAGCTTGATGATCATTGTGTTGTCAAGAAGATATGTTGGAAGAATATTTCTCATAGTTGAAAGAAATGTGTAGTGATATCCAGACACACAAGCAGTCTTCCTGTACCCGTTGCTTGTTTTCTTTATATAATTTATTTATATTTTAAAGAGAAGTTTAGTTTTAGTAAGAGTACAAATACTGTTTTAAGAAAAACAAGTCTATAAAATTATGGCAGTAAATATGGTAAATATGCTACGAATCATTGCTATGACTGTGAATAATAATTGAACAAAGTATGACTACGATTCAAATCTATGTGAAAAATACAGCTGAGCATTAAATGATTTAGACTAAATTAAGAGTAACAAAAGTACAGCAGTAACAAGTTTCTTTTGGTTGAATATAGGCTCATATTAGGTTTTACAGTGCAAAATAAAACTTAAAAGATGTAGTTATTAAATTAAATGTAAAATATTTCGTTCATATTGATTGATATTGAATGCATTATTTAATTTTTATAACATTTATGTTTAAGTTATTTAATTTGTAGTGATCTGTATACGTATTTAAATAATTTATCTTTATAGACTATTGGTGTTTGGGTTTATGTATTTACTTATTTATTCCTTCATTCATTCAATCATTTTATTTATTTATTTGAATCAGTTTTTGCACTTGTTGTACTTTATAGTTTAGTGTATGAAAAGTTGTCAAACTTGTTATAACAGTTATTTTATAATAAATTAAAAAGCAAGAATTGGAAAAACTAGGGAGTTGAAATGACAGTTGCAGTCAATAAGTGGTCTGCTGTTCCTTCGAAATATTGCTATACTTCGTGTCTCTGTAGGTACCTTCTTCATATTGAATTTTGAAGGTAGAATAGATGTATCCTTTGCTGTCTTTGATTTTGCTTGTGTGTCATACAGGCTATATAAATAAAGATATTCTGTTGAAATTAAACTTTATAATTAGTTTATAATAGATGAGATCTTCACTATGATATAGTTTATGAATAGTAAAATAGTAAATAGTAAAAAAAAAAACCAGGGTATTTTATAAAAATGTTTAAAGTGTCAACGTCATATCCTTCTATCGATAGAGTCTGCCGTCTGTTGCTGTGTTAAGAATGACATTATTTTTCTTCTTCTCATATAGCTGTTGAGAATGTTACTTTGGTTTCACAGCAAGACTATTGTCCATAGCTGTGTATAGAGATCTCATATTCTTAAGAGAATGTCAACATGCTCATTTTCTGTATTTTTTTTTTTGGGGTGCAGCAAGTACAGGGAAGGTGTAATCTTTTCATTGTTTAGTTACTTATCTTTACTCTTTATGAATGTTGTTTTCTTTATTTCTATTATCTTCTAAGAAGCTCAAGAACTATAGTTCTTTAGTGATTGTAATATTGTTTAGGTTTTGCTTGTGATAATAAAACACTATGGTGTTTAATAACATAGGAAACTCAGGAAACAAATGAACTTAAAGTATTTAAGTCATTAATTAATTGTTTATTTTTATTAGAATTTTTTTTGTAACAAATTATGGGGAGTTGTGTCAATAAGAGTACTGATTGTTGATAATTGTTAGAGATAAAATCATTAATTATATACATCATTAATGAGATAAAGATAATGCATTTTAATTACAGGTTTTATTATTCATTGATTGTATTGTGTAATTTATGTGTTGAATTATCTGTCGTCATGACTTGGTAACACTTTATATGATTAAAGAATTGGTGCAATGTACAAAATGTTTTGGCTTAATATTTGTGGAACGTAACTGAATAAATGCTGAATAATAAATAAATGCACTGTTTTTGTTCATTTTCTATTAGATTGTGTTTTTATTTTAGTTTGTATGTATGTATTGATATATACACTAAAAATTAACAGTAAAAATAAAAAATAGTGTTGTATGTATTTATTTATTTATTTTATAGCAGAAAACGTTAATTAATGAGTTTGTCGTTTGTATGCTGATTTGAAAGTGGTGTGTGCACATCCTCGTGAAGTTCAGTTTAAAGGTAAGAAGTAAATATTAAAATTATAGGGAACGTTGTAGTTTGTTCGTTAGGACGCACCTGCCACGTCCCAGTAATGTTATACTATAACGTGGCCACAACGAATAAGGTAATTTATGCACGTTTGGTCCACTACGATCCAGCGAGGTACGAAATAACGTCGCCACGATGAAAATGGGAATTACATAGTTACGCCGCTGGAATGTTATTTGATACGTCGCTGCGACTAATATGATCCAGTGTAGTAACGTTGTCATGATATAACTGCCAATGCGTTTCAATATGCATAATATCCACCCTATCTGCTCTAAATAATCTGCCCTAAATATTTTTACAATGACTACTATCACATAGAATTTAGGATGAATAGTATGCACGTTGGCATTCAGCCTGTGTTACTTGGGTTGATCTTTCTGATACAAAACATGCACAACCAAACATTTTAATACGTTATTGAAAAACATATTTCAAACTGCAATAATTTAAAACGTAGAAAAAGATAATTGTAATAGAAATGATAAATAGAAATAATTATCAAAATGTAATATTGTTATTAGGCCTATATATGCAAAGACTATCTGAATGTTAGTTGGCTTTCTTTATTAAATTTGATGAAAAGGTATTGATATGTTCTTTGAATAAAATCTTAAATATAAGTGGGCATATGTAGTAAGTGATACATGAGGCAATAACTGATACTTTGCTACATCTACTGATTGTATTTGTAGTGCAAGAGAATACAACATAGACGTACCTTCATAAGTATTATAGTGTTAGTTTCTGTGTAGTGTCCATTAAATTTTACATAATTGTTTAGAATCATATAATGCATGATTTTATATAGTTTTGTGATATTTACAGTTTCTGTTAAGGTTAATAAAGTTTTGTGTACTCTAGATCAATATAATATTATACAATGGTACTGTTATAACAATCTAAATAAAAAAGTTATTTATTTATTTTTTTACAGAGAATTGTAATGCACTGATGTTGTTAATTTTATATTCATTATATATATATATATTGGACCAAGGACTTTACATGGATGCTGATATGGTCTAGACTGATTTAAAATGTATGTGTGATAGTGTATCACATTCATTATGGAGAATATGCTTACGTCAGATATAGAGATGTACATATGTACATAGTAAAATGTATTAATTGAAAAATAATATTTGATACAGTGTAAACATGTTTTAAACAAAAATGCACACATTTAGTTGTACATACAGATATCATTAATAAATGATAGGTGTTATACTATGTATGGTAGGTAGTTTAATCTAAAATCAAAGTCTGTAAGAAAAGAACTATATTATTGATGTAAAATATGTTATAGTTTGAAAATGTTTAGTGGAAATCTTCTCTTTTTAAGATAATTTTCAGATTTACTAGTAATTATAACGTGTTTTAATTTTTTCAGCCACTAGAGGGTGACTGATTTATTGTCAGAGACTTAATCTTCCTGTTTTGTCCGGAAAGGAAGCCATTTTGTCTACTTGATGAACAAGGTAAGACATGCAGTGTTGTTGCTCTTTGTGTGTAATTTTAGTCTTGTGTATTAATATTAGTCTGGTGTGGTATTAAGTAAGTGTAAGTTGTTTTTTGTAGGTTTGAATGTCTTGGGGCTGTATTTTGTAAATAAATGCCATTGCAAAGGTCGGTGACGGCGTCAGATTATTTTTGTTTCATTTTTACAGCAAGTTAAAAAGTTTAAAAAGATTGAAAGACTGTGGCTTTGATATTTGAGCACTGTATTGATAAAAGTAGGGATGGGAGAATGTATCGATTCGTGGATCGATATTGAGATCTTATGAATGCATCGTCATTCTGTTTGGAATCGATTCTGAGCTTAAATTTGAACAGCAGATTGTGATCTATCTAGTCTAATCTAGTTTCAACCTTTTCAAATTGTATAAATGATTATTTTACGTTCAAGTGTGTATAAGGATTCTGAAACGAGCAGAGCACGGCTGTTTCTAAAGTAAGCAGTGCCATCTGCTGTTCAAAACTAAGCTCAGAATCTATTTGAGAAAGAATCGGGATGTGTTCGCGTTGCAACAATTTGTCGTCCCATCCCTAGATAAAACATTGTTGGACTGATGGTAATTTAGTAATTGATGCCAGGAGTGCAAAATAAATTCTTATGTGTGCTATTGGAATAGAAAATCACCATGCATTGAAATTCAGTCACGTCTGCAGCTATTTATTTGTGTTATTTGAATAGCGTTAATAAGGGCTTATAGTCGAAAGATGTATATACATAGAGATTTGCACTCAATTACTCGATCAGATTCATATATACAGTAGCAGCTCCTTGAGCTGTCTCGTTCAGTTTTTGCTTTCGTACTGTTGGTTTGACGAACGTCATTCGCGTGACGCTTGTCAATGAAGCCTAGTAAATATGGCTTGGTAAACTTTGTAATGTCAGAATAAAAACTAATAATGGTTGATTATAAAGAAAAGAATAATAATGACTTATGTCTTTGTTCATTATGTAGCTGTGGTAAATGCTTTTAGAAATATACATTCTTAATATTTCAATTATTGTTTTTATATTTAAGCTTATATATTTGTATTATCATAAGTTTGAGTAATTATGATTCTTCAAGAGTAAATTTCAAGAATCACAATCAAATTGTAAATGTCAGCTTTGTAAACATATGTTGATTATGTATCTAATCAGAAAAACACAAGCATAACTTTTTAATTTTATTATCATTTGTGTCTCCATATTTGTATATATATTTGCATTTTAAAATATGAAATATAGAAAAAATATAAAATGCATGTTTATTTGCAACAGTTATGCTAAGAACAATAAAAAAAAAATCTCTCATGATGGACACCATGCTGTGTTGTCATGGGAACATGTTAGCTGAAGATAATGAGCAAATTAAGTCTCTCCATTTGTCAATTGCATTGTAAAGTTTTATATAATCACTTTTATTTGGAATTTACTCTGTGAACTGTTTGATATAAATACACACCTTAGGGATGGGATGATAAATCATTGCAACATGAATTGACAAATGATTCCAAACACATCGCGATTCTTTCTCAAATCTTGTGATTCTGAGCTTAGTTTTGAACAGCATATGGGAAATTAAATAATCATGTATACCATTTGAAAAGGTTGAATCAAACTATAATGGTGTTTAAAGTGGGCTGTCTTTACATCATATATCGCATCATAAAAGCATTCTGAGCTTAGGTGAAATTACATGACTCTGCTGAATGCTCAAGTTTTCTTCAGCACTGTTGTTCATGACCATTTCTTGAAATTTCTGTATGTGTTTGTTTTTTGTTGTTTGAATTACTATTATGATATGTTTGGGTATTAAAATTAGGTAATGTGTTCTATGTCAATTGCCAGTTATTTAGTTACTATTTAGTTTCATCATTTAAAAATCAAATAAATATAAAGGTTGTATTTATTTCTTCTTTGCATACATATATATTGTTAGTGCAAAGGTCCAAAATAAGCAGAGTAGCATGGTGTATCATCATTAATTGACCTTACTGTAATGTGAACTAACACTAAATTGTTTTATTGCTTTACAACAATTTTCAATGACTGCGTGTGTATACACTGTGACATGGGTGACATTTGACTCTTAAGTCAAGGGGGGCAAGAAAAAAATAGGGGGGGGGGAAGCCAAAGAAAAAATCTTTTTCGGATAAGCATCAAATCAATGCCCTGCCGTATTGCAACACACCAAAGCAGTCAATACAGTACAATAATAACTTAAAGAGGTTACCAAGGTTGACTAAACTGTGGACGAGCTTTTGAATCTGGCGATGCTTCCCGTTTTAAGTGTCAGTTGATAGCCTTTCATTTTTAACCAAATGTGCACGCTGATTTTCTGATTTTCGTGTCTTTTTCCGTGTCACTTGAAATGTATCCGTTTTGATTCGTTGTTACTAAAGGTGAAAAACGTTAAGAACAAATGAATGATCAGTTGTGGGACTATTTTGTCATAAATCGCATACTACTCTTTCCTGAACTTTAACGTCCCTTACTTCACTTTTGCTTTCACTTTCGAGACCGGCTCGGAGGGCGTTTAGTGTCTCCGTGAGTGCGCCCTCAGTGCAGCTGGAACACGTTCAAGCGCACGCAATAGGCTAAAGCTTGCCGCAAAGCACCCGCCAAAGTTATTACCATAAATGTGTCGGGGGAAAATAGCAAAGGGATTTTTTAAATTATTGATTAATAAACTATTTTCTGAGTCAGTGTCGCAAGGATGAAGGTGCAGATCCTGACTTGCCATCTCCTCTTTGGTTGCACCTTTAGAGAGAAATACATCTTTACAGATTACATAATGAAATATTTTTTGTTTTCGATTTGCTGTATTTCGTTAAGTTCTGATTTCAAGCTTTCTAGAGATATATCATGTCTGTGAGGTATGTATTTGCAGAGTTTCGGTTCATTTTTGTGAAGCACTGTTGAGACGACAGAAAGTGCATTATGTTTCTTTAGAAGCACTGTTTGCAACGTTTTGTTGATATTGTGAGTGCAGACAAATAAAAGTAGACCCTTTACAGTTTGAAATGATGTATTATTCTTAGTGTTCGCGTTGGCGCCTCCATGTTCGCAAAGCTGCTTTAGCTTCCACTGTCCGCACAAATGATTGGATATGCGCCAAAGAGCACACATTTATATAGGTTTAACGTTTAAACTAACATTGTTTTATACTTAAACTGTTTTATATCTATAGATATTTTATTTTAGGCTAGTTGTGATTATTTGATAAGCCAAAATTAAATCAAACAGACTATTATTACAGACTATTGTCTTCCGCGGCTGCTTTGTGGTTACTTTAAAAAACAGAAAAATATATTTTTAACAACAATATTTAACGAACAACAACAACAAAAATGCTGCAAAATTTTGAAATTAACTTGAAATTAACGAAATATAATCACTTTGCCATTGCATACAAAATTGAAGTATTTTAATAGCTGAAACAGCTGTTTTGGCAAAAGGGTGAACAACGAATCCAGTATAAATATGGAGATATCATCCTGAAACATTGCATCATATAAAACGAATGTTTGATACAAATTCTGAACGGATTATAACCTAGAAAGTGTGCAAACCTCGCTCACTTTATCACATAAAAGCGTCACTCATCTCAATTCATAGCGATCTCACAAGTTCTGTTATAATCAGTGAAGCTTTCTAAACTAAACAATGAGCCCGGCTATTTTGCCAGATCTTGAGTTGATATTGTATTTGTTAGTACCTCCATACAACCGGGCCTGGGCATGGCAAACCTCTCTAATTGCAGCGTGGCTGACAACGGGGATGACTAACCATCTGGGACACAACTGCCCCCCCCGCACCCCCACCCCCGTTTTATCTTTATGTGAATAATTATATTCTGTTTGGTTATTAAGACTAGATAATTTGTTACTTTTATCATTTAATTATTTTTTACAATGAAATAAATTTATTGGTTGTATTCATTTGTTGTTTGCATACAAAAACATTTTAAGTACAAATGTATAAAATTAGCAGGGTGTCATGCAATATCATCATTAATAGACATAATTGTAATGTGACAACAGTAAATTAATATTTTTTTTATTGTTTAATGTATTGTGTTTGTAAGTTATGATGCTGTAATGTATCATATAATTTTTTATTTTGTGTTTTGTGTGTATTTATAGATGCCTCGGACTAAGCACTCTCAGCGCTCTTAGGCAGCTAAGAAAAGGATGGCAGATCGGATGGTTGCTGATTCTACAGAGGCTTTGCCACCTCTTAAAAAAACGGCAGACTTAACTGAACGTTGTGTACATCACAATGTCTCAAAAAAATTTGAGCAAACCCTACTTGAGCAAACCCTACTTGAGCAAACCCTACTTGAGCAAACCATGTCTGAACAAAAACCTGAACAAAAACCTAAACAAAATAGTGACATGACAATGAATGATTTTTCTGCTCTATCTCCTCAGACTTCTTATATCAGAGGCTCTTTCCATCAAGGACATTACCGTTTTGGTCGAAATATGGGAAGACAATGTGGTGCAAATAGTTTAACTGCAATTCTGATGTGTAAGATAAAAAGTGTGTTGCGGTGGACGAGAAGTGACCTGAATGCTGTTCTGATCCATGGAGATGAGCTGTACAGTACCATGAGAGACACAGGGAAAATCAACGATCCTGAATCCGGCTTCATACGTGTTCATGAGCTGCCACACACACACATGCTGAACAATTGTCAGTTTTCAATAAACTATGGTGAATCATTAACTGGCTTGTTTGGTGTCAATAAATATGATGGAGAACTGCAGGGGTATGCTATGTCACTTGATGAAGCAGTAAATCGAGCATTTCAGACGTTTGATGCATGTTTGGTGAATATTAAGCTATTCATATGTGCAGCTGTCAGAGAAGGTTCGTGGTATGCAGTGATCCACATTCAAGACGCAGTGATGGCACATGTGTAGAAGGTGGTAAGAGTGTATTAGCTTATTATCCAAACTTGAAGTCCCTGCTTGTTCATTTCAGGAAGCTTGGTGTGTCCTTGAATGCACGTTATCATGAATTTGAGGTAACTGGGGTCCACGCAAGTATGATTGACAGAAACAGTCAGCAGGCCAAGTTGTTCTGTCCAGTGATCCAGAAAACTGTTCAAAGAGTAAACAAGACTGAAGGTGAGCAGTTGGAAATGGAAGTTGATGTTGGCTGCAGTCAATCTTTGAGTGATTTCATAAACACAGGTAAAATGTCTCTGAATGAAACATGTGCAGAACAGAAAACAGAAACACAGACCTTATACCCGACTAATGAAAACGCAGGTGATGTTAAATTCATTTTCCAAACTGCCAGTGTTTCTTTGCCGTTTAGTCCATTGACAATACAGCAACAAAATAGTGTTTGCGCAAAGCTGAACATTGTAAATGTTGTGAAAGAACAAAATAATCCAACTGAGATTGTTGAAATGTCTGAGCCTTGTGAAACTAAAGATATTGTTGCTGATGGTAACTGCTTTTTCAGATCTGTTGCTTATGCTGTAAGTGGTAGTGAACGAGAACACCGAAAAGTGAGACGAGCTGTAGTTACGCACATACTGCAGAATGAAGCAAAGTATATTCAGCATCTCAGACAAGGATACAGCTCAGTACCAGAGTATATTGCCACATCAAGAATGAAATATGTTGGAACTTGGGCAACAGAGATGGAAATACAAGCAGTCAGTGATTTAATTGGTGTAGACATATTTACATACAGTCAACAGAAATGGCTTAAATATTCATCTTCAAACATTTCCTCTAATAGACACAGCTGTCGACACAATGGAATTTATTTGAAACATGTGGATAGCTGTCATTATGAGGCTGTTTTATGTGTAAAGAGCAAGTATGGTAGCTGTGCATCCTATTGTAAATCACTATTTCAAGGTTCAATGTTTTATCCATCATTAAAAAGTAGCTCAGATCCACGCAAGCTTTATAGACAAAGTCCAATACAAAATTAATGATGAATTAAAACAGGAAAAATTAATTCAATCAAAAAAACGATATCATGAGGATGAAAGGTACAAAGAGTCAATAAATAAACGTAGCAAAACAAAGTATAAGTCAAATGAACAACACAAAGAAAAAGTAAAGACATATAGCAAGGATAAGTACAAATCAAATACTACGCATTGTGAGGCTGTAAAACAACAAAGCATTTTAAAGTACAGTACAGATGTAGCACACAAAGAATCTGTGAAGACGTACAATACTGAGAAATATAATCAGAATGAATCATATAGAGAGTCTGTCAAACACTACAGTATAGAAAAATATAATCGGAATCCATCACATAGAGAGTTTGTTAAACAGTGCAGTGTGCAAAAATATCATAGTAATGAAATGCATAAAACATGGTAATACATTACAACATACACAAATATAAAAATGATATTAATTTTGCCAATAATATTAAAATGAGAAATGTTATAACACAACGTGAAGTAGACCTCAAAAAAAAGGAGATAGACTATGTAATTAAAAAGTTTAAAGAAAAAATATCTTCAGGTCCTGAATATGTTTGTGCAGTCTGTCATCATTGCTGCTTCAAAACGCAAGTCAAACATTGCAATAAGAATAAATATTTTCAAAAATCAACTCAAGTTGGATCTGTTGCAGAAAAATGTATAACACTGAATTATCTTCATATATGTAACAAACATTGTAGTCAAGATTGTGTATATAAAAATAGCTCTGCTGAATGTCTATGGATTTGTCACACATGTGATAGAAAAATCTGTGAAGGTAAAATACCTGCTGAAAGTATTACAAACAATCTTGCTCTAGATCCTATTCCTTCTGAATTAAACTGTTTAAACTCTCTTGAGCAACATTTAATAGCAAAGAATATTCCATTTATGAAAATGCTGGCTTTACCACGAGGAGGACAGAATGGAGTTCATGGACCCGTGACTTGTGTCCCATCTAACGTCACAGAAGTGGTGAATGTTTTACCTAGGTGTGAAAATGATGATTTAATGATTCGTGTAAAGCTTAAGAGAAAACTGACATATAAAGGACATTATGACTATAAATTTGTGCATACTGAGAAGATAAAAACAGCTTTGGCATACTTGAAACAAAATAACACATTTTATACAGATGTGGAGTTTAACGAGAGTTGGACTAATCCTCTGAGTAAAACAGAAGAAGAGATCAATGATAAAAATAGCAATGACACTGATTTAGACATGTGTCAGGATATTTCTGTTGATAATGAACACAATACTGAAAATGAAGATGAGATCAGGGATGAAACACTTCATGATCGACAGCAGCATGGTTTGTTTATGGATTCTTGCTTACAGCCAGTGGACATTGCACAAGAGGTTTTAGATCAGCATTTTGATGGTATTATGTCACTTGCACCAGCAGAAGGCAATAGCCCAGTGAGAATGTTAATGGATGAAACCAATGAAGCTAAATGTTTTCCAGTTCTCTTTCCAAAAGGAACAGGCACATTTCATGATTCACGACCTGAAAAATTAACATTGTCTAGGTATTTAAACAACAGAATTTTAAATGCAGATGGACGTTTTGCCCAAAATCTTGATTACATCTTTTATGGACAATATTTGTCTGAGCTCAATCAAGTTATCTCTAATGTATCTATTGCTTTGAGAAAAGGCTATGACACAAGCAACAAAACAAAAATTACTTCAGAAATGCTTACAAACAAAGAATCACTTCAGAGGATTTTAAATTATGATGAGGGTTATACATTTTTAAAGCCAGTCCGAGGGAGTCCTGTTTTTTGGCAATCTGTTCAAAAAGATTTGTTTGCAATGGTGAGGCAACTTGGGATCCCAACATGGTTTTGTTCATTTTCATCAGCTGACTTGCGATGGACAGAGTTAATGCAGTCTATTGTCAAACAAGAGGGATGTCAAACTCCTATTGATGAACTGGACTGGTCTGATAGATGTGGGATGCTGAAACGAAACCCAGTCATCGCTGCCAGAATGTTTGACCATCGATTCCACTGTTTTCTGAAAGATGTCATTATGTCACCAGCTCAACCCATCGGAAGAATAATAGATTATTTCCATCGGATTGAATTTCAACAGCGTGGATCCCCTCACACACATTGTCTGTTTTGGGTTGAAAATGCACCTCAAGTGGACAGAGATGATGATGATGAAGTTGTAGCATTTGTTGATCGGTATGTAACCTGTGAAATGCCATCTGAAGACCAAAAAGAAATACATGAAATTGTGAGCAGTGTCCAACAACACAGCAAAAGACATGCAAAAACATGTAGAAAGAAAGGCACTACATGTAGATTTAACTTTCCACGTCCACCCAGCAAAAATACTTTCATTACAAGAAACAGTCAAATAGATAAGAATGAAAAAGCAACAGATGATAAAAGTAAAGACGAAAAGGCTAATAATTCTAAGCAGATATCAAAAGAATTAGCTGAAACTATAATGAAAAAAGTAAGAGAATGTTTGGTGAACAGTGATGCTGTCTTTGACTCTGTTGACTCTATGTTTGCATCTATTGGTATAAATCAAGAGATATTTGAATGTGCTTATAACAAAATGACAAAGAAGACAAATGTTGTGTTGAAGAGGAAGCCAAGTGATGTTTGGGTGAATCAGTATAATGAAGATCTTTTACGATGCTGGAATGCAAACATGGATATACAGTTTGTTGTTGATGCTTATTCTTGCATAGTGTATATAATTTCCTACATTTACAAAGCAGAGAGAGAAATGGGATTGCTGTTGGCAAATGCTCAGAAAGAAGCACACAAGGAAAGAAATATGGATGCAAAACAAGCTTTAAGAAAACTTGGAAGTGTTTTTCTACATAACAGAGAGGTCTCAGCTCAAGAGAGTGTTTATCGTTTGACTAATATGAAACTAAAACAAGGATCAAGGAAAGTGGTTTTTATCCCAACTGGTATTAATACAATAAAAATGAGTTTACCCTTAAACACCATAAATAAAAAAGCTGGCAATGAAGAAACTGACAATGATGAAATATGGATGAAAAGCATCACAGACAGATACAGGGCTCGTCCAAAAACAAAACAATTTACGGGACTGTGTTTAGCTACCTTTGCGTCCGAATATAGAGTTCTGTCCAAATCTGAATACTCATCCTCAGACAGAATAAAACTGGAAAATGACATGGGGTTTGTGAGAAAAAGAACTCGTACAGATTTTGCAGTTGTACGATATGCACGTTTTTCACCCACTAAAAATCCTGAAAATTATTATCAAAGTACTTTAGAATTATTTTTGCCTCATTTTTTGCAAAGCCAATTGAAACCACCAAATTTCACTTCATATAAGGATTTTTATGATACTGGTTTTGTAACAATGCATGATGATGAGCTTGAGTCAGTGAAAATCATAGTGGACACAAACAGGGCAAAATTTGAAAAAGAAGCAGAGACCATACAAAGAGCTCAAGATGACTTAGAACAACATGGACCAATGGAAGATGCTTGGGCTCAAATTTGTCCAGAAGCAGAACTTGAGCGTTTAGACTGTCTGGATATTAGAAAAGAACAACCAATAGAAACAGAGGATGGTGATGATGTCATACCTGATCTATTGCCAAATGTTGGTGCTTCCACATTAGAAAACAATCCATCTGCTATAACGAAGAAAGATGCGATGGCTTTGCTGCGCTCTTTAAATGAGAAACAATCACAGATCTTTTATAAAGTGCGGCAGTGGTGTCTAGCAAAAGTACGAGGTGAAAACCCAGATCCATTTCATGTGTTCATATCTGGTCCTGGAGGTGTTGGAAAGTCAGTACTGATTAAAGCGATCTATTATGAAACCTCTCGCGTTCTGTCAAAGTTATCAGAAAACCCTGATGAGACACATGTGCTCTTAACAGCTCTAACTGGTGTCAGCACCTTTAACATAAATGCTTCAACTGTACATTCAACTTTCTCTATTGGAACCAATGCTACATTGCCATATCAGCCACTTGGAGATGAAAAAATTAATTCCTTGCGAGCCAAATTTGGAAAACTGCAAATTTTAATAATTGATGAAATTTCAATGGTTGATCATAAACTTTTGGCATATATTCATGGAAGATTGAGACAAATCAAACAGACAGGAGATTATTCAGCATTTGGAAAAGTCTCAGTAATAGCAGTTGGAGATTTTTATCAACTTTCTCCTGTCAAAGGAAAACCTTTACATACTGAACCGGTGAACAGTGTGAATCTTTGGGAAACTCACTTTAGTTTCATTGAACTTACAGAGATTATGAGGCAGAAAGATAAGGAATTTGCTGAATTACTTAATCGCTTAAGGCTACGTAAAAAGGATGAACCAATGCTTGAAGATGACATTACTATGCTTAAAAAATGTGAAACAGGTGATGGTGATGATACTACAGATATCCACATTTATGCAACCAATAGTGAAGTTGATGTGCACAACATACATATGCTTCATAAATTATGCTCTGACACAATTACTGTGAAAGCACAAGACTTTGAGAGAAATGCTATAACTGGCCGAATGGAAGAAAAAGATGGACATCATTTCAGAGTTCAGAACAGCTGTTTAGAAAAATCCCTTGAATTAGCTGTTGATGCTCGAATAATGCTACTGAAAAATATTAATGTTTCAGATGGTCTTGTGAATGGAATTTTCGGGACAATTAAAGAATTCTGTTATGATGATAATGAAACATTTCCATCAAAAATATATATTGAATTTGACAATGAACAAGTTGGTAAAGAAGCAAGAGCTAAGCATCCATGTTTAAAACCTGGATTGGAGAAAGCAACACCAGTTGAACCTGAGGAAGAGAAAGTAACAAGCAGTGGTGATGTACGAAGACAATTCCCTATCAGATTAGCCTGGGCTTCCACAGTTCACAAAGTACAAGGTCTAACAGTGGACAAAGCTGTTGTTTCAATGAAAAAGATATTTGCTCCAGGACAAGCATATGTAGCATTAAGTCGAGTCACCTCTCTTGATGGACTCATCATAGAAGATTTTAAAGAAAAAGCTATTTTTGCAAAAGATAACATTGAGCAAGCACTACAGAATATGCCTCCCTTCATTGTTCCATGTGAATCAACAGAAACGTTTACATACAAAATGATGTTACACAATGTTCAAGGATTAATCCCACATATATTAGACATTCGCCAAGATAAGAGATATTTTGAAGCAGATATGATATGTGTAACAGAGACCTGGTTAAAACCAAACTATGTGGAGAATGCTGTTACTCTTGCTGGGTACCATTTCCATGAAAAAACACGTAGTGCTGCATATGACAGAAGTCAGGATGTATTTGCTAAACTAAAAGAGGAAAATCATGGTGGTGTTGGTATATTTCACAAGGAAAAAGTCAAAGTCACTTTATTTGATTTACCGTGTATTAACATTAAATGTCTAATGTGCAGAATAGAACATCTGAACACAACAATGGCAGTTGTATACAGACCACCATCATATAGCATACCATTATTTAGAGAAAACTTGATTAACTTAATTAATGAAATGAACTGCTTACCAGGTGCTAAAATAATTCTAGGAGATTTTAATGAAAACCTTTTCAATAAATCAAGTGTTCATGATGTCTTGCAGCATTTTGGTTTCACACAAATAGTTGAAAAAGCAACAACTGAAAATGGCACATTAATTGATCATATATATGTAAAAGATATTGACTTGGAAAAAATACAGATTGATGTCATGCCCACATACTTTAGCTGTCATGAATGTGTCGTGCTGAAATGGTTATTATAATGAAATCGTCCAACTGTATAGGGGGGTGGGGGATACAGAGGTGGAACTTAAACATGGACGGCCTCTGTGGGAATTTATGCTGCCTTCATGTGCTATTGGAATCAGTGGCATGCAGAGGGAGTAATGGGTGAGACTGAAGGGGTGGGGGTAATATCTGAAGGATGATTTTAACTGTGTGGGATTTTATTTCGCCCTCACCCCTGTCTCTGTTTCGCCATTGCCTCTTAAATTCTTAACAGTAATGTGCCTATCAATCTCTCCCTCCACCGTGAACATGATTTCAACCAAGTGGGACTTGATTTCATATTTTCATCTTGCCTCTCTATTTAAAATTGATAATGATAATGATAAAATTGCCTTTTCAGTACTGTTGATTACCCCTTCAATTTGGTCTCAATTTCAGCTAAGCTAAGTTCTGCCGTTTTAACTAAATACGAAAAGTTGAGTTATACTGGAATTATTTTGTAGTTGTTTGTGCATGCCACTGATGAAAATGATCATAAATACAAATGCTCTACTTTGAAATTTTATCTAAACATCAAAGTCAATATTTTGAAGTAACACTCAATTTGATTTTTTAAATATATAGTAAAGAATCACCTTTATTTCTTTATATAGTGTTTTATACAATACAGATTGTGTCAAAGTAGCTTTACAGTGTCAAACAGGAATACAGTTTGTTAATAATGCAAGAGGACAATAACAAACAGTTATTTTTCCAGAGAAAAAAACTGAAAACTTTTGTTTTGGACACCAAAACATCTGAACAAAACAGAGTCATAATTATCTTTTCAAACATAAGAAGTGCACAATTTCCAATAGCACGTGAAGGCAGCATTAAGCCCAAAGTATAGTTCATTTTTGTACACATACGCAGGTGGTCGACATGTGCACTTTTTTTTTTAGTGTTTTAAACCAAAGATGGGCTGTGTCATACGCTCTCACTCACAAGTGCTTGTTCTGATCAAAATTCAAAAATTCAAAATAAAATCAAAATTCACATCACCTGCACTGTACGCTGTCCCACACTTATATGTAAAAACTGAAGTATACTTTGGGCTTTAGGGTTTTTGTTTATACCATTGGTGGGTGTTAAGGCCATTAACATACTCATATTCTTATTTAATTATAATAATGAATTATATTAACATTTTTTACTTAAATGTTTTTGTCAAAAAAAATTGTTCATTACTTTCATTACTTTCATTACTTTGTTCATTCATTCATTCATTCATTCATTCATTGTCTTTATTTAATGTATATTATTGTTCAAAATGTTTATGTGTTGTTGTTTTGCAACAATTTCTATACAGACGTGGATGATAGTGTTAAAAGTAATGAAGTGTTTAATGAAGTACTTTAAATGGTTGTGTGCAAAATGTTTGCAAACTTCTGTTCAACATAAACAATATAAAGAAGAAAGGAACACAGAGCAGGTTTCAAGAAATATTGGTCTACTGTTTCTGCTTTAATCTGAACATTTCAGAACTTCAGCACATTGATGAACAGGTAATATTTAATTTATTTATTTATTTATTTTTGTTACAAGTTGTTAAATAAAGAATTTTTCTAATCAAAACCTCATTGTCTACAGGTACATCAAATGTCTTAAGCTACTTTGAAAACGACGTCATCTTCATCATTAGGACAACATTCAGTTGGAGTGAACTGTATGGCCAGCTATGCAAGGATTTGACTGCACAGAACATTGACCACAACATCAAACAGCCATCACCCTCCTGCAGTTTTAGTTCAAGGCAAGTTGGTTTCATGGAGTTTTCTTACTATATACTGACTATACTATCTGTGTGCATTGGTTTAGCTGCAGTTCAGCTTCTGAACAGCTGTACAAGTCCTTTTAACATGACTGACTGGACTGTATTTGAACATGACAACGTTGATTTCTACAGCTCTGCTTTTCTGTTTTATATCAATATCTGCATTGCTAATGTCACCACAACAAATCAAAACTGTGTTATTCTCAAGTACTAAGCCATGGATAACAACAGATGTATGACTTTTCTTAAAACATCTTACAAAACTTTTCAGTATGGTAACACACAGCAGTACAGCATGACCATGTTGGACTTGAAAATGGCCATATAGCAAAGCAGGTTACAAACATAAAATGGAGAAGCACTCGACAACTGAAAGCCAACCTTGGATGTCAAGATATAGTATCAACAATCAAAATAATACCAACCCAGCTTTAAACAGCAACAATTACTTCCGCAGCAGCTCAACAACTACTTCGCTTGTCATAAAAAACACAGACGAAACATTGTCATAACCCCCACATCAGTTTATAAAGCCTTCTAACATCTATTGATTGTGTTCCAGTATGGGAAAACACTGTGCTGTGGATTTAACTGAGGTATAATGTCTGTAATTGATCTCTAGCACAGTGCGTCATTTCTACATGCCTGAAGACATTCACTATGATGCCACTTCTAAAGCAGATTTCAGTAACCTGCCTTAATGATTACAAGCCAATGACTTTAACAAAAGTAATCCTGAACTAATCCTAAGGAATGACTGATTTTCAACTACATCAAGTCTGCTCCCCCCACTCACTTTACACCCTGACCAACAGACATATGCGTACAACTTGTCAACAGATGATGGTATTTTCCTTGCCTTCCATGCTATTTTGTTGCATCTGGAGCAATGAGAAACATATGAATGGTTGCACTATGAGGACACCAGCTCTGAATTTAATACTATCATACCCCTCAGACACTTTACAAATATATTTGACCTCATCTTTCTATGCATACAGGACTTCTTAAACTAACCATTATCATTCAGGATGGGCCACCACCGCTTCTCCACTCATGTTACTCAGCAAATGAGTAGTGGAAGACTGTGATTAGGTCTTTGTTCTATTTTGTGCACACAGATTATTGCATACAAGTCCACAACATCAATGCCATCATCAAATTTGCAGACAATGTAAAAGTTGTTGGAGTAACTACTAATGGACAGATGTCTAATTACAGGAAAGAAGTATCAAAAAAAAAACAAAACAAACAAAAAAAAACATTTTCATTGATTTCAGGAATAAGCAGAATGACCACAGTGATACCACTTCCAAAGGAGACTGCAGTAACCTGCAGGCCAGTGACATTAACAGAAGTAATTCAGTGCTTGGAAAGACTGATTCTCAACTACATCACATCTGCTCCCCCATTAAGTTTACGCCCTGACCAATAGGCTATTTTCATTGCCTTCCATACTTTACTGTTGCACTTATAACAACGAGAAACGTATGAATGGATGCTGTATGAGGATACCTCGTGTGATTTTAATACCATCATTCCCAGGAGACAGTTATCCAAGATGTTTCACCTAGGCCTCCAGCACAACATGTTCCTGTGCATAAAAATCTAACTATAATCATTCAGGATGAAGAGAAGAGAAGAAGCTTTATTTATCACATGCATAGTCATACAAGTACAACACACAGTGAAATGATTTCTCTGCATTTAACCCA
>JBBIGA010000035.1:16845451-16861651 GCA_037576975.1 Alestes dentex
AGTGTATAGTTAGAGAGTGGGGACAGGTAACAAATGCTATTTTTTCAGTGTTCTAGGTAGTTTTTATTAATGTTTTTTATTCTATATCTTAAATTTGCAATTAGGTCAATGTACAAGACACTGTGTTTAATAATAAAATGTATTTTACAGTTTTTTTTGTGCACATTTATACATGTAATTTCCTGAGGACGGAAATGGCACCGATTCGGCGGAATGGCCCACCTGCCTAGCTAACCATAGAGTTGAAACAAATAAGCTTGAGCAAGAAAATCTGTGTTGGACTAAGCAGTGGAAGTTTTGGGGACCCAAACATATGTCTGAAAGCTCCGATCAAAAGCATTCTGATTTTAATACAAAATACAATATTAATCTTGTAGTGTTTCTTACTGCAGTCACAACTGAACCATTCTGGTTCTGTCTTAGCAAAAGCCTTGAATATTTCCTGCATGGTGGTCAGACAACATTTCAGGTCAAAGTAATGAGTTGTAAGAAGAAAACGTAGCATGAGTTTGATCACCACTTCATCTTACTGCCGTGACTGGAAAAGCCTCAGGACAAACTTCGACCTCCTTTATCTGATCAAGCAACTGTGTCCAGCATCTTCTTCTCACCACACACCTGAATTATAAGAAATCCTTAAGGTCTCTTTCTCTAAAGCAACAGTTTAAGTGTAAATGCAGTCAATCAGCCAAGACAAGAAATTAGCTTTTTCAGTCACAAAGCAATGGGGTGAGTGTGGCTATAAAAACAGCATTGTGCAAACAAAATTCCTAAATCATCTGAGGAATTTTAAGAGAAAAACACACTTGCTTATTGATTCTGTAGAAGCAAAATCAAAAAAAGTTCTTGTACTTAAGAACGTTGTCCAGACCAATAGAAATGGCCGAAAAATAACTTATCAGCTAACACTGAAAGAAAAAAAATCTAGTCCTTCCTCTGTACATTATGGTAAAGAAGGAATTGTGTAAATTTAAATTAATGCTACATCCCAGTAAGTAATTTATTTTCATTCACACAGGTGCGTCGTATCCGCGCCACTACACCTTCCTTCATCCGTTCTGTATCCGTGGCAGCTACGGCACGGGAACACAAAGCCACGGTAACTCTAGCTGCTGTGCTGGGGGCCTTCATCATCTGCTGGCTTCCTTACTTTATTTACTTCACCTGCATGGGCTTGAGGCGCGAGACTGACCCACCGCGCCTCACGCACTCTGTAGTGCTCTGGCTGGGCTATTTCAACTCTGCCCTGAACCCCATTCTCTACCCGGCCCTCAACAGGGACTTCCGCCTGGCCTATGGTCAGCTGCTCTGCTGCAGGAGCACGCAGAAGTGGACATCTGCTTCCAAAAGGACCTCACAGCAGGAGCAGGGAGTTTCTAATGGGCTTCAGAGTGAACGTGACTGGAACAAGCGAAATGGGGAGACATATCTCAACCTACAAGAGGCTAACAATGATGCTAACGTATAACACTTCATGAGGTGTGTAAGAGGTGTATAAATCTCAGGTCTTCTTTCATTATAAGGCCTGAAGTGTGTTTCTCACCTCTGAAAGGATGCCCAAGGCTATAAAGAGAACCACAGAGTACATACAATGACGCTTCCTCAACTTTAGAGTGGATCCCTGACATCAGATCTAGGACATGTTATGAGGTGCTGTTGAACAACTACAGCCTATCAGTGTTAGACCAGCTAATTAAGACTTTACTAAGCAGGATAGTAGAAAATGCTACTTAGCCCCCTTGTAACTTTAAGCATCTCAGGTAATGATGGGATACCACCTAGAGGTTTCATTTACATATGAAAACCTCATCAAAGAAAAAAAATTAAGCTAACCTTTCACCCACTACACCTTGCTCAGAAGGTCCACATTGCTACCATGCAGGTGATTTTATCCAGTGGGATCACCTGCAGACCAGTGTAGTACTTTCACATGTTGATTTGCTCTCGCTAAAGTTTTCTGTTGTCATTGACAATCACACTACACTGATGACTGCGCTGATAACTAGATACCACAGCCTCTTCCATGGCAAACTAGTCTGATCTCTGAAAGAATAAACTATACGGTTTTTCTAGTTAATACACCAACATTTTTTTCCAAATTACATGCTGGTCATAAATATTTTATGATATAATTCAGCAGCCCATTATGTTTTCTGTTACTTTCTAATCATACACAGAAAATCAACTTTTGGATGAGGATTGACTTAGAAACTGAAATTGCCAGGAGGGAAACTGGCTGCTCCACTCACGGGAGAAACTAAAAACACCCTCAAACAAAACAGTGCCAGGATTGGTTCGGACAGAGGGGAAAAGGGACGGGAATGTGGTGCAGTGAAAAGGTGCTGAGTGCATTTTTGAAAGTGTGCTGAACGGAACTCTTGAGATGAGCACTAAATCACTTGAGAACTTGGAAACTCGCGCAATACCGAGAATGTACCGGCACCAGGCTGGCCCCTTACATACATATAAATACAGTTAACCCCCATTTTCGGGGGTTACGTTCTGAGAGCGCCCACGAATAGTGAAAAAACGCAAATTTGTCGTGTGGTTAAAAAAAATGCCTAAAAATTCCTATTTTTGTTGTGTAAATCCTAAATATGCCCCCAAATATTTTTACCCCTATATAGGCTGTAATTCATGCAAGCATGTTTTCTTTGGTATAAGCAGGGTACATACAGTAATAATTTAATTTAATTTACAGTAATAAAAATACAGGACTTTAAGAAGAGAAAAACCCAAGAACACTCAGCAAAACACCCGAGCTCCACGTGGGAAACAGATGATGCGGGAATGCTGGACTGCGTCACAGGACAGCAGCCAATCAGCAGCAAGGAGAACTGAATAAGTTCTCGGATTGGCTACTTTCAACCTCCCGCCTCTGAGTACAGCAGTATTTCACTTTGCGTTCTCTCCACAGTACCAAAACATTTCTAGCTATATTTCGTATGAAATGTAGCTGAATTTACGCTAATATTTATGTTACAAAATTAATAAATTATATATTTCTTAATAATTTGGCACTAAAATGCATGAACAATAAATAATTGTTCGTTGTTTATCTTCTCTGAGGACAGTGGACTAACCTGCCTTATTTTGAATTTTTGATCATCTCCTAGTGGCTTTCTGCAGTACAGGTAATATGAGTCTATTAACATTGACAAAAGCTAAAAAATAAAAGAAATTTGGAAGGAAAATTAATATATCAAAAAATAATATTTTACTTAAGATAAAATATTAATTCTATTTTATTTTAGGAAAGCATCTGGCCCTCACAGTGTCTGTCGAGAAAAACTCTGGCCCTTGGACAAATGTAGTTGACGACCCCTGCACTATGAATTCTGCCCTTTAGCAAAGTTTTACCAACACATTTTTTATGTAAACGATGGAAACTGCACAATATCTAATATGCTATGCAGCACAGAATCTTCTACCAGCCTGTTATTTATGAAGAATAAATGGGCATTGTATTGGAACTGCGTTTAAACTGATTAACTAATCCAGCTGATTCTTCCCAAAAGCTTATACGTTTATTTTCACCAAGAAGTTTCATTTTAAAAGTAACGAAGCGGTCATTCTCTGTTGTTCAATCTGTCCAACATCCACACCTACTTGAACTTGATTAAGAATTCCATGTAAGCCTGCACATGATGAAAGATCACAAATATGGACGGATTATGACTATGCCAGTCAGGCTTGGAGTAGCCTTGGGCCTAAAAATTTAGGTCGACAGAAAAATACACACCATTGCAATACATGGCACCATGAAAGAATGTTTTTCAGAACAAACGTTAAAAATAGCATATCACAGATTTCACAGGTAATGTTGCAGCTTTGCTATACTATAGACCCCAGCACAGCTCTGATGAGCTAAAAAAGTGAAAAGTGAAAATACAGGAAATAAATGACAAAGTCACAAATCGGGCACTCCATACTGCTCAGGTATTTATGGTTTTATTTTATCCCTTTAAAAATGTACCTTTTTGACTTAATATTTGGACTTAACAATGCTGAGCATGCAGTACAGGGAAGTGGCCGGCAGATGGAGACACAACTTTAAGTGTGGATCCCATACGTAGGTTCCTATTCTCCTTTATTTGGAATGGGCCTAAATTAGAATTTTTACATTAAATCCTAACCTGAGATAAAACCTGAAACAAGAGCTCTTGGTGCATGTGCCCAAAAAGTAAGCAAGTGAGATAATCACAGAGTATAATGCTTGGAAATAGTATTAATTAATAGAAAAAAAATTGAACAGATCAACAACAATTTGGAGGACCAACACAGCTTTATTGGTCAGCATATCTCAGTATGGATTACAACACATGTAACTATACCAACCCATTAAATCTTTATTTTTTTACATAAGGCAATGCTTATTAGGAGTGCAGATGTTTTATGTCTTTGATGATTATTGCAGTTGTTCAATCAATCATTGTAAACTGTAGCACAGAATGTGACACTACCAACAAAACAGATAATTTTTAACAATTATATGATTAATGTAATAATCAGTCCTGTGTATATGTTTGCCCCAGAAATCAGGATGTGTGCTTATATTCTCCTATAAAATCAACAAACTATCTTTTAATTGAATTTAACTATATAAAATGTAATTTATTCCATATTACTTTTCTCAATGGTAATATTATTCTTTATTTCACCAAGAAATTCAATCTGTGATCAAGCATGTGGATCATTACAGAAATAAATGTGACAAAAAAAATAAACCACAGCAGTGGACATTCTCAGGTGCAAAAAAGTAAATAAACACAGTACACACATCTACTGAAACATGATTAAGTATTCAGGGTAGGCTTGCATGTCATGAAATATCACAAACATAGATGGGTTTTGTCGGTTATCTGTGACACTGTCATATAAATCTGTGGCAGCAGATCCCTTAGCTGGAGGTGAAAGAAGACCAGCCTTACCGTTAGTATAATCACCGACCAGCACTCTGGCCAGATACATACGCTTATGACCATTCCTGTCAGATTTGGAGTAGCCTTGGGCCGAGTAACTTGGGTCGACAGCAAAATACGCACCATTCCCATACATGGCACCTTAAAACAAGACAAAAAATAAATAAGACATACATTTGTTTTAGCCAACTTGAATCTGACAATCACGGATTGCACAGGTTATGTTATAGTTGTGTTATACCATGCATCCCAGAATAGCTCCGGTTGAAGCCTCGGTCATTGATCTTGTCTATGTTATCAGAGGCAGTGCCGTGGAAAAGCTTCCTCTCATTGTTCTTGTGGTTGTTCTTTTTATCCATGTGTTTCTTCTGGATCATGTAGCTTCTCCACAGAGTGCTATTCTGGACTCTCTCGATCTGAAAACATCACATGATATATAAACGGCGATATGGAAAAAGCTATCATTTAACATATAATAGAGGTAACAGTGCATGTGAATAAAACAGTGACTCTACAGTGATTTCTGTGTAACAGTAATCTTACACTTAGGATATTATTCTGCAGTCCAGTCTTCCGGAACTCATTCTCCACTTGTTTGTATTCCTGGATGCCTTGTTGAATTTGAACTCGCTTAACAAAGCTTCCCTTCATGTCCTCCCAGTGACTGGGCAGAGGCTCAGAAGAGTCATCTGCAGGAAAATCAGAGATGCTCAGATAACAGCAGTTATCGAGGCAGTAAATGTGTAGATAAACTGAAATACACAGTAATGATCATACGCAAATGGAAATGACAGAACACACAAACATAAATTAATAATTATAGCTGTTTTGGTTCATAAATTATTTGAAGCAATTTACCTTTCAAGTCAACTCTTCTCAGCTCAATCCGGCCGTTCCTTCCGACAGCTATTCCTCTGGTAAAATCAACCTCATACTGCTCGTTATTGATCTTAATCTTCAGACGAGGTTGTTTTTGTCTAAAGGCCTCTTCTAGGTCATAGTTAGTAAATATGTTAAAAGGCTTAAGGTTATTTGATCTATCCAGAAAGTTCCACTCTACAATGCTACTGAGACTGAAGGCCTCACGCTTGCGAGCCTCACTCTTCTCCGCCTTGCGGATCATGTCTCGGATGGTACTCTCCACCTTGACCACGTCTCGGGTCAAGCCCTCCACAGTTATGACCGGGTCTGAGCCGCTCTTCTTCAGCTGGATGCTGACCGTGAACTCCTTCTGCATTTTGGTGAGTGTTTCTGCATCGTCTTTAGTGAAACTATTGATGGCGGAGTCCCGGACAGAGGCACTTGTGTGCTCCCTTATGATGAAGCTGTTGACCAGTTCACGGGCTTCATTCAGGTCCTGCTGGCTCTCTCCACACAGCTGAAACACAGCTGGTTCAAACTCCTCACCCTTCATCACAAAGTCCTCATTTGGAGAGTGTTCTGGGCTATCACCCATGAAGTAGCTGGCCACAGAATCAAATTTTCCTTTTTTGAAAAAGGAAAACAGGTTAAGCAATTGTTTACAGATAGTTTTTCACTAACCAGACTGCAATGATTCAACAAGAGAAGGTTCTCTGTACTATATTTCAATTGATCTGGTAAGATTTTTTGACTTCTGTCGGACTGTAAAATCTACATACATGGTAGATTCATGCAGGATCAAAATCATTCCCCAGTTATTACTATCAGACTGCAAAAACTCACATTATTCACATTATTTATAGTACCTCCACAGGTAAAAGTAAATCAGGTCCAACGGGGTATTTTTATTTGTTTATTTCCTGTTCACTAAATGTATCCACCCACCTTTTATCCAATTTAGCACACCTGTCTCCTCCACACCTTCTTGCTGCCTCCTCAGCATGCTCTGGTGAAAATCTGACACCATGGGCGCCTGGAATATCAGAAACTTTACACATTGCAAATGAACTCCTTTTTTCTTCTTCACAAAGTCGGCCACAGCATCAATCATGGCATCTGCCACAGCAGAAGGACTTGCCCCACCTTGGCCTAACCAGGGAGACACCACAAAAATGAACACCAATCTTCAGAGGTCTAATGAAAAACCAAGCTTAAAAACAATGAGCTGATTATTATTCTGCTGTGCTGTACCTGTGCCAAGAGCTGGAAAAGCAACAGAGGAGAACTTCTGTGCCTCACAAAGCTTTAAGACAGAATAAACAACATCCTTGACGGCTGCAGGATTGTTTCTCCCTATAATGTGGATTATGTGTCTGCATGGAAGCTGTCCTCCAGAGGTCATAATCATTTCTCTTTGCTGTAAACTTGATGAACTCACTGTGGAAAAAAATACGATATGGATTGAAACAATAGCAAAATACTCAAAAATGGCATCAAATTACATAAATATTAAGATCAGGTCCAATATTATAATGTAAAATGCAGGTATATAAGGGTTTACAGACCAATCTGTGTACACTCCTGTTCCACTGCTGATCCAGCAGCATCTAAAATGGCCTTGGAGACTCCTACAAAACAAACCCAAATACAAAAGCAAACATTAAATATATCAAATATTTTTAAAAGTGATACCATGAGAAGCCACTAAAAAACGGGATTACAAATTACACACAAACACACCTTGATTTTAACAGAACAATGGTATGCATTGTATTCCTTGGTATGCATGTACCATTTTTGCTCCACCCTGTTAAGAACTTGGGACAGACCAGCTAGACTTATAATGAAGTCTGCATACAGACAAAATACCCTGCTAAACATCACTCACAGCAGCTAAAAATACTAAACTGAATTTATTTATTTTTTTTCGGTGGTTGGCAAGAAACGTAATTTAAATCAGTATTCCCAACCCTGGTCCTGGAGGCACATGCTGCATTCTATTTACCTCGGAAGTGGGTAGCCTGAGATGGGACTCACAACTCACAGGTTCTGGTACAACAACCTGGAAAGTCAAGTTCTAGCCAGGTTAACTATCATTAGCCACTGGTCTCAACACCAGTCTATAACAACACATTATGCTGTTTTGCCCATACCAACATCGCAGAAATATATCCACAGATGGAAATTGGACTGTACTGTATGTACAATGGATTTAATGAGACAGATGGGCTAATGAACAGTTTTAAAACTGTATTTAATACTATTCATAGGTGTCTTTCAAGGTACTCAGGGACACTTTACAATACACAGTAGACATCAGACATACAGTAGGAAAAGCTATATTTGATACAAGGAACAGTCATCCTGGATTTTGAGGTTGGGTTTGATGAGGTTCCTCAGACTTTTTGAGTCAGAAATCCAACTTTGGGGGAATTTCATGGAAACTTGGAAATTCAGTAAGGGGCTGATAATGGACCAGGTGTACAGGGAGCTGTGAAAACTCTCAGATGTGCTGGGCAGTTTACCTATAGGTCCATATAGGACTAGATGACATGCACTGAGTGACAGTTGAGTGATTTCTAGTGGTTCTAAATAATACCAGACGAAGGTTATCAGTGAAAACAAAGTCCTACAATGCATTATTATGAGGGGTCATGACAGGAACATTTCTCACAAGCTTATTTTCATCTATCCAACAGTTGTCTACATTGGTTTCTTACTAGTTATAGTACTTTGGTTACATCTTGTACTGATTACTGTCTTCTCTGGTCTTCTAAACAAACTTCTCCATGACCATAACTGGTTCAGAATGCTTATTGTTACTTCGATAGAAGTAACTCTAACCTTAGTATCTTTCTGATCTGCTTCACATCTGCACACCTCCTCGAACTCTTAGATCATCCTTTTCCATCTCACTATACCTCCTGCCTATTTGTCTACTATGGGGTTCAGAGCTTTTAGTCAGGTTGCCTCTTGTCATAATATTGACTCAAGTCCAATCTTCAAGTCCTGCCTTCAAACACACCTCATAAAACTTGCTTATTCTGTCTGATGCTAGCATTAATGGCTTATGCTATTATATTAACTGATCATGCTGCATTTTATGTCTTGTTACGCCATTGCACACTATCTGATTTAACGTTATAAGATGTCCTTGAGGTGTCTATAAATAAAATACATTATTATTATTATTATTATTATTATTATTAGCAATAGTAGTAGTAGTGGTCTCTGAAAACACTTGGGTGTGGTTCTAAATGTATTGGCATTGTGTAATATAAAAATATAACTATGCCTAAACAGGTACTTACCTGCTTTCAGAGAGAACGATGCATTAGAGGAGTTAATGATGGCATCACTTTTCTCTTTGGTGATGTCACCTGATGACACCTCAAGTGTGACATGCCCCACCTGAACGCTGTGCACCCCAAGTGTAGGTGTGGACACCACTCCAAAGAGTCCTGGTGTTTCAGATAATGATCCACTTCATCATAATTTGTACTGGTTATGTGTCAGGTTCAGCATTATTTCATGATAATGGACAATTAACTATTAAATAATGAGAATGGCAAGTTTAATACAGTAGAAAAAAGTCAGTTGACCATAGCTGACCATAGCTAGGGGCAAAACTAAAGAAGCAAACTTCATCCACCATATATGCCTTTCTTGATTGAGGAACTGCATGAGAACTCACCAGGAGATTGTGAGGACCTGGCAACAGGTGATTTTTTAGGTGATTGTTGCTGAACGGCTTGTGCTCCTTTTGGGATTCTATCTGGCTTCCCGCCTCCAAAACTCTTTGTGAAACACTAATGGGCAAAACCAAAATTGATTACAATCCAAAAGCATCTAAAAAATTGTTAATAAGCTGTCAAGCTGTTTCTAGTACCTGTACAACCTCACTGTCTGAAGGGTGCACAACCACTGTCACTTCTTTCAGGTACTGACAAGTGAATTTTGCACTGAAATCATGAATCTCTCTTAGAAAAATTCTGGATACCAGGTCTTTGGGAAAGCCAAGATTCCCAGTACCAATGGCTGGGAAGGAAATCGAAGTCATTTGCTGCTGTTCTGCTTTTTTAAGGCAGTTGCTAATAATTTGTCTCAGTGCCTGTTGAAATAAAAATATAAATATAAGGCCTGTTGAAATAATTTCAAAATATGAAGGTATATATTGCATTGAACACTAATTATTTGATGTGCAATATGTGCCAACAATGGTGATCACCTCATCTTCTGAACCAGCTCCTCCATTCCAGAATGGGCAAACAGTATGGAAGACTTTCTGACAATTTAAGTTACAGCCACCAGTGGTCAGTATGTCTCCATAGCTTAGAGAAGATCCAAAAGCAGCAAGATGAGAAGTAGCTTCTGACTGGAGTTGTGGACCAGCAGCCTGTAGGAGTGCTTTGGAGACAGCGCCTTTACTGAGGTCAACGTCTTCAGAGATGGTGTTGACAATCACGTCAGACTGTGGAGAAGGTAGAAAGAGTAATTGTTTAGGTGTGTTACAGATCGTGAACACACAAAATGTTTTTGTATTAGAAGGTTATGATATATGTTTTAATGTTCACATACAAGTGCATCCTGGATATTCCCTTTCTTCAGAATGATTCTGAGCCCCTCTTGCGTGCACTGAGTTTCAAACTGTGTTCTGGACAGTTGGTTCGAGGTCTGTCCCCACGTGTCTCCTTGAGCTTCAAAGTCCGCAGATTCATTTGTTTTGTAAAATCGTGATTCATTACTCCTTGGTCTAGCGCCTCGACAGCCATGTCCTCGATTACTATGACCATGATATCCGTGACCTCGGCTGCCACGTCCACGATAACCCTGACCACGATTACCACACCCATGGTTACTGGGCCCATGAGACCTCATTTGCTGTGGAAAGATCGTTCTGGGGTTAAAGTCGGCAAACTCCTTCTTAACTGCCTGAGCCATGGCATTCACAGTGCTGGCATTTTTGTCCACCAGGTGAATCTGTGTTAGCGTGTTCATGCCACCTTGATGCTTCTGGTCTTCAACATAAGCTCGCAGTTCCTTGGCAATTGTTTCAGTGCAGAGCTCAAGAGGAAAGCCAAATATTCCTGAGCTGATGGCTGGGATTGCAATGGATGAACAGTTGTTATTTATAGCCTCTTTCAGACTTTCCCTCACAGCTTGTCTCAGCCGTTTCACTGCTGTAAGACTGTCTGTAGCTGTGTAGCGAGGACCTACAGCATGTACCACGTATCTGCATGGAAGATGACCAGCTTCAGTAGTAACTGCATAACCAGGTGGTACCCGCCCATTTGCAGCTACATATCGGTCACTGCATTCTTGTAAACTACGCCCAGCAGCTTCCAGGAGTGCCAAAGCCACACCACCAATGTGCTTCAAGTCCTCGTTGGCGGCATTGACCACAGCATCTACTTTAAACTGACAGATGTCAGCCCTTCTTACTGTGATGATGATCCCCCCAGGCATCTGGACCTCACAAGACAGCTGCCCAAAATCTTCCAGTCTGTCTTCATCACAACCAACTTCATCATCTTCCAACATATGACTTTCCTCAAGTAAGACCACAAAGTTACGTTCCTTTATCATCAACAAGAACATGGTTCCCTGCTCCTGGAAATACTTTTTGGCACCTGCCTTGTTAATGACCAAGTTATCAGTGAGGAGAGCTTTTGCAATTTCCTGAAAATTGATAACAGCTGGTTGGACATGCACATGCTCTCCAGAAAGATGGATAAAGGGTCTTTTTGGGTCAAAATGTATCTTGACGCCATTAGGCTTTACAAGTTTCTCCCAAACTGATGACTTTTTCTCACAAATGAATTTCACCACAGCATATGACTTGAGGCGAATTACCTCTTCAATCCTCGAATGTTGATTGATAAATTTCTCTAGACGTCCGCTGACCTCCGAGACTGGTTGCTTGAAGCCAGACACTACAAGTCTGTCCTTGTGATGTGAGGATTTTATAGTCACAGTTCTCTTCCTGGATGAGTTGTAGGTTTCAAGCAGCTGCTGATTTAGGGAGCGCCATTCTGTCTTTTCAATCACACCTACATCCTTTAAACAGAGGGAGTGACATGTAAGCGTTGTTTGAAGTCTCTTCTCTGCCTCAGTCAGGGCTGTGTCTGTGCTCCCAGTCAACATAACATCTCCATTTTCAATACTGTAGACTGCACTAATACCCTTGGAAGTGAACAGATCCCTTGACATCTCGTCACAGTCCACTGATCTTAAGAACTCCAGCAATGAAGGGTCCATTTTCAGAGGCATCTGATTCATCCTTACTCTCCTTTCAAGAATCCAATTTTTGATGTCTAAAACTTCCACAGCAAGACCGCAGAATGTTAACCGTTTTATGTCATTTTTATATGCAAGTTCCAGCTCTGGGTATTTAGCCATGGCATTGTGTTGCAGTCCCTCCTGTAAAAACAATGAGAACATGGCAGGGGACATCTCCACACTGTCTGAGACACTTCTCTGATGCCTTTCCATTTGATCTGATGCTTTTTTTAAAACATTCTCCAGAATCGGCTTCAGCATCTTAATGTCTCGTGCCATTCCAGCCAGAGTCAGGATTCCATTTTCCATTCTCATCAAAGTCTTGTCCTTCACTACTGCCTGGATGTCTTTCTCTATTGTAGACCACATAAGAGGTAGCACTTCATGTTCAAAAACGTCATAGTTGGAAAGTATATCACTGAAGCTATCTATGGCATTTTGCTTCCAGTTATCTATGTGCATCTTGGTTACATCCTTTCGTCGCAGCAGTGAGGGATAAGGACTGAGCTGAACTTCGGTTTTGTCCAAGTTCACCTGGCAGAAAACTGAGTCCATTTGTTTACAGATGGAAGATACTAGCCCCTTCTTCTTTAAGAATTCACTGATAGCAGGATGGATCTTCTCCTTGAAAGGTTTGGGTAGTGACCATGTTGGTCTGTCTTTGCCATACAAGGCTGTATCCAAAGACATGAAATATGGGTAGACACTGACTGTATTCTTCCCAATATGGTGTTCCTTCCCCACAATCTTTTCTACAGCTGGAAAATGATGATGACATTTATTCCATACCTTGTACAAATAACTTGGGACATATTTCAAAAAATTTGTTTGATCAATATCAAACTGATACCTTCAATGAATTATGGTCATTTGAAGACTATACACAGTGGAATACAAAATTCCCTTACTTTTATCTAGAAAGGTATACATTCAGCAACCTTCTCTAAAAAAGAAGAGCACAAATGAATTACCCTCAGGTCTGTGAAAAGTGACAATGGCAGCTTGCTCTTCTGGAATCATAGTGATATGCTCCACTGTTCCACCACACTTTTCAAAGTAAAGGTCTAGTAGTTCTTTAGAGGATGGACCAGATATATTTTCCACTTTGACACTTCTACTCTTCTCCAGAGACCAAGCCTTAAAACCATACTGCTGGAACTTTTTATTGCTCCTGCTATCAACAAGGAACTTTTCAGCAACTGGAGAAAGAAGAAAACAATTAATTTCAGTGTAAGGATTCTTCAACATAACCAGCTGTGTTGGTACTGTAATGGTAACAGTACAAAGAGAGCAGTTGTAAGGTTTGGTACTGAGACACTATTTCACTTAGCAAGCTGAGGACATACCACTGGGGTCATAAAAGGTCACAACAGCAACATGTGACTCTCTTATCAACTCCAGGAAAAACTCTTCTTCAGAAATACTGCTGATGTTCTCCACTAAAAGTACAATCATTTCTTGGGAAAAGTTGTCTGTCACGCTCTCCAGGACCACAGCACCTGACTGTTTTAAGTCTCCTAAACATTCCTTGGGGTCATCCTTGCTTTCATCAAAGCCAACTAGAGGCAAAAGCAGAGAGAAGAAGTACAATCTCAGACTTATGAACACAAACACAAAATGCTTGATCTCAGCAGCTGCCAAAAAAGATATAAGACAAGACTCACAGTATGGATGCATGCTGACCCGCACCTCGCACAAGCTATGATCAGTTTTGCCCAAGATTCTCTGGACAGCTGAAATGACACAAACTGATGTCATTTAAAAATGGAATGTCCTGGGTGGACTTCCATAATTAAATGATCCAGTACATTTTATTATGAGAACAAAAATCAAACAACTGCAAAATCTGTGTCCACACCAGACTGTGCTGGGACATTTCCATATCTTGTCAACATTTCCACATCTTGGATTAAAAATCAGTTATATGAGCTACAGGTACAGAAATGAAGGCACTGCAATTACAGCACTTAACTGACTCCAGGTATTTTATGTCTATAGAATCAAAAATAATTCCCTAACGTTACTTATTTTCATTTTCTCGTGGCATCACTGAGAATAAGTTACTAGCAGTAGGACACAACTTTGCTTGCTTATTGAGCCAAGTCTGATCCCTTTAAAATATCAATAATATTTATTTACTGACTGGGTCAAGATACAGTAGGTGGGCTTCCATTAGCTTTTTACGCGAAACACGTTTCCACTGAGTGATGTAAAGTGATTAAAGATGTGCTTTTTTCTGTCAGGATAGTAATTCCAAATAAACATGGTGCACTGATCCACAAAATCCACAGCAATAGCCATGGTATGTAAAATTCTTTCAATTTGCAAAATACTGCTTTGTCAAATTAAGCATTAAGACTTGCCTGATAACAAAAATAACATACAACAATTAAACATATGCACATTACACTCATAATATACACATGACTGTCTAAAATAATTGTTTTTTTATCTGAATGTACAAAGCAAGCAAAATGTTGACATCCCTGTCCCATTACTTATAGCTTTTAGCATCTCTGTTTACTAAAATTATCATACCATCAGGTGACTGGAAGGTGATAATAGCAGCCTGCTCTTCCAAAATTGTGCTGATTGTCTCTACTGGTCCACCCCATTTTTCAAAGTACATTTCCAGATGATCCTTGTTGACAGCCTTGGGAACATTATCCACTCTCACACTTAAGGTCTTCTGCTCTGTTGGAACTGAAGAGATCAAATGATCTACAAGTCATTTATATATCTTTGTTACTGTGTTATACACATTATCTAAAAATGTAAACAGAATAATTACTGAACATGATTCCGTCTATTTATCTATGTATCTTCCTACCTATCTATCTATTTAGCCATTTATTCATTCAATAATTTATTCATTTATTAAGAACCTGGAACCAAAACAAACAAAAGTGCATACACTTTCTCACCTGTTTGTAAAAAGCTGACTGCCACATCACTTCCCGTTCCATCCTGTAAAAAAAAGCTGATCAAAGGTCCATGTGATTTTATAGCCCTGTAAACAGAGCTGTACACCCTACAGCATTACATTTCTGAGTAACAACCATCCTTCCAAGTCCTACTGTATGGGTGGGGTTAAATCTTTTACGCTGCCTTAGTGGCTCAACATCACCTCACCCCTCCCGCAAATGCTTGCTACATTCTCCTGCTTCTCAGACTGTATATATCGTAAAATGTATAAATTAAGAAGGCACTTATGGACCTCATGAACCACCCAGGTTTCATTAAGTTTGTTGTTCTATTGTTCTTAAGGGCCCTTGACTACAAAGGTAAGAACTACCTCCGGGCTGATAAATGATGCCTCTTAAAACAAAAAACATGGACTGTTTTACTTACTGCTCCATGGGTCTCTTCTGGCTCCTCCTCTACATTACCAGCCTTAAACACCTTCAGTTTCAAACCCTGACCTTGAATAGTTATAGAATGATCTCCCTTGGTGAGAACTTGATCTCGGACTGGAACAAAAGCAGAGAGTGGATGATGGAGGCCAGTAGTTTAAACTGCAGAAGCACTGCTAACTCCCAGTATCAGAAGAATTTTCATCAACAATATCTGCAGTTACAACAATATCCTCAGCTATTTTCAGTTAAAAAAAAAGCTTAAAAGTTACTCAGTTTCATGGGTCTGTAACATCCCGTTAACGGCCACTAGAGGCCGTTTTGGTTAAGTATAGAATTTGGGACTTTTATAATGACAAGGTGGTGGCTTTGCTGGTTCATTGTCATGGCTTGGGGTTTATTAGGGCAGAGCCTTTGTGTTTATTGGTTGTGGGTTTTAGTGAATATAAGGGGTGGTGTTTAAGCTTAGTTTGTGGGTCAACCGTTTTTTCATGCCTTGTGTTTCTCTGATCTCCTTTTGTTAGAGTTGTTGAAGTTGTTTCAGGCCCCCCTGCCTGTTTTGCTGTTTGAAATGAAGATTAAGTAATCATGTGTCACGGGTCTGGCCGGCCGCCAGGAGGGGCGCGGCGGAGCCGGGACTGTGGCCGCAGCCTTCCCTGCAGTCCGGGCTGCCGCCACGAGCGGTCGCGGCGGACCCGGGACTGGTGGCCTCACCTGTTTTGCATTTGAGTTCTGTTTGTTTATTGGTTCCTGTGCGCTCCCCTCAGGTATTTAGGTTTGTGTCT
>JBBIGA010000035.1:16896752-16908874 GCA_037576975.1 Alestes dentex
TAGGACTAAATGGAGACAGATGATTCGCTGTGGCGACCCCTGAAGGGTAAAGCCGAAAGAGAAAGAAGAAGAAGAGAGACATGAGTTGGCATCACTGTGACGCCTTTTCCTGGGAAGTGTAAGTTTATTTCAGCGGGACGAGGCCAGGCTACATGTAATAGTGTAATAGTACGTTTACTACTAGTGTAATCATGTTATAGTACATTTACTACTAGTATGAGTACAGTAGTGACCATTTTTCACTTCAAATAAATTATAGTACAGCAAGACATGTTAATGTGATAGTATATGTAGCATATTAGTAGTAAAGAAATAATATTAATATCACAGTGTTCCCCAACTAATTTGCAGCCTCAGTTCACCGATTATTTCTTAGAACCAAACTAATAATTCTTTGTTGAAACCCGACAAATTCAAGGAAACCGCAGATATCCTCCGCATTTTTTTGCTTTTTTCGTGGCAATATACAATTTTTCATGCATTTTTGTGCTAAATCATTAAGAAAAATATAATTTACTAATTTTGTAACAAATATTAACGTAAATTCAGCTACATTTCCATACAAAATATAACTGTATACATTTTTTGGTACTGTGGAGAGAACACTAAGAAAGCGTGTCTTGGGATAGTGAAATACCGCTGTACTCAGAAGCGGGAGGTTTCAAAGTAGCCAATCCGAGAGTGTTATTTATTTCTCCTTGCTGCTGATTGGCTGCTGCCCTTTGACACAACTGCAGTCCAGAATTTCCTCCGTGGAGCGTCTCAAGTGTTCTCGCGTTTTTCGTTTTGTTCTTCTTAAGGCCCTGTATTTTTATTACTGTAAATTAAATTAATTTATTACTGTATTTACCCGCTTATACCAAAGAAAACGCGCGTGCATGAATTACAATACAGTCTATACAGGGGTAACATCAGTATTTACATTCTAGCACTGCGGGAGACAGCAGTTCAGTGTAAACTGTACAGTACGGATACATTTTCTTTAAGGGTAATGTATTAAGCTGAGTTTTAAATTAAATTAAAGCGTTTTGGGAGCATATTTAGGGTTATATGCCTAGGCATATAAAATTATATGCCTAGACATGTAATTTTTTTTACCACTTCAGCAATTCGCGTTTTTCCACAATTTGCGGATGCTCCTGGAAAGTTACCCCCGCAAATTTCAGGGGTTTACTGTATACTGCTTATAACATATATATATCTCCCTCTATTGGCACTCACCCTTTCTTTTTGCTCTTCTCTGTGGTTGTGTCTTTCTCGTTCTCGCCCTCTTTGGTGCCCGGGAGCTCTTTGGGAACGGACGGCTCCTTTTCTTTCTCGTCCTGCTCTTTACGAGTGGCGCTCTTCTTCAGGAGCTCATAGTCTGAGTTCGGGTCCACCTCCAGCGCCTCATCCTCCGGGATGGTGAGGGCGCGGGTCAGCGGGGTTCGGCCCGCCGGCACCTTGAAGGTTTCGTGGAACTCGATGGGCATGCTCAGCCTGAGGAAGAGCAGGTCCGTGTTAGCGTTCTGAGACCCGAACGTTTTATGGGTCAGCTTCAGACAGGGGGCGCTCTCCACGGTGCCATCCACACGAGACACCTGGAATTTGTTCCATTGGAGAAAGAAGGAAAGACTGGGCTGGATTACTCTGTTAATGGTCTCCGTGGTGAAAATCCTTCACTGACAAGGACAAAGCTAAACATGATCAGAGACTAAACCAATGTTTACAAATTCACTTGCTGCAACTCAGAGAGACACACGGAACACACCCGACCGAATACAAACATCTATTACTCCAGATCGGTCTCGCCTGAGGAGCTACTTCTGAAACCGCTGAAGAACTGAACCTCTTATTGTCCTCTCACCTCGATGTGAGGATGCTCATGAGGAACAGGCACGAACTGAGGGAGGCTCTTGCTGAACCACATGGTGATGTCTCTCTTCATGTTGATGGCAAACGGCTCAAACCCCTCCTGCAGGCCACAGATGGTGAAAAAGCGCAGACTGCTCACGTTCTGGCCCAGGTTGATCCGGCCCACCTGAGAGAGGCCCAGGCTGCAGACAGGGATGAAACCTGAAGGAGGACGTCTCATTACACACCATGAAAATGTAAGAAAATCAAAAAAATGGAAGAATCTACGTCGTATGATGCTGTTGGATGATCTCACTAAACAAGCAGTTCCGGCCATCTTTCTCCATCAGGCCTGTGACTGCTCTCCACTTTTATCCAGGGTGTTTTCCATGGTTAAAGCAAAATTTTCATGAAATATTCCGACACTGTTACCATCATCAGCTTTTAGCTGTATTTTGTTATGAATGCCGTTGCATATAATGTTAGTTTTTTTTTTTCTGCCCACCACTTCTTGGCCGACCGTCTCACACATTAAACTTTTTGTGCTTGTAGTGCAGTAAGTTTCAAACAATTCAGTCACAAGATGCAACTACATCAAGCGACAACATGTTTTCTTCTGCTCCCCTGACCTGGGTCCGGGTCCATAAAACAGGACAAAGGGAAAGTCTGGCTTACTTTCCCTTACTTTCCCTTGAAATAAGCCAGACTTTCCCTTAATTCTGTTTCATGGAACGGGACCCAGATCTGGTCTTCCTTCAGACTTCATTTTGTTTTTAAATCCTGACCTAACCTTTAGAAAGGTTCTTTCTGCTCCATAATATACACCGAAATGCCACAAAACCAAATTATTCTGTGATACCTCCCTAGAGAATGACACTTTTTCACACACTGACCATCACCCTCCATGCTCTCACATTCACTAATGACTGAGACCTGTACAGACATTCCAAATGCTATGAAAAACTTCTGAATGAGTGGCGGAAAACCGTATAACTGTGTAGATTGCGTGTGTTTGTTTGAATGTGTTTGTTTCAATGTTCAAACGCAAATTGACCAGCAGGGACACAGGTATGTATTTAATTCAGTTCAAAGAAACAAAAAAGTGGGCTTAAACAAGTGTTTGTTCTGTCATGACTGTTTTTAAAGCGAGTGTGTTCTACCTTCCCCGATCTCAATGTCTTTGAAGGCCATCTCCGAGCCGGAGTCGCTGATGAGCATCTCTCCGTTCAGAGTGAACATGATGTTCTGTTCAGTCAGGTCGATCATGCAGCCCACCACGTCGCCCGGCTGCCACTGACGCCCGAAAGGTTCGCTGCCCACATGCCAGCGCTGAGCCTGAACATGACCAGACGAAAACATGCCACAATGTCATTAGTCCCACTGGACAGAAATGTCCATCAAACTGTGCTTTGAATACAGCATGAAAAATAACGCTCTTATTTTTTTAACAATCAGATTTATCCTGTTTGCCCCTTACACTTTAAAAGCAGTTGATCAGTCAAGACGTTTTATACGTTTACATTTACAGCATTTGGCAGATTCTCTTACCCGGAGCGACGAACATCTGTGCTTTATAGTCCACAAAACAACACACTAGTGCGTCTAGACTAAAGCTGTGTTTGAAAAGTGCACTTGCTCACTCGCTCACTCATTTACTACATAGTGTTTGCTATATAGGGGGTTGACTAGAGAACAGTCAATTTCGGACACTCGGGATGTGACATTAGCTATGGTAATGCAGCTCCATGCCTGCGGCCGAACCACACCCGTGAGGATATCCGCGAACAAACTCACTATCACTCATGTTATATTGCTTAAACAAAGTATTTATCTGTATAGTAGCTCCACATACACTGAGGTAAATTTGCCATTGCTAAGCCTGATATCATTATAACTATATGTGATTTAAAGACAAAAGAATTCACACCATTGGCTCCACGGGACTTAATTCATTACCATTACGTTATGATAAACTTGAACAACAAAACACTGCTCACATTTGTGCATGACGTTCTCCATTGCTGGCGACTGTACTGGTTCCTCCTCTTCTTGACTTCATTTCGCGGGATGACAGTAAAAGAAACCCGCAGTGCATGACGGTACATGTGTGTTCATGTAGTGTACAGTGTCTTGACACTAGATTTTGGCATGTCTGCGATTTTGTAGTTCACTAACTAGTGGAGAAAATTGACAGCTGGAATTTCGAACAACATAGTGCCCTGCATAGTGAAAGAGTGCACTTTTCGAACACAGCTTAAGACTCCACCAGAGACCGATGAGATCACACACAGAAGACAGTTTTTTGTGAAGACTGTATGAAGTTAGTGTATGTGATGAGGATGTAGATGTTCTCCTCAGTGGTCTTCAGTCTCGGTTTGAGGACAGTGTGGGTCTCAGCAGTTTAATACTGTGCAATTTTGATGATAACTATCATTGTTACCTTGAAGCCGTTGAAAACGTAAGCCAGGTCGTCTGAGCCCAGCTCTCTGTCAGCATGGACGCTCGGCCGGGCCCAGCCGACCCGCATCTCCCCCACCGTCACCGCCTCGAACTCAAAGTACCACTTCCCCTGGGTCACGGCATAGGACTTCTCCGCCCGGAACACTCGGATCTTATTCCCGCTGCCTTCACCAACACCGTGGCCACCTGCCAGGGCCAGATAGGCGGTTAGACCCCAGTCCTGGTTCAGTTCAGGGTACTACACGAGGAATTAGCAGTTCCTTTCAAAATGATCTGGGTGCGCTACAGCAAAACATCATGTAACTCCACAGAGACAAGGCCTTCCATGGGCTTGCCCTTCTTTGTCTAAAATGTCTGACGGTTCTTTAAACGTGTCAGAGTTGGGTCCCCTATCCATTACATTTTCCACAGAAAGTTTTTTAACTTCTGTAGGATTAGGAACAGTACATACAAACGGCTCCAGCAAACAAAAAACACACTCACTGCTCTCCTGGTCTGGAGGCTCGATGTTGTAGCCGTAGCCAATCAGGGTTCGAACTGCAGCGCACACTGTGTCTCTGTTGGTCTTCTTGGTTTTCTCATCCAGAAGGTTATATGGTACGAGGCGAGGGTTACGCTTGTTCGCAATGTCCTGAACAACATGATCACATAGAACAACATGATCAGAGGCACAATCTCAATAAATACAACGGCCAGTTTATAAGAAACCCATACCTCTAATTTCCTCTCACTGGCCACTTTATTAGAAACACATACTATCTTAGCACCAGAAAATGGCCATTTAGTAACTTCATCAACAGACACAGTCTCTGACAGGCTACAGTCTCAATCTCTGACAGGCTACAGTCTCTGACAGGCTACAGTCTCAGTCTCTGACAGGCTACAGTCTCTGACAGGCTACAGTCTCTGACAGGCTACAGTCTCTGACAGGCTACAGTCTGTAACAGGCTACAGTCTCAGTCTCTAACAGGCTACAGTCTCTAACAGGCTACAGTCTGTAACAGGCTACAGTCTCTCACAGGCTACAGTCTCTCACAGGCTACAGTCTCTGACAGGCTACAGTCTCTAACAGGCTACAGTCTCAGTCTCTAACAGGCTACAGTCTCTGACAGGCTACAGTCTCTAACAGGCTACAGTCTCAGTCTCTAACAGGCTACAGTCTCTGACAGGCTACAGTCTCTGACAGGCTACAGTCTCTAACAGACTACAGTCTCTGACAGGCTACAGTCTCTGACAGACTAGGTAAATCACCCTCAGGAATTCTGAAGAGTTGCAGAGTCACACAGCTGTGTTTGACCTGTTACTGTTCTCTGTCCCTCCTGGTTTTCCCACAGCAGTAAGTACCTGGACAATGCTGTAGGTCCAGCCCTGCCGCACTCGGTCTCTGGCCCAGACGTTGTGTCCATTTTCAGCCAGCCGCTCCACCAGCGTGTTCTGATTGGGGGTCAGTTTGACGTGATTCAGGTCCAGAGGAGCAGGTTTGTAGCCATTGCTCTGCATGTAGCTGAGATTAAATATTACAGCTTTAAAAGTGAACAGAGTGTGTGTGTGTGTGTGTGTGTGTGTGTGTGTGTGTGTGTGTGTGTGTGTGTGTGTGCACGTGTGTGTGTGTGTGTCTTTTCTAAGGCCTTAAAAGTGATGTCTGTTTAAATGACTGAAACCGTCTGCTGTGTGAAACCTTCTTTCCAGTGTTGGTGAATGGAACCAGACGTCTCCAACACAAATCCAGCCGTTTTATTCTCTGTCCCCCCCCAGTGAAGCTCCACGTGTCTCTGAGTGTTTATACGGATGTTGATGAAGTATAACAGTGAATCTGAACTGAGTAATTTTTCTTTGGGGACTATTTTACCTCACAACACCCTGCTTGTATCCCTCCACCATGTATCTAAGTTTAGGCCAAAATCTTCTCAGAACTCTGGTAGAACAACGTCTCAGGCATCAGGTGGCGCAACCAGAACCATTTGATGGAACGACTTTCTGTGAGGAGCTTTTAGAGAAGCAGACCTCGGGTTCCACTCACCTCCACTGTGAACAGATCTGACTTTGTAAATTTCTCTAGAGCATTTCACACCAAACCGCTCTCAGTGACATTTTTATACATTTTAGGCGTTTTCTTATGGATGAAGTTTTGATCTGTGGACATGCTCTGAGTCTCTCACGTTTTGGGCAGCTTGGTCCTCTTCAGGTTTTCTTCAGCTTTTTCATCCCCCATTCCAACATGGCACCCCAACGCCAGCAGAGTTCTTCACGCACAACAGAGACAAAGATTGAAATGAGCAAATTAATAGACATCAGTTTCACACAGAACACATATTCACACAAAAGCGGTTTTCCTCATGGAGAGCAGCCACATTTCCCCACAACCACGAAATGTCGCCACATACACACACACCACCTCACTCACTTGAGAGTTTCTCCAGACATGGCCAGGTTGTAGCTCTTCTCCAGTTCAGGAAGACTCTGGAAGTCCACCAAGCATGGATGCAGCTTTCTATTATCATCACGAAACTGAACAAAAGGGAAACCAACAAAACCACATTCCTGTTGGTGGAGATTTGAATCTCAGTAAAGAGAGCAAAGAGACACAGAGACAATTAACAACCTGAAATAAAATCTGACATATAACATATAAAACAGGGCAGGTTGATTTATACAGTACATTATGGTACACAGAGGTCAGTCACTGTGCTTCACAGAAAGGAAACAGGCGTAAAACACACTAAAAGAAATGTAAGCTGTAAAAGTAAGCAATAAGGATAAAAAAGAAACAAAAGAAGGTAAATAAATACAAGAACATTTATACAAATAATATTTTTGTGCAAGTTTTATGAGGGTAAAAGGAGAGACACTGAGGCCACGTCCACACGTACAGTGGTATTTCTGAAAACAGAGATTTTTCGTATTCGTTTAAAAAAAAAACGCGTCCACACAACCACATTTTAAAAAATATCTCCGTCCACACGCAATCTCAAAAAACGCTGTTAAAGCATGCCAAGGCAGCAGGTGGCGATATAATCTTAAACTGTACAGCACTGGTGACCAATCAGAAGCCTTGGAGGGGGGACGTCGTTACCAGAGACTGTCTGTTTTGAATATAACATCGTTCGAAGCGACTCTGACGTCTCTGTCCTGCATACTGGAGGGACAGAAACTCCTCCTGAGTATAAACAGGCCAGAACTCCTAACGAGGTTGAGAGCCGTAGGACTGTGTAAACGTCGGGACGGTAGATGAAAACCTGATGTAAACACGGCGCATACTGTGACGTCATATGAGCGGTGCACAGTCTGACACCGAACGGTCCATTTTTCAAAATCTTTGTTTTTCTCGTCCACACATGAATGCAGAAACTGAGTTTTCAAAAATCGCCACTTTGGCCGGAGTTTTCAAAAAACCTCCGTTTTCACGCTGAACCAACACCGTTTACATGTGGACGAAACACCGAACCGCACAGAAACACCTCAGTTTTCAGGAAAACACGTGTACGTGTGGACATGGCCCGAGTGGCAGATCTGACCTGATCTCCACGTGAAGCTGGTTCCACTAGAGGGCAGCATGACGGCCTAAATGCCTTTTTACCCTAAACTGATCATAACTGAAAAAATGACGCATGCACAGTTACTGTAAAAAATGTGATATTTGTAAAGAGACAGCACTCACTGGTCCATAGGTCCAGCCCTGCTCGATGCGAGTGACGCCCCAGAGCTCGTGACTGTTCTCGGCCAGCTTCTCCCTGATCCGCTCCAGATGGGGGGGGAGAACAATCTGCACACGGAGGACAAAACAAACGCACACTAAATATCATTTCAAGAAATTTTACATTCAGACATTTCAGTTTACCCACTATAGGTAAACACCATGTTGATATGATGCATGTCATTCCTGTAGAAAGTAATAAAATACATTACATTATAATTAACACTATAATTTTAGAGCTGGACACAAGGCCACTGAGTCACTATAAAGAATCATGCAAAACTGTGATTGTTTATTCACCAAATACTATCACTTATTCAGAAACAACTATGAATTACTCAGTACCTTCTACAGACTAAACATACTGCACTGATTTTGGTGATGTACTGTGGTCCTCCGTGTTTACGTTCTGTGTTATAATGAGTGCTGATGTTTTTGGTAATAATAGTCGAAAATGAATTTTGAAGATCAAACCATGTCAGAAGACCAAAGGTAGACATGTTGTGGGGTAGATTTTTTTTACATTGTGTAAATGGAATGTATATGCTATGATGAGTAAGCCTCCAATTTTTAACAAGATTTATTTTATTCAGATCCATTTACACAAGCCTGTCTTAGCTGTCGAATTCTGACTGGCTTTTGGTGGTCGTTTTGCTGAGTGAGCCAAATGGAACGGAAAGAAACGAGAGCAAATGTAGCCTGGTGTAAACACACCAAATGTAACAATTTTACACACTATAGAAGAAATCTAACAAAATTTGGCAGGCATTAAGAGAACGGCCATACGCTTTGTGCTATCCTAACATCAGGGGCCGCTAGCGCAAATACACACACCTAGGGACACAAACCTCTTATTCCTCATTGACCCTGAGGGGTCGCTGTCACTGCGTGTTTCACGTGGATTGGTGAAGTCTAAGAATATGATATCGTCGACATAAAATCAGTGAAAAAACGTTAATTATTTGAGAGTGAGGAATTGAAGTGTGGATGTAAACAGTTGGGATGAAGGGGTTCACCGGTAGTCCTGGCAAACTGTTTTTGGTGAAAATCTACTGTTTGTGGAAACCAGTGCACCAGCAGTCTCACCTGCACAGTGTCCACAGGGTTGGGGGTGAAGGCGGTGTGGGACAGGGACTGTGTTGGGCCCAGCAGGTTCCGCACGCCGTTGAAGTCGTGTTTGTACTCTTTAATGGGCTCGATGCGCAGCCTGTCTTTGGGCAGCACGGCCTCGTAGCACGGGGCGTAACCCGGCGGGGGCACAAACTTAAAATCACCATGGCGACCCCCCAGGAGGAAGCGAACCCTGATGCAATGAGACGAGAACAAACAGCACCAAACTGACAATCACTCGACTACCTGTAGCCTGAAAAACCACCTCAGAGCGAGCAGAACCCCCCGCTGGAGCTCAGCGGCCCCCTCTCACAGCTACGGCTCCTCCAGAACACATCATTCACTTCTATACTGGGGTTAATAGATTACTATGAGCTTCTAATAACTCCTGACGGGTTCCTAATACACAAATAAATCATGTAATTAAAATCATAATTCTTATAAATTACACTTCATCTATATTATTCCGATGCTCTAATAAATCATACTGGGGGTTTAAATATTCTAGTAAATCATGCTGGCTTATAATAAATCCTAAAATAACGCAGCGGGTCTAAAACATCATGATGGCATTTTGTTACATAATGAAGATGTTTACTTCCAACAAGTAAACACAGGATTAGAATTAATATTAGCATTCTGTAGGAACTCGGCAGATCCTGTTGAACCGGTGCTCACTTGATGCCAGCAGAGAAGCTGACCACGGGGAAGAAGAGGCCGTCCAGGTTAAAGTTCTCGAACATGCCCTGCACCGGGTGGCCGTTGATGCGGAAGGAGATACTGGGCACGCTCAGATCCAGACAGCAGCTCACCACGTCCTCGGCTGCCAGGATGTGCTGATTGGGTGAAGCCACATGTCGAGGGACTCGACCTGAACAGAGACACAGAGGGACAGGTGAGCAACGGGCAACACCTGAAAGATAAATACACCCAGGACATCAACACACAGCTGAACCGTACTATACAGTTTACACTGAACTGCTGTTTCCCGCAGTGCTAGAATTTAAATACCGATGTTACCCCTGTATAGACTGTACTGTAATTCATGCACTCGCGTTTTCTTTGGTATAAGCAGGTAAATACAGTACTACATTAATTTAATTTACAGTAATAAAAATACAGGGCTTTAAGAAGAACAAAATGAAAAACACGAGGACACTCGAGATGCTCCACAGGGGAAATTCTGGACTGCAGCTGCGTCAAAGGGCAGCAGCAAATCAGCAACAAGGAGAAATAAATAACGCTCTCGGATTGGCTACTTTCAAACTTCCCACCTCTGAAAATTAAAATTTATGTTAAAATTTATGTTATGAAATTAATTATATTTTTCTAAATAATTTTTCACTAAAATGCATGAAAAATTACATATTGGAATCCACAAACTCTGAACCACGACTTTGTGGGGAAACACTGTATATGCACTGAAAAGGTGACAGTACATTTAAAAGAATGAAGCGGCTCCCTCACCTGACCACAGGTTTAGTCCGTCAAAGCCGTAGGAGTAGAGGTCATCCCCGACCCCGTTCCCGCCCCACCCCTCTCCTCCTCCGGGGTAGGGGCTGTAGCCCTCTGTCAGAGCCCAGCCCACCCGCAGGTGCCCCGCCTGCGCGGTCAGAAACGGATCCACGTGGTCCACGATCAGCTCGTAGTACCACTTTTTATACTGAGTGGAGCCTTCGCAGGTGCCCAGGAAGATGTTCGGCCTCATACTGCAGGACAGACGCAGAGGAGACAGAAACACAGAGGAATCTCTTCATTCCCCTCCATGCTTGTCGTTTTAACCTGGAAGCCAAAAGCCTGACTTCCCAGATTAAGACCTAGCCTAGAACACACTAAAAATCTGATTACGCAGTTGATCTTCATTAAATAGGTTCATCGTTTGAACGAGGATAAAGTACATTACATCAATACAATCATGAATTTTAGTTAACTGACTTTGCGAGAATAACTATGTGTGATATTGTTTATTCGTGTAAAAACTAGACTTACACTGTGAATCTATATGTACATGTACACGTGTGAATAAATACTTTTTTCAGTGTAAAAACTTTTTTCAGTGGTAAAAAAGACTCAAGCCAGAACTGAGAATCTCTCATACTCTTACATGTTATGAAAACACGTTTTAGTCGCAGGTACCTTGTCGTGTTTTTTATTTACGGTTACTGAACTTTGTAGCACCAGTGAGCTCTTGGGAGGTACGTCCGTGTTATTTTTTTTATTTTCTTATTTTTTTTTTATATATTTGTAAAACACACTAAACATCAGTCATACTGACAAACAATCTGGATGCTGATCTATAAATTAAATCATTATAAATGAAATGAAATAATTACCTGGTGACATAATTAATGATGTTGGTCTGGAGCAGCAGGTCTCGTCCCGGGAGCAGGTTCTCTGTGATGAGGTTCTGGTTGGACCTCACAGCCACTCCGTTACACACACACAGAGAGCAGAGCACGTCCAGAACCTGCAGCAGGGGGGGCGGAGGGAGAGGGTTAGGTCCGGCCGGGCTTGGGCGGTGCTCTAGAAGAGTCTGGGATGCTGACCTTGTGATTGCGTCCGTGTTTGTCCAGCAGAGAAATGATGGACTTGATGTGGTTCTCCTGAATGATGTTCAGCACTTCAGGACTTTCAATCAGGATACAGTACAGAACCTCCAAAATACCTGCGACGAATTCAAACATATAAAAAGGCACAAAAGCATATTTTACTATTGAATAATCACACATCCAGTCAAAGCTAATAAATCACATGATATATATTCTGTCCACTTTTCTCCTCGAGAAGTGGCTCTAGCAGGGCGGCACAGCAGCGGGTGTGGGGCTGTTACGAGTGTATCGGGGGTGTTTGGGGTTTTTCTGTGTTGGTGTAACTGTGAGTCACAGAGAGTTCAACACTCTCACAGAGAGTCCAACACACAAAAATAACCAGTCATGAGCCGCTGTGGGGTCAGAAACCAACCACTGGTGAGGGGCTAGAGGGACTAATGCTAACGGTGCATAAGCAGATGATCTATAGTATGTGT
>JBBIGA010000035.1:16941307-16953939 GCA_037576975.1 Alestes dentex
CTCTCTCTCTCTCTCTCTCTCTCTCTCTCTCTCTCTCTCTCTCTCTCTCTCTCTCTCTCTCTCTCTCTCTCACTGTGGATGCCAGTTATTGTGAATAATTCATTTCTTTTTAAAAGCAGTCACTCTAAATGCAGATACACTTGTGTATTGATTTGAAAAAGGTCATCACTCAACTTTAAATCCAGCTGTTACTTATCATCAGTCTAAAAGCAGTGACTTTTGTGTGTGTGTGTGTGTGTGTGTGTGTGTCTTTTGCAGCGCTGGCTCACAGAACAGAGAGCCCAGTGTCCACACTGCCGGTAAGTTCCCCTAATGCAGCTCAGCTAATGCATCTAAAGCAGACACTGAAACCAGTCTGTTGATTGATTTTCCTCGTTTGTTTGATTGTTTATGTTGACTTCAAGAGCTAACTTTAGGCCACTGATCAGTTACACTGTAACATCTAAAGAATCGTCAGTCACTGTAGACAGGATGCTCAAACTGACTTTGTATACACACACCTGCACACATATAGCATTAAAGGGCCCATATCATGGAAAAACAAATTTCCTACACTTTTTATTAAGTTCAATGATGTATGTTTGACCTATGACTGTTGGGCTCTCGTGACCCTGCTTAAGGATGAGTGGTTCGGATGATGGATGGATGGATGGATGGATGTTGAATGTAAACACCCGTGATGTTTCAAAACATACTTTCCATTCTGAAGTCCATGAACTCCATATATGGAAACAAAACAGCCCGTTTTGAATTTATGATCCCAAGCCATATACAGAACTCCCTTATCTACTTATTTATCCTACAGCAGTTTAGCCCCACACGTTCATGCTGAAGTTTCAGCTTGACTTGCTCTTTGAATAGAACACAGAACAGACAGGATGGCTAATCAGAATATGAAGCTTGTATCTGAACCGGCGTTCCTCATTCTGTTGTGTTGTTGAGCTCGGAGCAGAGAGCTCCACTTTTACTTTAATAATTTAGATAACTGTGTATGTAACTGTGTGTTTAGAATAGCTGGAAGTTCTACAGTCTCCCTGCAAACACACACCAGGACAACAGCGACAGTGATAAGAGTAGCAGGCATTTCAGTTTTATTTCAGTACGAGTTGATGGTATACAGTAACACCCCCCCCACCACCACTTTAACGTGGATCAGTAGTCGCAGTTTCAGTCCAACATAGATTTTTTCTGAGAACCGAACTAATAATTGTTTTCTGAAACCCCCGCAATAACACGGAAACTGTAGATATCATCCTCATTTTTTTGCTTTTGTGACGTCACAGCTTCTTTCGTGGCAGTATATAAATTGTCATACATGTAAGTGCTAAATTATTAAGAACAATATAATTTACTAATTTTGTAACATAAATATTAAAGTAAATTCCACATTTCCATATAAAAAAATACCGCTGTACTCAGAGGAGGGAGGTTTGAAAATAGCCAATCCGAGAGCATTATTTATTTTTCCTTGCTGCTGATTGGCTGCTGCCCTTTGACGCAGCTACAGTCCAGAATTTCCCCCGTGGAGCATCTCGGGTGTTCTTGTATTTTTAATTTTGTTCTTCTTAAAGCCCTGTATTTTTATTACTGTAAATTAAATGAATTTATTACTCTATTTACCTGCTATACAGGGGTAACATCGGTATTTACATTATAGCACTGCAGGAGTTCAGTGTAAACTGTACAGTACGAATAGGGGTTTACCTTTACATTTTCTTTAAGGGCAATGTATTAAGCTGAGTTTAAAATTAGATTAAAGTGTTTTGAGAGCATATCTGGGGGCATATTTAGGGTTTACACTATAAAAATGGGCATTTTAGGCTTTTTTTCAGAACAACGCGGTTTTTCACAATACGTGGGGACCAGTGACGGCTGCTCTAAGACTACAAGGGAAGCTCCGCTTCCTCTAATATTTCAGAAAATAAATGCTCAAATATGTCGTATTTATATTGCTTTTAGATCGAGTTCAACTTCATGACTAGCTCATTCAGAATCAGGTATTTATTGTAGATTGTTTGACGCGATTTTCTTATCATACATTTCTTATCATACATAATGCACAGCGCATTAAACCCTCCTGAAGCGCAGCTTCACTGGAGCTCTATGGACGCTCACAGAGGGGCGTGTTTCACTGGAGAAAAGCTGGACAGTGATTGGATAAATGCACCAAAATCGTCACTTCCAGGGAAGCTCAGCTTCTCTGGGAGTGAATGGAGCAGTGGGCGGGCCAGGACCTGGGCTGCTACATGATGATTGGAGGAGCTGTCTAAAGGGTGGAACCCCTTTTTGACTGACAGCATGTTTTAGATTCACGCTCAGTCTTAGCGGATCTGCGAGAGAAGTCGTGAGACACCCCGCTGCACGTGGTGTGGTTTTTTTGGTTTTTTTTTTTTGCTGGTGATATAAACCGTTTCCATATGTACATATAATTCTTTAAATAAAAACGTAATTACAGCATTCTTGAGTTTGCTCCTTGTTTTATGTCATTAAAGGAGCTCTTAGAAGGGGATCCAGGAAGCTAGCAAGCTGTGCATTATATTGTTGACATTATTGTTATTGTAATATTGTTATTTTGGCAAAGCCATTTAATAATCTTCCTCACGAAGAGAGACTCAAAATTAAACAACAGGGCAGACCAACACCAAAGACTGATTTGGTACAAAAATCAGGGAAAAATAACCGGTCTTTTCAGCTCTCCCAGTATGACCAGTTGAACTGGCTGACTGGAAGTGTTGAGACTGCTCCCTGTAAGACTGCTCCCAGGGGGATGAAGTACGACAGGGTCACAAACCATTTTCTGAAAAAGGAACAGAGGCCAGAATTTATGTACAAATAACGTAACAAATTTCATGATGTAGGCCTAAAATGAGCTTCCCCTGTTTGAAAGATTAGCAGCAGCCACTGGCGGGGAACGCAACCCCGTGATAAATGGGAGTTTACTGTATTGCAAGAATGCAGAAAACACACTTATTTTGGTCATTGATATCATGACAGAAAATGTTCGTTTTTGTTATTTTCCTGTTTATGTTGCAGCAGAAACTTGTTTATATGTAAATGAATGTTTGTGTGTGTGCATGTGCGCGTGTGCGCGCGTGTGTGTGTGTGTGTGTGTGTGTGTGTGTGTGTACGCAGGGCTCCGCTGCAGCTCCGGGAGTTGGTAAACTGTCGCTGGGCGGAGGAAGTCACCCAGCAGCTGGACACGCTGCAGCTGTGTAACCTCTCCAAACACGAGGAGAACGACAAGGACAAGTGAGCAGAACCACCGTAAACTTATCCACTCTAAACTGAGACCGAGTCAGTGACTCCCGGTCTGTTTACTGTCTGTTACGTTTCAGGAATCAGGTTTTTATTGGAATTTTTTTTATATTTTAACATCATTTGAAAGTGTGATGAATGAATGGACCAGCAAAAATAGTTTGCTATATTAGTGCGGAGGTATAAAGAGTACAGAGAAATTGCCGCGTTTCCCATACTTGGATTTGTTTGTGGCAGCCTGGCGCACTGTCAGCATTGACTTTTTGATTTTCTTATTTTAGCTCATTGATTCATGCAGCTCCTCTTTGCCCCACACTTTTACACAGCAGTTAGTTAATATCGAGTGCTTGTGGAAGTGGATGACATGGCAAAGCCAAGCACATCCTGGAGCGGTGTAGAGCAGAGGTCCCCAGCCACCGGGCCGCGGACTGGTATCGGTGCGTGAGTCATTTGGTACTGGGCCTCACAGAAAGACAGAATAAAAATAGGTACATCAAAAATTTAGCCCACAAGGTAAAAAACAAACACACTTCATTTTTAATTGTGTCTGTACCGGTTCGTGAAAATATTGTTTTACGTGAAACTGGTCCATGGCGCAAAAAAGGTTGAGGTGGGAAGCACTGATGAAGCTTTGTGGATGTCTGATGAATGGATCTGGGTTTGGTGGATACCGGGAGAACGATTCTAACAGAATGCGTAGTGCCAACAGTCAAGTTTTGTGCAGGAGGGATTATGGGCTGGGGCAGTTTTTCAGGGGTCAGTGCCATATTTTAATGCCCATAGTTTTGAAATGGAATGTCCAGTATGACCATGTGGTGTGGTAGTCAGGTGTCCACATACTTTGGGCCATGTAGAGTATATAAATCCTTTCACAAGACCAGTGATCACACTTGTGGGCGATTACTTTACATAGATGAATCTGGTTGGATGTTTTCATTAATATGAGAACTCGACTGAAAAGAAGAAAGTTCCCTGGTTCTTTGAGATTTATAACAAGGACTTTGAAGGTCCAAATGAAAATGTAAAGAGTAAAAAGTATGTTTCAAAGGCAAATACAAGCATTCGATTTCAGTAATACTCCACCACCTGGTTTCTTCACAGATGTGAAAACCATCACGAGAAGCTGAGTGTGTTCTGCTGGACCTGTAAGAAGTGCATCTGTCACCAGTGTGCTCTCTGGGGAGGAATGGTATTAAACTCACTGTGTTCTTTAACAGACTCCTCTTCACTGATGTCCGCTCCACACACACATGTGTTCCTCTGTAGGTCCTGTTGTGAGTCTAATCTTTACAGAAAGCTGGTATAAAATCTCGCTCTACTGATAAGAAACTGTAACACACGCCTCAGATTTAGAGGACGTTCATGTACAGTCACTTATTGTTCTTCATATGAAAGCTCACACTGTTAGAATAGTATAGTTTTAACAGGAAAAACACGTTTTTTGGGCCATAAACGTCCGATTGATGGGCTAACCCAGCGCATTGTGGACAGAGCCTAGATTCTTTTACTCAAAAGAATCTGCAGAACATTGGCAGGTTTAGTTTATGGGTAATTAGCAAAAAAAAAAAAAAAAAAGTCTGCTGATCATTGGCTCCTCAGGTCGACTGCAACTCCTGCAGTAACGTCAGTAATGAAACACCAACCAGCAGTGTTGGCTGTGCTGTAAACAGAGGTAGCTTGCCGCATTAAAACAGATGAAACTTGTGAACTTTACCAGTGTAAAGTTTTTTCATATGTGAACACACCACACTACAGTGTAAACAGCACAAAACTGTTGTACATTTAACTCTTTTGACACATTTAACCCATTCACCAAGTGAAGCAGTGGGCAGCCAGGAACACAGCACCCAGGGAGCGGTGTGTGGGGACGGTACCATACTCAGTGGTGCCACTAGCAGTCCTGGGATTCAAACCCACAACCTTCTGATCACTGGGATAACTCCCAAAACACTAGGACATCGGGCTAAAGATCTGGTGGGCGGTCTTAAGCCTGGTGGCCTGGAGATACGGAGGAGATACAGAGGAAAGCATTAGTGAGCAGGGCTTGGAGAGGCTAGCTGGAGGCTGCACAGCCCAAACACCTGAATCACTGGAGCGTGATGGTCAAGATCAGTCTTGTAGAACTGAAATGTTTCTGTTCAGTAATGCTCACAGGCAGGGGCTCATTGGTGCGATTAGATGAGTCTGATCTGCGCTGCCTGTGTTTTCCGCAGCATGGAGGCCACACCTTTAAGCCGCTGGCTGAAATCTATGAGCAACACGTGACCAAGGTTAACGAAGAGGTGGCCAAACTCCGTCGCCGGCTAATGGAGCTCATCAGTCTTGTACAGGAAGTGGTGGGTGAACACACTGCACAGCTGCTAAAGTGACAAACATCTAACAGAATTAGATTCAAGATTCAAGAATTGTTTACTGTCATTACAACAGTACACTCAGTATACATTGTGTTCCACACAGGCCCTTCAGGGTGCATTTTACAGAATATCAAAAATACAAAAATATACACATAAATGTAAGTAACTCAATTTTAAACACAGGACAGGGACAGTACAAAGTGCAACTGTGCAATTAGAGTAAAGTGAAACATGTTGCTGGTATTTAAAATACCAGGATTCAAGTTCTGAAACTTGACGTACAGTTGTAGCAGGTGTAAATTTGTCATAATCAACCAAGATATGGAAGCTTATACCCTACCGATTAGCACACCAAATCATCACACTCGCCTAAAACAGGTGTTCAGTAATCTTGCTCATGTGGTTTCTGACACTGTACAACTATTAATTATAAACATGGACAAAGACATGGTTAAGAAAAGCAGCAGCACTTATAATGAAGCCGGATTTATGTCTGTACTTTAGTGCGTATTTATAGATTACAGTGTCAGACGGTGTTAGAAACCACATAAGCAATGTGTGCATTTGCGGTAAGAGGGGAAAATTGTGTTGAAGTTCTGTCCTTTTCCTCTTCCACTTCTGGTTACCCTTCCTCTTCCTAGTCCTGATTTTCCATTCTCTGGTTCTGTTTTTGAAGGTCAGTGTGACTCATGTTGTTGCAAAAGCAGTTGCGGGAAGCAAGATACGTCCACCAGGGGGCATTGTAGGTCTCTAAATGATGGACGCTGTGGCAGAATATGCTTGTAATTGTGGACTGTGAAGTTATTTTTCTCAGAATAAAGCAGATCGGTCTTTAACCTTGTCACGTTATTGATTCACCAATTATTTATTTATACAGTCAGTTGCAGTAGGTGGCAAAATGCGTACTACAGTATTTGTCCATAGAGTCCAGCCTCAGTAGGAGGTAATGTGTGGTCGGCCTGAAGCATGGTGTGTGTTCCCCAGGAGAAGAACGTAGAGGCGGTGCGAGGGGCGAAGGATGAGCGTGTGCGAGAGATCAGGAACGCCGTGGAGATGATGATCGCACGTCTAGATAACCAGCTCAAAAACAAGCTCATCACACTCATGGGTATCTCTGACCTCTTTCCTTTATCCATGCATATTTTAGACTGATAAAGATTTTTAGAGCGTTAAATCTGCTGCTCTGTTTACCAGGCCAGAAGACATCTCTCACGCAGGAGACAGAGCTTCTGGAGTCTCTCCTGCAGGAGGTGGAACATCAGGTCGGTCCAGAGTGGAGAGAATAAACCAGACGTTTGTATTGAGTGATTTCTGAAAGCACTACAGCAAAATTAAGAGACAAAATATCTGTTTGTTTATTTTCCAGCTGCGCTCGTGCAGTAAGAGTGAGCTGATCTCTAAAAGTCCAGAGATCTTGCTGATGTTCCAGCAGGTCCACAGGAAGCCCATGCAGTCCTTTGTCACCACGCCTGTCCCACCTGACTTCACCAGGTGAACCAAACACCTCACGCAGCACAGCATACTGACAATATGGGGATTTCTTTCTTTTTTAATGTTTATGTTAATCTGCCTATTACTTCATAGGATCATCAGAAAGTGATCTTTCGTTTGTTTCAATTTCTTTCTTTTTTTTCTATTTCTAAAACCTGTCATTCTTATCGTTATTGTAATCATATCAGATCATAAATTAATTGTCCCTATAATACATTGGAGAACTGCCACTACATGCACAAAGCATGATTTCTCAATAACAGGATAATTTAAGCTTAAAGCGAGATTTCTTCAGTAGGAACGAGGAGTGTCTCTCTTCATGAGTGTTATGTTAGTGCCTAGTCTTGAGTCCTGGATAAACTGTGAAATCCTGCCCCAGAGGAACTCCCTCTCTCTGTTTCCCCACAGTGAGCTCGTTCCAGCTTATGACTCCAGCACTTTTGTTCTGGCAAACTTCAGGTAAGAATTATTTTTTTCTGGACTTTTAGGTAATTGCATTCTCCGGGCTCCGCCCACTGATGCGTTCTTTCTTAGATACTGTTATGAGGTTGGGCAAGCTTTTAAAAAAAAATGTGTTTTGGGAGGACCTTAGGTAGGGATAGGTCCTGTTCGTAAGTTTTGTACAGTGCATTGATGTGTGTGTGTGTGTGTGTGTGTGTGTGTGTGTGTGTGTGTGTGTGTGTGTGTGTGTGTGTGTGTGTGTGTGTGCAGTACACTGAGACAGAGAGCCGACCCCGTGTACAGCCCTCCTCTCCAGGTCTCGGGGCTGTGCTGGAGGCTGAAGGTTTACCCTGTAAGATCTTTATATTTCTCTGTTACTTTACGTGAATTGTGTGTAATAATGATCCTTACACTGTGGATCAAATGAGAATGCTTTTAAATGACAAAATGGAAGCCATATCGCCCTCTTCACTTCCTATAGAATATTACAATCTGTCAAATGGGTCATGCAAACAGTACTGAGCATTACAGAGGCCTCGTCCACACGGACGTTTGAATCTTCGATAAATGAACGCGCTCTGAACGCCATAGGCGTTTTTGTAGCATTTCGTATCTGCTCTTGATTGACGTTACATGAGAGTTCATCTGATGCTGTTTAACACCAGCCTGCAGCCCAGTGTGTGGTTTCATGTATTCACCTGTGGGGGCAGTAACTGTTCTCTCCAGCTTGTTTACGCGTTGGGATTTGTAGTTTTCCTTCAAAACTTCATTTGCCGCGGTTCCCAGAACAATTGAATCATGGGACATATTCAGTCCTCCAGAATGTCAACCGAATGCCATGTAAACGCAGTACCGGCATTTTATTCACATTCGTCAGGATTTCAGCAGAAATTGACGCCAAGAAAACATTGCATGCAGCGTTTTTTTGACGCCACACGAACGCGAAGCTGACCGAGCGCCAGGGCTGAACGCCGGTGTGGACGCTGTGATTTGCTCCAATGCTGTCTTGCTGTTTGTACTCACTCGGGGTTCTTTTTTAGGATGGAAATGGTGTTGTTCGAGGAAACTATCTCTCTGTTTTTCTGGAGCTGTCGGCTGGACTCCCAGAGACGTCCAAGTAGGATCCAGCTACTCTGGCACCTTTCTGCATGACATATGGAGTTAAAGCAAAATTATAAGTAGTGATGAATTATGGGTGAGGGAGTGAATTTCTGTTTCCTCTGCAGGTATGAGTATCGGGTGGAGATGGTGCATCAGGCCTCTAACGACCCCTCCAAAAACATCATCCGGGAGTTTGCGTCCGACTTTGAGGTCGGGGAGTGCTGGGGGTACAACCGCTTCTTCAGGCTGGACCTGCTGGCCAGCGAGGGTTACCTGAACATGCAGACAGACACGCTCATACTGAGGTACGGGCTACGCCTCCGGGGCTGCTGAGAGTGTCTCTTTAGAACATCTGAGTCAATATTGTTATCATACTACTGTATTTTAATTAATTAATTATATAATTAATTGGTTACGTTTTTCTTTAAAACTTTTATTGACAGAATTACTATTTGCTCCATGACAATATGAAAATAGTTTTGCATTTTAAGCTTTAAAAGAACCATAAGAAGACCATAAAAATATATAAAGGAAAATAATTGTTTTTTTTTGGCTTGAAGTGTAAGGACACATCCTCTACAGAGAGTATAATTCTGCACACTTTACTTAACGTGCTGAATTTAACATATGGGGGGGGTTATATTTTTTGTTTTCTGCACTGCAGTTTACAGGGGCATGCCATATTTTCACTTATAAAATAGAGCATAATTTGACTTGGGTGTCATAAATTCTGCTTTAGTTTTACTTTCTAGAACAAATTCCTTGTGGTTATCTAGTAGAATTATTCTGAGTGGTTTTTTTGACTGTGATTGTGACTGTGTTGGACATATTACCATGTGATGCTCTTCAGGTATCAGGTGCGGTCGCCCACCTTCTTCCAGAAGTGCCGCGATCAGTACTGGTACATCACCCAGCTGGAGGCGGCTCAGTCCAGCTACATCCAGCAGATTAACAACCTGAAAGAGGTCAGAGCTGGACTTCCATACCGAAACTGCCCCAGTCCCTGTGCACCACTGCCCTAAAGCGTGAAGTGAAATGTCCTGCGGGGGAAAAAAAAAAATCTTTTAATGTTAAGATTAACTACAAGGATCCTCGAGTTACGACACAGTTCCATTCCTACGACAATATCGTAACCCGAATTTGGGTGTAAGTGGAAACACACCCAAGTCTCAGTCACTTACTGATCCTAACACAGTAAAATCATAATATAGAACATAAAAACACAACTAAGCCACAGAAAGAGGAAAAGGACATAAATATTCTGTATTTGTACACTGTACTGTACTCCCTCACTCCGCATTACTGCGTATTCTTCCGCCGCGCTCAACCAAACTAGTTCACCCACGTAATCTTTAAGTATGATGCTAACGGTGTAAACTGAAACTCACGTCTCAATTTTTTAAAAGTGTTTATGGGAGTGAGCGTCATAAACTCAAAACGTCGTATGTTGAGACTGTCGTAACTCAAACCCCCCTGTAATTGACTACAATTTGATGGATTGATATTGCCTATTTTGTCAGTTAATTGATCCTCAGGGCTGGAATTAAGCAGCAGTGTGTACATGTATCTACATGTATCTGTGTGTTTTTGTGTCTCTCAGAGGTTGGCTATAGAGCATTTTCGTCGGCGGCAGTCTCGGAGCTCCTCCCCGCCGGACCGCCGCCTCTGCCCCCCGACCTCCGCCTCCACTGGACCGTCCAGCCGTGACTCGCGGCCTGGGAAAAGCTCCGCAGTGGAAGAGGGGAACCAGGCGACCGCATCAGAGACCAAAGAGGAGGAGGAAGAGGAGGAGGAGGAGAAGACGCAGCAGGACGACTCTAATGTAAGAAGACAAACAGGCCGTGCATTCCCATGTTCATCAAACTGTCAAGAATTCTGATCTACTGCCAGTTCATACCATGTACATGGCACTGATTAGACCTTTTTACTCAGACACTCAGGACAGGGAATTATAACCTGATACATTCATGCTGGTGTTAAAATCATCCTGTGAAGTCTAATAAGAAACTGTAGGTCACAACGTTGTACATTTGGACTGTTTTATATTTTATATTTATACTGTTACTTTAAAAATGTTTTGAATGCATTCAGCTGGTAACACTCATAATTCTTGTGCATCCTATAAAACATTTAAGACAATATAAAACAACAACCGGTGATACCAAGCTGGTGGTGACATGAATGACTGATTAAAGCTAAAGAACAGAAAGTACTCTGAGAAGACGGGAAAGAGAGTGGCCTGGTTGAGTAGAGGCTTTAGTAGACTGACACATGTCATGCATGGAGACAGTACTGTGGGAAAGTAGTTTTCTATGAAAATTATATTTAAAAGCTATTTAGCTGAGCAGAATTCTCTCAAAAAGACTGTAGAAACATTAAAACAGTACCCACTGATATTATGTGGCAGTGTGTTCGCCATTCCCGGACTGTTGCCAGATCTCTCCTCATGGAAGATCGGTATTACTTCTAATTCCCATCAAATACTTGATTTGTCTTAATCAGTGCTTCATTAGGTTAAATCAGATGCTGTTGGAATTTACTGAAGCCAAACCTGTGTTCATCTAACCAGCTCATGAAATGTCAACTGTTTGTTTACAAACAAAACAAAACATGAAACTTTGTACTGATTTCGTCTTGGTTTGCATTTCTTTCTAATGTATTTTGCTGGCAGAAATACGCTTTTTACACACATATATGTTCATGCATTTTCATATTTTTTTAAAGATGTGTGAGCTGTGGTGTACAGTTTTTCCTCTCTGAGTTATTCAATGATGGAAATGTTGAAATCTTGATATTTGTAAGGTGAAGTGTGGGTGTGTGTATGTGTGTGATATTAGGAGCTGTCTGATGGAGATCTGGAGGTGGACTGTCTGACTGGAGATGAGGATGTGAACCCCCTGGATGGTAGCAGCACGTCTGGCAGCTCCACTGCTACCAGCAACACTGAGGAGAACGACATCGACGAGGAAACAATGTGAGTAACACCTACACATCTGCTGCCAGGTCCGTTCCTGGGGGTGAGCGATACGGCAGAAATATGATATCACAATACGCAGCACGTTACATCTGGCACTTTTTAGGTTTTGAGTTGGAAGGGAAGAACAGTTCTCAGCAGATCCATGTTTATTTGCTTGCTGTGCTGCATTTAGTCCGGTTAGGCAGGACTGATTACGCTCTCCGTAATGAAACAGAGTTGGTCAAAGTTGTGGTCAAAATTCCTGGAGAAATTGCGTGGCCGCTGCTGAGCACCACAGGACCGTGGAAAGTTTCTGGGATGTTCTTGTTGTTACCGTCAGAATTTCAGAGAGAAAACGACGTAAGTGTGTGTTTAGATTCTGAAATGATGAAGCGTTTGGCCATTAGTGCTGAGGATCACATCCTGTGTAACAGGACACCGTGCACCCCAGTAAATCTCCACCACAGCCAGTTTAAATGATCAAATCCAGAATGTTACTGGTGTGGGAATGCTGGGATTGTGCACTGTTAGAGTTGTATGGCCTCCCTGACTGGCTGTGAATGAGACGTTGTTCAGTCAGGCAGAGTTTTTTGTGTCCAGTTTGACAAGAAAGATATTCTGTAGTGATAAAGCTACATAAAATCCAACCTTTTCCAATCACATCAGATACGGGTACGAATCAGGTTTGAGAGACTTTGCATCAGATACTAGTATTTACAGGTTCAATACAGTTTTCGATTCTAAGGTCCAAGATCCAGTTTGAGATGGGTTGTTAAACAAATCACAGAATGTTCTTGATTTGAGCTGAAATTATATATAAGCCAGACGTCCGCAGCCAAATTTCTATGTGTGGATCTCTAGTGGCGTCCTGAGATGTGTAGTCCTGCTCAAAGTCCACACCTTGGACATCAATAACTCCAAGTAATTGATGTACACAGTGAGTGTGAGAGAGAGTGTGAGAGAGAGTGTGAGAGAGAGAGTGTGAGAGAGAGAGTGTGAGAGAGAGAGTGTGAGAGAGAGAGTGTGAGAGAGAG
>JBBIGA010000035.1:16957077-16967111 GCA_037576975.1 Alestes dentex
ACAGCTCTACAGTCAGTGATGTATCTAGAACTGACTGAAACCTGTTTACACTACAGCTCTACAGTCAGTGACGTATCCAGAACTGACTGAAACCAGCACACACCAAAGCTCTGCAGTTAATGACATTTCTAAAACTCCCCAGAACCTTCGAGAACCCTCTAGAAAAGACTACAGAAGGTTCATTTGAAGAAGCCTTTTAGTTCTCTAAAGAACCATTTTTGTAACTGAGACGTGAGTGTGAAGAACGTTTTGGCTATTATGAACATTCAAATAATATAAACGTTCTTTCCCAAATTAAAGGTTGAAGTTCTTCTCACACACATCTCATTAACTAAGACGGTTCTTTTAAGATCCATCATTTTAAAGAATCTTAGGGAACAGAGTGTAGAGTGATGTTCATGATTTATAATGACCTATTATATATCAGAATGTGATTGGTTGATCATGCTTCCTAACTAGTTTTTCTAATGTGTCACACTCCTGAAGGCCTAACCAATAGGAGAGCTTGCCTGGCTGTATGTTCCAAGATACCAAAGAGAAAAACATTCTGATTGGATCATTTTCTGTTGAACATTTCAAAATCTAACCATTTTTTCAACCAATACTTTGGATACAACAAGCATGGTGAATATTTCGAACAGAGATTTTACACACATGTACTTTTTTTTAGTTCTCAGAGATCATTAGACCATCTCTAAAGACCTACAAGGATGTAAGGGTTCCCCTCTGGCTATTTGATACTGGGTTTGAGAAACTCAGATTGAGTAACTGCCAACAAAAAATCCTTGTAAGAGACACTGGATAAGAAACAGAGAAAGGAACACAAAAACCGTGACAATCTTCTTTGAAGTAACTAAAGCACATTTACTGACAACAGAGCAGCTCTCCATCAAGTTCAATTATCAGAACTCATGTTATCTAAAAAACAATCACCTTGTCTAGTAAATTAGTAGCTCCTCAGAAGTGCTAGAAGGTCACAATGTGCAGGACCACTGAGACTGTAATTATTCTAAGTTAATTTGGGAAATGAAAGCAATTCTATAAACAAACGGTTCAGTCACCAGAAAGGCTTACAGAAGAAAATTCAAGAAACAGAAGCAGCTCAGAGCTTCAGCTCGTGTTCTGAAGTCTGAGAGAGGACAGAGTGTTCCAGTCAAATTGACTAAGGAATCCAATCTGGAGCCAATGCAGAGTTCTAGGTCTGCTCTGTATTTGCAATGTAATTGACCTATTTAACATAAAGGAACTGCAAATGTCAAAACATTACTTTCAAAAGAAGACATGGTGCCCCCAAACTTTTCAAATCAAATTTGCATAGTTGATTATTCTACTTTACTTTAGTTCAAGATTAGTGTCTATTATTTTTAGTCGCAGAGCATTCCATGTCTTATATTTCTCTCACATTTAGCTGACTCAGCGTTCTCCTCAAGGGGTGCTACCAGCCCTCAGCGTGGTGCTTCTGGTCAATGACAATGTGTCCTTGTTCATGTATTGAGTTTTTCTGGCTATATGATGGTCTATGACCTGATATTCAGGCTGCATTTGTATCTTTGTCAGGCAGCCAAAAAGAATCAATTCTCATTAAGTTAATATGTCAATCAAATCATCAGTCATAACAGTATATTACATACTTATTATTGGACACTTTGCCAGTGTCTTTGTTCCCAGATCGCTGTTTGGAAAGCTAATCATGTTGGACCGGAATCTGTGTCAAATCCATCATTTCTGGAACCAAACAGCCCCACATATTTGTATCGTTATCATGAGGAAAATGAGCAACAAAGCAATGATACCGCAGGCTAGCAGAGTGGAAGAAACTAGTTAATTAAGCTACGTGGATAACGGGCAAATAAGCAACTTTATTCCAGGAATCCTCTTTTAGAATCTGTTGTCCATGATGTGACTGGCTGTTCAATTAAACTAATCTCACTGAGTGGATTTGAAACAGGTTTAAAGAGCAGAATGTTTTACATTCATGAAACTGATTTCTATGTTGGTTTTGAGAGTCGCATGGAAGTTTCACCACCTAACAAGTTACACTCGCTAGTGACAGAGAGACAGAGCGAGAGAGATAGAGAGATAGAGAGAGAGAGAGAGAGAGAGAGAGACAGAGAGAGAGAGAGACAGAGAGAGAGCGAGAGAGAGAGAGAGAGAGAGACAGACAGAGAGAAGAGAGAGAGACTGAGAGGGAAAGAGAGAAGAGAGACAGAGAGCGAGAGAAAGACAGAGAGAGAGTGAGAGAGACACACACACACAGAGAGACAGAGACAGAGAGACAGAGAGAGAGACACACACACACACACAGAGAGAAAGAGAAGAGAGACAGAGAGAGAGAGACACACACACACACACACAGACAGAGAGAGAGTGACAGAAAGAGAGAGAAGGGGGAAACAGAGAATGAGAGAGAGAGGAGAGAGAGACAGAGTGAGAGAATTTCTGGACCCTCAGCAGCTCTGCAATGGGGAGTCAGTCATGTGTCCTCTCACTCATCAGTCCGGCGCTGGGTGGTGATGATAGCGTGGGCCCCACTGGCAGGGTCTGGGGAAGGAGGGATGGGGGGACAGGGACGAATGACAGTTGCCCCCACCCCATCACTCCTCCACCTCCAGCTGCCTAAACCGGCCCTGTCCCCACCGGAGGCGTCCCGAGTGTGTTGACAGATTCGGCTCTGAGTGCTGAGGTCACACTCCCACCTGGGCAGGATTGTTATTTCCTTCCCTATCATCATACCTGTCACAGGTGTAAACACACACACACACACACACACACACACACACACACATGTGCGCAGGCATGCACATTCCTTCTGCCCACATGCTTCATCTTTTCAGGCCTTTTCTATTCTTAGAGGAGTGTGTTTTTCAAGACAATGGTAAAACCATTTCATTTTCTGGGTTTAGTGTTTATGTAATAGGCACAGATATATAGATAGTGTAGAAACTGGCAATGAATTTGAACATATCATGACATGTACATATATGTGTATTTGCAGTGTTAAAACACCATTAAAACTAGGAGAGTAAGGAAACAAAGTTTTTCCAGATGGTTGCTTTGGTACTTCTAGGTGGTTGCTAGGTGGGTGCTAAAGTGTCTCAGGTAGGTTCTCAGGTGAAAACAGTTTCAGATGGTTACTAGGGTGATGGTTGCTTGCTACATGGTAGACAGCATGCTGCTAGTGTACTTGTGTATAATGTTTTTACAAGTGGTGCATAAACGTCTGCCCACAGAATTCTGCCATGCATTCCTATGGGTTAAATAAAAGAAAATAAAATGTCTGTCTGGACGTTTGATTGGATGTTGAGGCACTCTTTAACTATCCAGACAGTCTTTTTGCTGAGTGAGTTCAGCCCCCATTGGTGACACACCGTGTACAATCTGTAAGGAAAGGCATTGACCAGTAGAATGGACTCTGGAGAAGCCACACATGACCCTAAGGTCACCCTGCCCGTAGGCTAGAGGGTATTAGCCCTCCTCGCATTGGGCTTTGGAGTTCCCTGCAATGGTGGAGTTCAATCCAGTACCTCCTGAATGAGTTGGAGAGCCTTTTCGGGACCAGAACTGATAATCAAACATCAGTACCTGACCTTACTGATGCTCTTGTGCAACCGGGTTCTCAGAATGATGTTCCAACATCTAGGTTTCACAGGAGAGAAGAGGCTGTTGCTCTGCCTATTAATAACCTTCAGAAGAAACGTTGGAAGTGTGGATGTTTAGAAACTTTGCTGAAATTTACAGGAACATCATTTGAATCTGTTGCCATTCTGGACCTAAATGCTCCGTTATTAGATGGTATTTGCCACAAACATCACAGCAAGTGGAACCAAACCCAGTCTTATGATGTACGGCTGAGGCAAAACTAAATTTCCCAACCACCACCCACAGCTGAGCCAGCTGTACGGTTCCTCGGCCTCGCCTGCCGAGATCAGGCCTAGAGCGGCTCGCTGCTACTCTGTGTTAGTTATATTTGGATTGTAATTGGCTTGAAGTGAGTGATCTACGGTCATGTTGCTTCATTCTCAGCGGTCCCACTTTACAAATGATTTTCTGTTACAGGGCTTTCCTCGCCGTGTATGAAAACACCAGCGTTGTTCTTGGCTCTAGAACCGGACCACCACATGAAAACCCTCATGAACCTGTGACAACGTGCCTGGCTGCTTTACAGCGCGCCTCTCTATGTGGAACACGGCCTCGTGCTACAACTTTGATCATTACAAGCCTCTCAGTCGTGCTAGTGTGGTTCCTCTCTCTTTTCAGGGAGGGTAATGGACAGCTGTAAACAAACCGAGCCCATAAAAGTGTCCTGATCACTAATGCAGTAATAATTGCGTTCTGTTTTACAGGCCTCCCTGACTGCTAGCACGTTTTCGTGCCAGGTTTCGTTCGGCCATCAGGCTGAACATGTGCTCGCCTTGTGCACCCGATGTGTTAGACCCCAGCTCGAGCCTAGAGCCTCCAGACTAAACCCTTAGGAGCAGCGGTGAATGAGGTCAGGCTGAAGCGAATTATTTAGTAGCACCTCTGTATGGAGAAACTGTGTGGAAGCTGCAGAATCTACACTTTCACTCCAGACCACATTGTTGTGCTTGAGCAGAAGTGGAGATGTTTTATTGTTATTGTGTGTAGAGGCCTTTATTGCAAAAAAAAAATTATAATAATAATATTGTGCTACTTTTTTGACATTGAAACACTTGGAGAGAAAGTCACAAGCTTATATATTTTTATATTAAGGACTATACTGGTATTGTCATAAATTAAGTTTGGGCATGTATATATTTTAAAAATATATATATTTATATATATATATATATCTATATCTATATTAAGGACTACTGATATTGTCATATATGAAGTTTGGACATCAAAATCAACATACTGATTATTTTTTTACAATGAAATAAGTACACATTCTCAGCAGAGAATGAAGACGATTTAATGGACAGTTATTGTGGTTTGGCTGAATAAATCCAATAAAGTATATAAATTATGTAATTATATTTACATTATTAGAATTTTAGAACTAAGATACCAGAACACCAAAAGTTCTAGGTGTCTATGGGTTAACCCCTACTCTCTGTTCACAGAAACAAGAGGGATGTTCTACGGTTAACAGTCGTGGTTCCAGTTGGCTGCACTGAAATGTTTTCCTCTATATGCAATCCAATCCTGCTTGCAGCCTTTATTTCTTTTTTCTCTCCATTGTTGAAAAACTTGAACAGAACAATGGCTTCACTCACAGAGGCCTTTAATAATGGGTAGTTAAAGACTGGAAAGTGTGACGCTGGTTTTTGCCAAGCTTTGAGGCTTTGCTGGCCATGCATTTGCTGCTTATTAGAGCATTAGAATATCTAAACAAACACTTTCTCAGAGAACTCTCCTCGACCTTCGATCCGAAACATCCTGAGCGGCAGGTGATTTATATCACTGTCAGGCCTAATTATGGTAAATTGTTATTTGTTCAAGACAAAGAACGGAAATTAATGACTCTAAGAGCAGAAAGGCTTCGTGTTTTCTCAATCATTCCGCAAACAACCTGTCACTGGACGGAAGAAAAGTGCTGAAAAGGGAATAAAGACGTGGGTTTCCACCGACTTGGTAAAGAATCTTTAATTAGTCTATAAATATTTCTTTTTTTTTTTAATTCAGCATACAAAAATGACAGTATGTACATCCACAGATAAGTGGTTCATGTCGTGGCACTACTCGTAGTATTGCTGTAGCAGCTGCGTTCTGCACATTGGATAAAAATGTAACAGGGTACAATACTTATAGTCCAAATGTTCTTGCTGAGGATACATAAGTAAATGCAGGTATTTTTTTCCCATTAAAATCATATTCATGAGCTACTCAGGCTTATACACAGAAGCCGTTTCACAAGGTCCACATCCAGGTGCTGTGGTCCGTTTGCACTTTCTTTTTGGTCTTTATCATTGTTCCCAGTCCAGTAAAGTCGTGCTTCTTTTCTCGCAGGAGTAAAGCGCCACCCCAGCGCTCAAATCCCTCCAAACACGGAAACGGGACCGCCTTGTCTGACTCCAGAGAACGTTTCTTAGAACTCTTAAAGAAGGCAGAAGGCACCAATACAAAGTGACCCCAGTACTGTATAAGAAATTACAACTTGCGATATCCAGGCACGAGAGCATATGTAGTTTTGAAAAGACCCTCAGGACGGCAGCCTTCGTAATGAAAGTCGGTCAGCGTTCGTTCATAAAAAAACATTAAAAACAACGTCCAGCTTCTGGGTTTCATTGAGAATATTCGTAAAACAATCCAAAAATTGTAAAAAATAATTATAAACCTCTTCTCCTTGAAAATATACAAACCAAAAAAGCTTATGACAAACGTAAGCTTTCTTTGTAGCGTAGTGCTTTGGTTATATCTGTGGACCGGAAGTGGGCATAGCTGGGAGAAGCCAGAAAGTCTGAAGGCCAAATCTAGAGTGGCGAAAATGTTAACAGTTCCAGAGACGGATGCAGAATTCCTGGCTAGATGAGAATCTAGAACCAGTTGAGCTAGAAGAGGCAGAGCTGTTTGGGAGTCCTGGAGCTGCTTTGCATCAAAAAACTGAGAATAGTTGAAGGTCTAGCAGTGGGGGGTTTCTTTACGTCTTGGGCGGGAGCTCTGAAGCGCTGTCTGAAGGGGATGGGGAAGCAGGCGCCCGATCATTTGCACACGTATTTCTCCACAGTCCTCTCACACTTCTTGCAAGTGACGTAGCAGCACCAGTGGTACTTGCAGTGGCAGCGTTCCACCACTTTCTCAGTGTAGGGATTGTAGCCTCGGCCGCAGCACATCAGGTCGCAACTGTCACTGCCGCTGGACGTCTTGTTGCACTGCCTGGAAAAGGAGCAGAGGAGATGAGAGGCCGCAAAAGAAAATAAAGAAAGAACAGCTCAACATAAACATATCTTCAGCCTGGACCACAATTTTGAGGTCAATCAGAAGTTCAAACCTGTTTAAATAAAGTAAAGTGGTCCCTTATAGTAACATGTGAGCACAGCACAGCACAGTACAGTGTGAAATTCCTTTTCTGCATTTAACCTATTTAACTCATTTAACCCACTCACCAAGTGAAAAAGGGGCTGCCACCAACGTGGGGCACCCAGGGAGCAATGTTTGGGGACCATACCTTGCTCAAGGGCACCTCAGTGGTGCCATTAGCAGTCCTGGGATTAAAACCCACAACCTTCCGATCGCAAAGACAGCTCCCTATCCACCGGCCACCAGCTGCCTCAAAACCAAATGCCTCTTAAACATCTTTAACATGTAAATGTCTTATTTTACGTCATTATATTGAAATAATTATGGAAGATCGCTTGAATGTGTAGTTCGAGACGTTCATATTAAATCCACAGAGAAACCCACGGAGGGTAATGAAAGTGTCGATAAAACGAGCTCCAGACACACGTACGCGACTGTACATGCAAAAAACACATTTCTCCCGGCCCTGGAAAGCCCTTCCTGAGCATCTACCGCCTCTTCGCACCGTACGTAAAATCCCGGCTACAGTAAAAGTCTGTCTTGAGCACCCATTAAATCCTCAACACTGAAGCTCTATAAAGTCTGTTTAAGAGGCATTTGATTTGTATCCAGGGGAACATTTCTGCCTGGTATTTCAGTCGAGCAGCCCTGTGTTCTGCCGGGGCTTTCATTCGCTAAAGCCTGAGGCATCTAAAGTGAGCGGAGAATAGCCCCGCCATAAATCACGCCCGCCCGGCCTCTCTCCGTAAGTGCATTGTTTTATAATTGGCTGGCGTTAATGGCCTGCGTGCTGAGAGAGCGGACGGCTGCTGGGAGAGGGAGCAGAAGGTGAAGAATGTCGTTATTTAAAACCGGGACGGAGCTATTACTGAAGTTAAAGTGTCTCCCAGGCATGTGACCGGGGGGCGGGGGACAGTAGGCTAGAGGAGAAACAGGAATATGAGAGCTGGAAGAAGAGCTACATGCGACATTAGCTGGAAGCAGCGTCGCATTACATTAGCAAAGTGTTACATTGGCTGGAATTAGCAACATGCTACTTTAGCAGGAATCAGTGAGATGGCATTATCTGCTGGAATTAGCAGGACGCAGCATTAGCTGGAATTAGCAAGATGTTGCATTAGCTGGGATTAGCAATGCACTACACTGTTTGGAATTACCAAGAAGCTGCATTGGCTGAGAATCAGCGAGATGCTACATTAGCAGGAATTAGCAAGATGCTACATTAGCTAGAATCCATAGATATGATATTGGAACTTCATTCTGGATGTTATTTTTTTAGAACTACAGTTCTACCATTTTCTCAGTTATTTTAAATTCTTTTATAGTTCTGTGCATCAGTCTGGACCCATCTAACACTTCTTAATTTTTTACAGCCTCATACTAATTATGACTGGAACTGGAATTTTTATACATCTGCAACCAAAATGGTTATATTACACACACAGCGATTCTGTACTTCTGAACAGAAGTGTACGAAGGCTAAGGCGGTTTTACATAAACCACCTTAAAATTTATCATATTAAATTTACTGCTTATTAGAAATAAAAAGAACAATTTGCCTTCTTTTGAAAATTTGACTGATTTTTGACATTTTTCAACAAATAAAGTTGAAATATACTGTAATTGTAGTATCTGTCTGAATTCACTCCCTTTAGGGAATTCCTGTATTATGACTATCGGTCTTTTTCATACGTTTATAAGCTCAAAACGCAACAGTATGTTCATCCCTTGGATTTATTTTTCTTCAACACTCACCCAAGTGTTTTTTTTGGTATGAAGAGCAGGTTTGTATTTAATATGTTAAACTACTGCAAACCTATGAAGACAATATGCGCATTTGTATTAGAAACATTTTGAAAACATCACTGGGCTTGAACTTAAGCTGAAGGACATCGCAGACCTTTCTGAATCAGTTTCACACTCCGCAGCCATAAAACCACACTTCTAATTCGACTCTAAAGTGGAAACACATCCTTTAACAGCCCTCCTGCTTCCTCCGGAGACCACAGCGCTTGTGTTCTGCAGAGATAGTGATCATCGCTAAGCCTCGGGGAGATCTTTCAGACTTAGCTTTAAATACACTTCTTATATTAAAGAGGAGATCCAGCCAGGCCCGCACCAAGACACATGGTGTGTGTGTGTGTGTGTGTGTGTGTGTGTGTGTGTGTGTGTGTGTGTGTGTGTGTTTTAGAATAGATGAGATATGCTCTTTTCTTCGGCTTGTCACTCAGATCAGGTAGCAAGTTCTGGTTTTTTTTTAAACACCAGTTAAAGTACCTGAAGTGACTGATAACAGCTTCAACCTGTTTTAACCCTTCAGTGCCTGGAGAATATTTCTGTCTTTAATCTGCTCTTCTCCTTTAAAGGGCAACTCCGCCCCTTTTTCTAAAATTCTGACACACTTAAACCGTCAAGACGTAAACAAAGTCTTTCGGATCGGGTTTAGCGCAAAACGCTCCATTTTAGAGTCGGAGCTGATCACAGTGGTGGTGAATGGAATCAGATGTCTGCTTCTAAGTGCTCCCTCACAGGACGTTATTATGTTAAATGGTTATGAATGCACTGCCTGAGTTTTGAGTAGAATTTTGGCTTAAACCTAAATCCATTCAGGGACACCGGGACGGCCTTTGGAGCGACACCACATCGCAGCTGTGAAGCTTCAAGGACCAACCGTCAGTTCCATGCTAGACCACAACGATTACTAGAGCCATGGCACTTCTCAGCTACTAAGCTTTTCGGGCTGTCCACCAAAGTGACCTGACACTGAAGCCAGGAGGCCTCCAGGACCAGTTGCTAGAACATTCCACCATGCTGGATTTGCCTACTAGAGTCCTGGTGGCTTCAGTGATGCTACGCTGTGGACAGGAGGCCTCCCAGGCTAAGAGGGCCTCTTTACAGTCTAGATTTTTACATCTACCAGTTTGGGAACTGTGTGTACATACTGTGTGTATAAGAGCCCACTGCAGTTTATTTTTAAATCAGCGTCTCTATGAGTATGAAACCATTCCGTGCCAGTGTCTGTTAAATTCCTACACAAGCACCTCATTCTGCTT
>JBBIGA010000035.1:16967211-16992327 GCA_037576975.1 Alestes dentex
GTTGTTGTGTTTGGATGCATTTATGTATTAAGTGTGTCCTAGAATGCTGTAGGAGGAGAGCGACTGTGTGTGTGTGTGTGTGTGTGTGTGTGTGTGTTCTCAGACCTCTCGTGTTGTGAAAACACAAAAAGAGCAGAGAGAATGGCTCTCAGCAGGAGAAGCTGCAGAAAAAACGCTCAGCGTCTAATTCAGAGCCTTCAGAGGCCAGTCTGGAGCTGCTCTTCAGAAGTGGCCATTTGTTGGAGTGCAGTTTTCTGTCTCCTCTTTGAGGCTGGAGGAGCCTTTCATGTAGCAGATGGGAGGGACTTCTAAAAACATTTCATGCAGACTTCAATGACACACAGGTGACTCGTCCCGAGGTACAGAAAACATGGTCCTTCTGGTCATTCGAGGCTGTTCTAAGATCACACTGATGAACAAACAGGGTCAAAGCAAAGGTTAACCCTTCGAGGTCCAGTTACTGCCATCGCGCTGCCCTATTAAAACACATTTATTAATTAATTCGTTAGTTGTAACGTGTTACTTTCCCTTTTCCTCTGCATTCTGTAGCGACAGATTCGAGTCTACACCTCCAACTTCTTGTTGGTTTCAGTATCAGGATTAATTTACTGTCCACTATGAACTATTCAGTATCTTCACTGAATTACTGAGTCCTGTCCATGAAACTGACGCCTAAGTGCCGCAGTTATGACAGTGGGTGATAAACCCCGTAGGTTTATGTGGTTCTGACTCCTCATTTCAGTTCATTCAAACATGTTTTTGATTAAACGGATGTGAGAAAATGTAGAAATGTAATCTTTTTTTTTCCCTCTCTGGTGCGGCTGGAAGCAATAGACATTTCACTGGGATTAAGTTTTATTTTTATCTATTCTTGCCTATACTCAGTTCTTGTCTTCTGACATGTCTCTCTTTCCCCTCAAACACACGGCACTCCGGCAGTCCCTGGCCTGGCAGTGCCGTGTTCCTCCTGCGCGGTGTTTGATCTAGCCACTTGTGAATGATAAAATAGGTGGGAGAGACAAGGAAGTGTAAGAAGCAAAACAATGGAGGCTTGTTCATGAGCCAGAGTCGGACATGGGAGAAAATTTAAACCACAGCAAAAATTAAACCCGGCAAAAAGACTTCTGCATAGTACTCTGTGTGTGTGTGTGTGTTTTGGAACAGTCGAGAGCATTTGAATGTTTCCCAAATAGGAAGATCAAAGACCCAACCCATCTGCCAAGGGGTCTGTTTAGAAGGGGGATGCAGAGGAGATACACAGTGTCATCATGACGGGACACCTACTGCTCTTCAAAGCAATTTTTTATTTAAAAAAAAACCCCAAAAAAACTTTACAGCCCGCCCACACCAAAGGCAGACTACCAGTCGTGTGTGGTGTCTGAGGTCGATTCAAGCTACAAGCTAATGCATATTACACCACCATGTACATTATACCACTTTTGAGTGCAATTTTTGGGGGTGGAATATTATTAGTAGGTGAAATACACAATGTGCAATTTATAATGTGCAATTAATTCTGGTGCATTATTATTGTTTTTGTCAATGCCCGTCACTCCATTGTGGAGATATAGCCACAGCGTGCCTACATATATTTATATATGTATATAGATATACATACATATACTCAATGTGTACATACATACATACATATACTTCTGTTTTTATATACACATATGCATTTTTCAATACACACGTCCATATTTATATTTCTAAATTAATTGTATAGTGTATTTTTTTACTGTACTGTTGTATAGTTTTTATTCTATTGTTTTTGCAGCTCTTTCCTTTGTTCCGTCCACTTTCTGCCATGACGATGCAAATTTCCCACTGAGGTACTAATAAAGGTTTATCTTATTGTGTCTTATCTTATCCAGGTTTATACTCCGATAACAAGGAGAATCAAGACTTTAGGAGAAGTGAGAAAAGATGATCTACAAGTAACGAAAACAGCCAGAGATCAGAGAGTGTCAGAACCAGTTATTTGCCTCCATCACTGCAGTGGCGAGTGAAACACACAGGGAGCACAAATCATAGCTGGAATGCGGGGCACTGTCGGGGCGGCAGAGACACTGACCGGGCAGATTTGGGTGGGGACCAACACTGACCTACTAATGCCGTGTAGATTTAAAGGGCAGAAAGTGTCTGAGGGACAGAAGAATAGATAAATTGTGCCGCCACATCTGTGTTTGATCAATACCCTTCAGCAGGATTAGAGGGAAGAAATCAGAACAGTGGTTTGGTTATTAGGGTCGGGGGATCTATACACTGGCCTGAAAGCAAAGCTGTGCAGAGAAAAGGCTGCCAGAGCGGTAACCCAATCACTCCAAATCACAAGGTAATCCCACTTACCCCCCACAGCTCGGACGGAGCCTCATTCAAACCCGCCCGGCTCAAGAGAGCATGGCTTTTCATAAGGAACCGAATTAATCAGGGACACACATCCCTAATGCTCTTGAATTAGAAGGGCTGCAAAAAATACGTGGAGCTATTTCAGGAATTCTAACAGGCGTATTAATCTCCCGTCCCTCTTCGAGGCCGCCCCGTTAGATCCGCAGCAGACGGAGAAAGAGGGAAACACAGATCGACCCTCTTAAAACCTCTAGATTAATGCTATCCGGGTACATGCTACCCAGTGGATCTTGATGTTAAAGGTCTAGTTTTACCTGCAGCCAACATAAAAACCAACGATTCCAGATCTGCTCGGCGCACTTGACATTGGAATAACGTGAAACAAATGTAGTATTTGTTGGTGGGAGTCTGTGGATAGACTCCTTTTTTTCCCCCTCAGCACGGAAACCTTGAAATGAAATCCAGCTAAGCCCTCTGCCTCTCTCCCTCTAGAGTGCAGTTAAAGGCACGCCGTGTGGACACGATTACACACGAGCCCAGCCGCGGCTTCAGGCAGGAAACCGGCCCAGGCCTTCAATTAGGACGGTTCAGTTTGGCCTGGAACACTTGGTGATATCGCAACTCACCAAAGAAGGCCTCAGAGACATCCGAATCAGGGATTAACCACGGTGCGGAAGAAAGCTCATTCAAAAGTTCCACTAATATCCAACCACACTATATAAACACACCAAACCTGTTCTCCTATCCACCAGCTCCTCTAGCTGCTCGTTCTCACAAGCCGCAAACCCTCCCTGTTTTCCTGGGTAAACTTGTATATAAAGCAGAAGAGGGTTTCCACAGTGAGCCACAGAAAAGATTCCACCACAAAAGCTGATAAAATCAGGTTAGTTCAGCTGCTGCAGGAAACCAGAAACCCGGAGCATTTTTTGGTTCTGAGATTATGCACAACATAGCTGAGTGCTCCACTTTACCACCTAATATCCAACCACAAACGCTGCACAAGAGGGTTTGGACAGGAAGCCGCCACAAAAAGGCTACCACAAAAGTCTGATAACATCAGCCTAGTTCTTGCATTTAAGTTCCTCCACAGAAAACCGCCACGGCAGAAAGGAAACCCGGGGACATAATCCTGTCTGCAAACGGGACGGCCGCCAGCCGGCGGGCTCTCGGGGGAGATGTATCCGTTTGCTCACGGGATGAGCCGCAGGGACACGGAGAGATGCTGCTTTCACACCAGCTTGAGCATCAACAATCGGGTCCTTGTTTCTAGGGGAGGGCGAGGGCAGCAGTGTTTCGGCTTACAGACGGGAGTACAGGAGTATCGTCGGGGAAAGATCACAGAGGAAGATGGTCCAGAAGACGAGTCGATGAGAAACATTGTTCAGAGTGAGTGCTTTTGGAGAGCGGTGAGGAAACGGGAAAGGAATTAATGCCACGTTCGTGAAGACGAGAGAAAGGCGCTTCAGAAATTCCCGCCATGTTGAACGACTCCAGGCCAACAAGAGCCGCAGGCCATGAGAACAGGAACGCCACACATCCAGATTCAGACGATGTAGCGTACAAACTGTGAATATGGTCACGGCTGAATGACCCTGCAACTGGAAACAAACTCCCTAAATCACTTGTGCAACATTCCACAAACTAAATCCACCGTGCGCCTGCTTTCCTAAGTGCCTTTAACATCGCAGGCTTATCATATTTGTGCAGATTGATGACTTAAGCTGACTCGAACAGAGAAGAATTCAACTCCTAAATCCATTAGTTATCATGTTTAAATGTGAACACATGTTCATCACAGCATTGTGAGCAAGAAAAAAACTGAAAGAAATCTGGCTTGAAGATCACACAAATAACAATTTATTGCTTTTTGGAAAGCAGGGCCAGAGGCACATTCTATAGTCGAATGGAAAACGCATTGGCCAGTGACAGAGGGACAAGAATTTGGCTTGTCTGTGTAGTATCCAACCCTTCACTAAAACCCTCTGGGAGCGCAGCAAACGAGCAATTGTTTTCAAGACAGATCTAAGTGGTTATTCTTCTGGATTTTACACATCCCCAGAGAAGACACATGTATCATTCCAATGCAGGCAAGTCCAATATAACGATCCAGTCCCAATCAACATCCCTGCATGTTTACAGTAAATGAACGAACTTGTATAAACGACTTTGATTTGTCATTCAGCTGATGCTCCTTGTGAACCGTCTGGTCTTCCGCATGTTGAACAAAATGAAGTATGATCCTCTATATTTTGAAAAACATCCTTTTACTTCTGGCAAGGCCTGAATGCAGCACTTCACAGGCAAGTTAATTGGCTCTTCTTTGACTGATTTGTGGTACTGGGTCCTCCAGTCCTGTCTTATTAATGACCTTATATGACTTTGCACTCTAACCTGCCCTACTGCCTTTCTCACAAGAAACAACCCTAAAAAGATCAAAGGCCATCGCCCAAAGGTGATTCAGGGTCCATGATTACAGGAAAATGGAAGATGGATGGCTTCTTGGTGAGATCTCAAGATCTAGCCCTGAAAACAATATTCAGTGACGGATCTGCAGTCTATGAGTCCTGGGTTAAGGGTTTGCTGCAAATCATCAACATGCTACAGGGGGCCAGGCCTCGTCTGTGAAAAGGCAAAGGACAAAAAGCCTAAACAAGCATTCAGAGTTAAGGGATTAATCATTAACTTTCTTTAACTCGGGGGAAGAAAAGAGGACTGTGGAAGGAAGTGGAGGACCAAAGCAGGATTTATGCCCACGTTTTTTGAAAACGAACAAATAAACCATTCAGGTTGTAAAGGAGAAAACTGCAATGACACCATTTGGATCCATGGACACGTTTCAAGACTCAATATGTTACTTCTATAGAGTTTAAGCAAACACATACAGCTTTGAGAGCTTGCTCGAGCATAAACCAAACCCTGAAAAAGAACAATGTCAGGTTAATATCTGCAAGTAGAAAAATAAAATTCTGCATTTAGGTGGATAAAACACTGCCTAACTGATTAGTCCTTCACTGGTTTCTTTTAAAACAATTAATTACGTGACTGAATTAATTCAAACGGTCGTCTATGTAGCCTTACAGAAGACAGAAGGCAAAAATGTGGCACAAATGTTCGAAAAGAAAATAAGTACAGCTGTTTGTTTTTCAAATCAGTAACCAGCCCTGGGCATCAAAAGCATCAGGAACTTTGTTAAATTAAACAAATTACACCCATCATCCACAGTCAGCATTAGACAGAGAAAGCATATGCTTTACATGAAGCTGATTCTAGGGACCCGATTCAAGAATCTACAGGTTACAACCTCAACAAAACATTACAAGAAAATCGACACGAAAAGATAATAATGATACACAAAGGGATCACTGATATAGCCGGTGACATTTCCTGACTCTGCAGGTCAGCCTAAGATGGGTTACATATGTGCTATATGAAAGCATTTCTTGCTTTAAAGCAGGGCAGCTGAACTTACAACAGATCTTTGATCTAAAAGGACCAATTTGGTGCCTCAAGAGCAGATATAACAAATCCGAAGCCTAGAACAAAAAGAAACGGAAGTAGTTTAGGCCCCGAAATGTGCCGTCACAATACACAAAACGGCTACAGTACAGTTAAAAGGACACGAAGAAAATTAAAACATAACATACACGAGTGAATTCACACAAACATAGCTCTTAAGAGAACCTGAGGCAGTTGGGCTGACACCCTGGCCGAACCCGACACTCTACAGAAAGCAAAGCCCGCCATCTGGTGGACACTTGCTCAAAACACTTCCATTCTCTTAAGTCTGAATCAAGTGGAAACAAAAACATTTCATTTAAATTGTTTTTATTTGTTTATTTTAGTCAAATATATATGAACGCTTCCTTCAAGAGGAGGGCTTCTGGGAGAGAATGTTTACAGAAATCAATTCTAAATTAAACTGCAAACAAATTAAAACATTTACGTATAATGGTGCCATGGGATGACATTGTGACATGATGCAGCCATTTGAAACTCATGGGTTAATTATTTAAACATGGGTAACTTGCCTAAATGTGTCCTTGCTTATCATGTATCTTATAGGATTTACATGACAAAAGATAATCCTTAAGAGTTCCTGAAGATGCTGGAAAGCTTCCAAAAAGCCTGGCTTGAAAGCATTTTTTTCAGACATCCTATGCCTCATGTTCCAAGAGTCAGGGTGTTTTGCATAAAGGCACAAAAGCATTAGAGCCCTCCAAGGGCATTGGTTTTGTTTTTTTGTTTTTTTTTGGCAAGACATTGGTCCCACTGGGCAGTCCTCTTTCTTTTTCCACATTACAAACAAGAAAACAGATAAGACAGAACAAAATAATAAAACATACAATTATTAGATTATACTTAAAGTGTACAAGTCTAATTCATTTCTCTAATAAAAAAAGCCTACTGAAACCTATGCTCAGATTTGAACAGTTAAGGTGGATACAGTGGGTCACTCTCCGAGGACTTCAGCAGTATGAGACACCCTAATGAAAAGCTAGTTCGCAAGCGGTTGAGGAGAAACCTCTACAAAGGATACAGCACAGGTAAGGTTTTCTGGGGCTGCTGGATGAACTCTCTCAGACTCTTCTTCCCTTGTCTGACCAAACCCTCTGTTCTGCAGCAGGGCAGGACCATGAGAAGCTGGAGAACCGTCGCAATGTTGGGGAAAGACGTTATGTCTGAGGCCTTAAGGGTGTCTGGGACATAAGTGGGTAGGGGTTGGCATGCAGCCATGCTTTCCAGCCACTTGTCCTTCCACCTCTGAAGCTCAACCTGTAGAGAGCTCCAGTCAGGCAGATCGTCCTGGTATACCTTGAAACAGTCAATGTCCGTGAAGCACCCTTCCATCTTAGATATGACATAAGGCACAACCTGCATGCAATGGAGAGCCGACAGAACCTGGTCAGAGAAAAGCCCTCTTATCTCACTGATCAAGTGTTCTATTGCCCCTTTGCTTACAACCTCTCTGTAGTGCACAATCAAGGGTTCTTGTGAAGTGTGGTGAACACTGATTTTCAACTTTGAAGCTAGTTCCACTGCCTCTTGGAACCATGTCTGAAGATGACCATCAATGGCAACGGTCATATTTTTGAGCGTGGACAGCAGATCAGGTAGGCTGTTCGCAGCTTGATATAAATCTAGAGAGCTGCCCTGGAGACTCTGACTTAGATTTTTGGTGAGGCTCAAGATGTTTTTCATTATAACAATGGACAGGACAAACTCAAAGTTCTGAAAAATGCAGAGGAAGTTCAAAGCCTGTATTTTTTCCGCATGGTCCTCACTGTTTTCCTTCATGTCAATCAAACAGCGCATGATGGGTGGAAGAATTTCAACAGTAAGTTCCAGAATGTCATGCCTCCTTTCCCATTGCCTTCTGGTTAGCTTATTTCTTAAATCACAGAGCTTGCTGTTATCCTGCTGGAACTGGGACGTGACCATGTTCTGCAGCTTTGCCAGTTTCTCTGCATCCTCCGTCAACCACCGGAGCAGTTTCTCCACCCACATGGAGCTGTCCGCTATCTCAGTGACAGCAGATGATCTGGCCAACCACACGTTGAGAGAAACAGACGAGTTGAGAGTGCATACAGCTTGTGGGTACCTCTGAGATAACAATGACGCCACTGCTCTTATCTGTACACCTTCAACCCCTACAGTCAGTAAACTCTGCCCTCGACAGAAAGCCAAGTTCAAACCATACTTTTCTGAAAGCGTTGTTGTCACAGCATCTACGAAGACATTAATGTCTTTGTTAAGGGGGACAAAAGCCAATATATCCTCACATAATGACTGCCTGCCCAGATAGCAGATTCCTACAGGGATATGAGGATGGCCTTCAATGTCCACATGCTGTTCAAATGTGATAGAAAAGAACTTTGAATGTATATGTTCTTTCATTAGGGCCTCTTGAGCAGGGCTGTCATAGAAAGACAAAACTGCTTTATGGGGTACAGTGCCATCATGGCTCACCACATGAGGTGGTTTATCCTGACCTGCTGCTTGTAAGACTTCTTTGTGACTTGTACCGTCTTGGGAAACTGCAGACTGATCAGTATCTTGAACTGTTACTTTGGCTTGGTTAGCAACATCCTCAGCTGCACTGTCAGCACTACTCTGCAGTGCCGCAGTGTCTTGACCAACACCTAGAGTTGTTCTGGTCACCTGGGAAGCATCTGCCCTGACAACTATGGGCTGCCTACCTATGTTACCTTGACCTACAGAGTTGATCTTATTAAAGTCACCTGAAGCCTGTACTTTGGACTGACTAGTGTTATTCCCATGTGTAACTTGAATGGTATCATCCTGACCGTTAGGTTTTAACTCCGTGTCTTGGGTGGCTGGTGTGGGCTCCCCAGCAACATCTCTGTGTTCTGTGGCTCGCATGGAGATATTCTGCACTTCTGGGACCGTGTCCATAGTGACATCCTGGATGTCTGCGACAGGTTCCATCATGACATCCTCTGCCACTGCTACGGGTTCTCTAATAACTTCCTGAGTTTTTAACACAGGCTCCATGACTACGTCCTGGACTGTAGCTACTGGTTCCACGGTACTGGCAGATATTTCAGCAGGGTGCATAGTGACATCCTGGGTTAAAACTGTGGAGACAGCTTGGGTCATTTCCATGGGTTCTGAGGCAGCATGCTGAGCTTCTGTGGTTTCCATGACCTCACCCACTGTTGCAGCTTCTGTGGCGACTTCTACAACGGTCTCTCCATTCTGACGGTCTGGTAAAACAGACTGTTCATAAATACCTTGGACTGCCGCTGTGGGCTCCATGGTTACACGCTGTGCTGCTGTCACAGGCTTTGTAGTGATTTTTGGGACTGCTGTTATGGGTTTCATTGAAATACTTTGGGTTTCTACAGTGGGAACAATGTCCCGATCAGCTGCTGGGACCGTTTGGGCTACTATCATAGGCTGTGTTGGGATATCTAGGGTGGACTCTATGGGTTCTGTGCTGACATTTAGCACATCTGCACTGGGCTGTGCTCCAGACTCTGAGGGGATTTCCAGAGCTACTGCTTTGGGTTCTGTGGTGTCATTTTGCACATCTGGTCTAGGCTCTGTAGAGATACTTTGAACTTCTGATGTGTTTTCAGTGGCAACACCCTCTACTTCTGATGTGGGCTTCTGGGTCACATCTTGAGCTACTACTATAGGCTTAGCACAGTCAACCTGGGTAAAAGTCACAGGCTCCATGGTCACACTCTGAGCTGTCGTAGGGTCTGCTGCAACACATTCTGTAATGACACGCTGGCCTTCTTTTACTAGGTCCATGTGTTCTTGGACTTGAGATGCTGGTCTGGGATCAATGCTAACACCCCGAGCTGTTGCCACAGCTGGCTCATTGGTGATCCCCTGGGCTGCAGTGAGGGATTCTGTGACAGCTGCTTGTTCAGTTGTTACATGCTCCTTTGACATATCACTGGCAACATTAGTAACCCGTCTATTGACATTATGGGTTGTTTCGGATAAATCAAATGTGACATCCTCAGTTGATGCAACAAGTTCTGTGGTGACATTCTGAACTTCCACTTCTATAACTTGGCTTGTCACAGTTACCTGTGCTGCTTCTGAGAGCTCCATGCAGACATCTGAAGCAGGTGCTATGGGTTCCACCCCGACACCCTGGGCTGCCAGTTCCATCACAGGCCCTGTGGCAGTGCCTTCTGTGAATGCCATGGGGACATCCTCAGCTTCAAGTGCCGCTGTCACATTCTGGGCTGCCAGTTCTATTACAAGATCTACAGCAGGCTTGTGCACTACTTCTGGGAGCACCATAGGTACATCTTCAGCTGCTGTATCAGGCTGTGTAGTTACACTCTCAACTGCAGATTTCATTTCAGACTCTGGGGCTGTGACCTGATCAACTGGTGCAGGTTGCTCAATTGTGATCCCCTGGGCTGCTGTGACAGGTTCCGTAATGACATTGTGATCAGTAGTTACAAGCTCCTTTGAAATGCTGATACTGATATTAGGGGTTTCTTCTGATACATCTTGGGCGTCTTCCTTGGCTTCTGAAACAGTCTCTATGGTTTCATCCATGGCATCTTTCTTGACTTCTGTAGCAGTCTCTACAGTTTCACCCTGGGCTGCCACCACAGCAACGCCTTCAGCTACTGCTTCTATTGCATGCTCTGGGATGATGCCCTGTGCTGCTGCGAGTTTTGGGCTGATTTCCTCAGCTCCTGTAACAAGCTCAGAGGTTACACTCTGGGCTGCCACTGCTGTTGCAGAAACTGCGCCTGCATGAGGTTGCACAGAAGCACCTTGTTCTGCTTCTGTGAACTCCATGGGGACACCCTCAGATACATCAGGCTCTGTGGCGACATCTTGGTGAGTTGTGTCGACTACAGGCCGTGAGGTGATACCCTGTGTTGCTGGGAGTTCCACGGTGACATCAGCAGCTGCGGTAACAGACTCTGAGGGTTCAGTCTGAGTTTGCAATACAGGTTCTACAGTGACACCATGAGAAGACACTTCTGTTACAGGCTCCGTGGAAATATGCTGCTGTTTCGTTGCTGCTGCAAGCTCTACAAACATAACCTCAGATAGTACAGCAGACCCTGTGGTGACATCCTGAGGTGCCAGTTCTGTTACAGAAAGTGTGTTTTCATCTTGCGTAAGAGCGCCCTGTGCTGCTTCTGTGAACTCCATAGGTACATCTTCAGATGCATCAGGCTCTGTGGTGACATCATGGACTGTTGCATCTAGTACAGGTTCTCTGATGGTGCCCTGTGTTGCTGAGAGTTCCACAGTGACATCAGCAGCAGCTGTCACAGACTCCGAGGCTACAATCTGGGCTTTAGATACAGAATCTATAGTGACATCCTGAGAGGACGCTTCTTTTTCAAGTTCTGTAGAAATATGCTGGGCTGCAGCAAGCTTCACGGTGACAACCTCAGATGCTACTGCAGAACATGTAGTGACATCCTGGGCTGCCAGTTTTGTTACAGAGTGTATGTTTTCAGCATGTTCTGTTGCAGCACCATGCGCTGTTTCCGTGAACTCCATGGGGACATCCTCAGATGCATCAGGCTCTGTGGTGAGATCCTGGTGTGTTGCGTCCACTACAGTCTCTGTGATGATGCCCTGTGTTACAGAGGGTTTCAGGGTGACGTCAGCAGCTCCTGTAACAGGCTCTGAGGCTACAATCTGGGCTTGGGACGCAGGGTCTATAGTGACATCCTGAGAGGACACTACTGTTGGAGGTTCTGTGGATATTCGCTGCGCTACTGCTGTTGCAAGCTCCACAGAGATAACTTCAGATGCTATAACAGACCTTATGGTGACATTCTGTGCTGCCCGTTCTGTTACAGGCTCTGTAGAGTTGCTCTGGGTTGCCACTTCTATCGGAGGCTCGGTTGTGACACCTTGCACTACTGTTGTGAGACCCACAGAGTCAACTCTGCGTGCTGAAACAGAGTCTGCTTCTTTGACATCCTTGGCTGAAGTGAGGGATTCTTCAGGGACATCCTGGGCTGCCACTTCTGGTAGTGTGTCTGTAATGTCACTACAGGCTGCCACTTCTGCTCCAGTCTCTATTGGGGCACCTTGCACTACTGTTGTAAGATCCATTGCGACAACCTTGTCTGCTGTTACAGAGTCTGTGGCAACATCTTGTACTGCTTCCTTGACATCCTCAGTTGTTATAGATTCAGTAGGGACACCCTGTGCTTCCACTTCTGTGAGAACCTCTGCTGTGATACCTTGCACTGCCGTTGTGAGTTCCATAGTGAGAACCTTATCTGCTGTTACAGATTCTGTAGGGACATCCTGGGCTGTTGGCTCCTCGGCAGCACCTTGACCTCCTGCTGCATGGTCAGATGGACATACAGTAGATGGACTTTCAGTGCCATCTGGAACTGCACTTGCTGACTGGGCAGATATGCTGACGAGAGGAGACCCCTGTATCCTCTCTGGAGTAATAGAGGCAATGGTTTCCATGGCACTACCCTCTGGAGTATCTGCTTGAGTAGGGTTTAATTCTGAAAATACAGAGAGGAAAAAATAATAATGAACAAATTATCCACAAAAACAGTCCCCCCGGTTCAACCTTTTAACAAAGATCTTTATAAACTCCATTGGTTAAAGAACACAGAAATGTTTTTAACCATAGGATGCTTGAATGCAGATTGCTGCTCACCTCTAATGTTACAGGAAACTGCTTCAGGCTGATCATCTTTGATAAGTGGTGTCGTACCTTGCGCATCCTCCGATACACCAGAACCGTTGGTTTCAATCAGCATTTCCTCGGAAGAAACTCCAACCATTTCTGAAGAAATAAAATAAGAGACTCCACTACAAGTCCAAATGTGTTCTTTCCAAATGTATAATGTGTTGAGATTTTACAGAGTAGATTTTACAGAGTAGATTTTACAGAGTAGAATAGGAGAAAAATAACTAGAAAACTATTTTCATATAAATTCATGTTTTTGTTAACTTTTTAATAGTTGTGCAAAAATGTATATAGTCAAAATGACATTTGTTTTTCAAGCTGAAACCTATTCGAAAACAGCAAGTCTAGGTTAACAGTAGCTTAAGGGTCCACGCCAACATATCCTCACATACTAAAAACAAAATACTTTGATGTAGCTGTCCACCATCAAACTCACCACTATCCATTCTCATATTGCAGACATTCTGTTTCATCTGTAATTTTGAACACAGGTTACATGTTTAAATACACTAGTTACAGAATGAATACTTTTAAAAATGTAGCAAATTATACAGGACAGATCGTACCTGAGTGAGAAACGCATGACTCTCTGGGTCATTTTCCATACACTTGTCAATCACCTCCTCCAAAGTCAGCAGCACCTGGCGGTGCATGAGCAGCATCACTGTGTCCGTCTTGCTGCCCCTGCAGACGATGTCATTCCTGAGGAAGGTCCTCAAAGAGTTTAGAGTGGTCTTCATCAAATCACACTCCATGCTTACGCTAGGTAGCACAGCCACAAGCTTGAGAAGAGCTGTAATGTTAGGGAGACTTTTAGCCTCAGTATGGAGTAGAGTCTCTGAGATTGAGGCCGGAGGTTGAGTATCTTGATACTTTTCTCGCCAAGTGGTGGCCCAGGTATTTATGTTTTCTTCTACGGTTTCTGGTTCAGGTAGATCACTTTGATAGATGGTGTAAAGTTTATCTGTTGCCTCTGGAAGAATAGGCAGAGGGTTGCAAGTAGGAAGCAGAGAGAGAACCTTGAGGGCTTTTAGGTGACACTCAGAAAAGTTAAACTTCATTTCTTCAATCAACCCACTCAGGACGGGTATGCTGACTGTTTCTCTGTAACCCACTTCCGGTGACTCATAGCTCTCAAATGTCTCTTGATAAGACAAGCCACCAGCAACCTTAACGGCAAGCTGTACTGCCTCCTCAAACCAGGCAGTGTGCACTGCACTGATGTTCTCCAGCATCTTACTGAGGGACTCTACTATGAGGGGTATCTTCTCCAGCTCACAGATGATATCAGCTGGATTTCCACAACGAAACACTGTGCTGCAGTTACGCAGTGGAGCACAGGCATTTTTCAGGATCACAAGAGGAATGACAAAATCAGACTCCCTGATGGCCGTGGAGAGGATCAAGGCATGTATCGACATGCTATTACTCCACGAACCATTAACATTGTTGCTAACAGAGTCCAAGCAACTGAGAACTCCCTCAAGCATGTCCACCAGAATGTCAAAAAAATCCTCTGTCTTTTTCCACCTCGACAAACAGGTCTCTGGGACCTCTGCAAGAGCTTCTCGAGGAGTATTCAAGAGACCCTCCATCGTCTGAGCAAGCTCAATATGCAGTCTTGGTGACTGATCAAAGAAAAGTAAAAGGTCCTCCACCACTCCAAGAACCTTCGTGATGGGATCATTATGGAGACCACCAGCCAGCCAATAGGCAAGTCCACAGGACTCACTAGGTGTACAGACTGCAAGAGGATAACTGGCCACAAAGTCTAATGACAACTTTCTCAGACTCAGACTGCTAGCACCCATACACATGAAGGACTGGCCACGGCAGCAGCCCATCTGGAGTCCCCATTCCTCTGTGAGAATGTCTGCGAGAGTTTTGGCTTGAACATCTGCATCAGAACTTCCATCAAAGGGCAGGTAGCCCAACAGCTCCACTTTTGGTGTACAATCATCAACATACCTGACAAAAACAGGAATGTACATCTTGTCATCCACTGACACCACCTTATCAGTGATCACAGAAAAAAATGGGGATTCCTGAACTTCAGACAGGATTATTCCCCTGATAGACTTCACAATCTTCTCCAGTATTTCTCCATCGCCTAAGCACTTATTGTTCGCTTGGTCCCACTGACATGTACTAAGTTCTTGAATGATGCAGTCTTGGTCTTCCTTTGGGAGTTCAGAAAACAGACCGTTTCTCCGGGCCACTCTGGCAGCCACTCTGAAGATGATCTCGCTGCTTTGAAGATTGTCTGCAGGCTGGCTAGTGTGGCCGTTCTCATCCAAAGGCTTCTCCTGCTGTCCCTCCAAAACTGTTTCAGATGCTGACTGCTGCTGGGTGTCCATTTCTTCTACAACACCTTTGTGGTTGTCTACTAAATAAATACATATTAAAAACTATTAAAAATGTTTCTGTAAACAAAAACTATGCCTAAAATGTGTTAAATCCAAACAGTAACATTTTAGAGTGAGCTAAAGGAGTAGAGCATACCTTCTGCTTTCGCTTCATTACGTTCTGGAAATATTTCAGATGCTCTGTCCTTAGGAAAGACCTATGGTTTCAAAACAATAATTTAAAAGGGTTAAAACATTACTGAGAGGCTCACAAACATTACAAAAAAAGACATTAACAACTTTACAAACCTGCTGGGTGTCCATCGCCTCCACTTCATCTTTATGGTTGTCTACTGTAAAGCAACAGACCAAGAGTGGAGGATCAGTTTATAAATGCATTGAAGCAAAACACATCAAGAAACGACAAACTAAATGACTGGAAAACATAATCTGTCCTACATTTGTACGTCATACATCATAGAAGGCAGAACACAGAATCTATATTGGTTTATGTTCAAGGATAACTATTTCAGGACTAGAAACACTAGTGCCAACCAAAACTAGCAAGATGAGATTATGGAAAAGAGAAATGCTGAACAATGATGCACCTTCCTCCTTTCCTTCGGAGTTCCTGAGGAGAGTTTTGGACTCCTTGTCCTGTGCAGAAAACAATGTTTGAACAGCATTCAAAAATCACCTCTTCAAATTCCACACTTTATTTTCATTATTATTATCACTATTATTATTAAAAAGAAAAAGGACTATACCAGGCAGATGCCCTCCAGTGTCTTTGGAGTGATGTTCAAGCACTGGTCAACCATATGGTCCAGGTCCCTGTTAAAATCCGCTCCCACCTGTAACACGGCTACACACGGTGACCTGTCCTTAGCAGAGGTGTTCCTCAAGTAATCTTGAAACATTTTATGGCGCTTCACTTCCCCACAGTACTCCAGAGCAGTGCTCGGCAACACACACATGATCTTCAGCAAGGTGTTAATGTTGGCAAAGTACTGCATGAGCGGTAAGCGAAGAGTCTGAAAAATGGTGTCCGGTATAGTCGGGGAAACCACTTTGGTCTTCCATTTCACTTTCCAGCAGGACAACTCTGTGAAGAAGTTGTCAGGGTCTGGAAGGTCCCCAACATACAATGGAGGCTTTGACTTTAGGCTCTCAAAAATGTAGCTCACAGTCACAGAACATGGCACTAGGGATAAAAAGTTGAGTGCCTCTTTGAGGTCATCAGAGAAATGGTCTTTGACAGCGTTGATAAGGTGGTCTACCAAAGTGAGGCTGACTGCGTCTTTGTAGTATCCGCCTGGCTTCAGCAAGCTGTCTCTCGGTACTACTACACTATCAGGCACTTTAATCTGCACACCCAAGCCTTGAGCAAAGGCACAGGCTTCATCAAACCAGTTTTGGTGGAACACTTTGATGTTAGTCTTGACTCGGTTGAGCGTGGCTATAATGCCACTGATCTGGCAGAGCTGCGAGGCAGCGCTAAAATGGTCTTTCTGTAGAGCCGCACTCAGTTCTCTGGTGAAAGATGAGACGTTCTTCAAGGCAACAATAGCTACGATAAAGTCAAAGTCCCGAATCAGTTGCAAGAGTTTCTTTGCCTGGTTGACCACCGATAAACTCCACTTTTGTGGACTGCTGCTCTGGAACGACTCTAGACACTGCGTTAAAGGTTCCAGAATCTGAGCAAAGACATCATAAGAGTCATGTTTCTCTAGCCAAGAGGAACAGAATGTCCCTTGAAGTTCATGGACTTTCTCATAGCTCTCCCTCAAACCAACAGCCAAGACCTGGTCTAACTCCTTTTCCAGGTCAGGCATGCTGCTGAAGAACAGCACTATCCTCTCTAAGGTATCGATGGCTCTACAAACTGAGGGCACAGGCACAGTCCTTGACCACCATGTGTTAAACGAGTAACAGGAGCAGTGAGTGCATATTGCAAGAGGGTACGTCTCTTGTACTTTGCAGGCAAAAGCCTTGAGCTTATAAGCGACTTCACCAGAGCCTAAATAGGCCTGGCCTCTGCAATACTTCAAATTAAGACACCACTCTTTGGTGACAATCTCAAAAAGACGCTCACACAAAGATTCCGTATCAAGGCTCATATCCACAAACCCCATCAGCTCCAGTCGCATAACATCAAAACTATCCACAAACCTGAGAAACAAGGGGAGAAAATCTGCTTCTCCAAACCTCACCGGCCGATCAATGAACAGAGAGAAAAACGAAGTTCCGACCTCGGATAGAATCCTATTCCGTACCACGTCCTCGCACACTTTCAAAACCTCATTCATTTCTGATTTGGTCACGTATTCAACCTCTCCCTCCTGGCCTCCCTGAGACAGTCTGCTTTGGCTGCTGCAGGCTGCGGTGACGGCAGCCTGCAAGGCTGATTTTAGTGCCTCTTTATCAGTCCCTGTACTGTCAGCTGGTTTCTGTTTCTCCAAATCCATGTCCAAGGTCATCTCTTTCGGTTCTTCCAAGTCTTCCTTTGAGGCGGCATTTGAGTTGTTTTCTGTTGCAGAGAAAAATGAAAACATGCCATAAACTGTAATTCATATTATTACATTAAAATTAATGATTAGACATTTTACCACAAAGGGTGTAAGCAAATAAAGCATTCTTAAGATGGGCTTAGATTTTCGTAGGGAGAAGAAGAAAGGAGGTAGGGTTATCTCATTATTTTTAAATGATTTTATTTCCCTCCAAAACTACCTTGTCTGTAAATGTTACAGATTGCACACCTACATCAGTAAAGACTCCAACGGCTTACTTCTTTAAAATGAACAGCCACATCAGTAAATCAGTCATATCTAGTAAATAAATGTTCTATTATATCCTTTGAAAAGGGAGGCACTAGAAGAAGCATTTACACGTCTTCTCCATGGCCCAAATCAAACCGTCCAAGTCCAACTCCCATAAAATGGCAAAAACCAAAGTGAGCTTTTATGTGCCGGTGTGTAGACTGTTGGTTGTAACTGTATTCACTTAAGACATCTAGGTTAATACAGTTATTAAATGAAATTTCAAAATGCTTTCTACTTGTGAGCAGTCAAACAGATTTGCATGTGGAATATTCTTAAAGTGAAATTGAACAGCCTTTCCCTAACTTCTGTTATTTATGAGATCTATTACTGTGGGATAAGAGATCTCAGTGGTTTTCAGAACACACCCCCCAATGTAAAATTAATCCCATCTTAAATGGTATTTCAGAAGGAGTAAAAGATAAAGATAAAATAATTCATTTTACCTGAAGGTTGAACTTCCATCATATCATCCTGAAAACACATTAGAAGTATTCATTATGGATTCTGCACTGAATGACTACTGCAGGAGTACTGAACGATCAACAACTTTTGTCACAAGCTATATTTCAATCACCCTTCCCAAACTAGGAAGTTTACATTCTAGTTCTACATACTAGTTTATAAATTAAACCAAGGCACTCTATCATGCATGGTCAGGTTTTACTACTCCATGAAGAAAGACCTTAAAAAATAAGCAGTCTATTTACCTTACAAAGCATCTGCAGTATGTCTGGATGATTTTCCACGTACGACTGGACCATGTCCTCAATGTTGAAGTGCACGTCCTGATTCACATAAACAAATGCCATGTTGCACAGTCTTTTCTCCGCTGGCACTTCCTTCATGTAGGAACGAAACCTGTCCAGCACCATGTCATACTGTCCATAGACACCTGCGTCTGCATTAATACACGGAATGGAACCCAAGACCCTCAGCAGGCTCTGCACATTGGGATAGAAGCCAATATCTGGGATTTTCAGGGTGGCAAAGACACTGGTGGGCAGGATTCTCCGCTTGCTGGCATGCCTCCACTTCACCTCCCAGCAGCCCAGCTCGTCGTAAAAGGAGTCCGGACGTGCCAGGTTGTTCAGGTTAGCATCGGCCACCTTGTCTTTGCGGATGCTGAAGTTGTGGTCAGCCATGTATGACGGCACCAAGGAGAGCCATCTCAAGATTCGGACCATCTCAACGCCCAGGACCCTCTTGACCTCGTCAATGAGGTACTGCAGAATCATCTTGCTCAGAGTTTCCCTGTAGTAATCCTCTGGTGAGGGCTGGGGTTTTGCCTCAGCATCACCATTTGTAGCAACGTCCACTGGGAGAGTGACCGTCACTCCCAGCTTTTTTGCCCGACCGATGGCGTCCGAGAACCACTTTCTGTGGAATATGGAAATGTCCTGCAACTGTTTGTGTAGCAGCTTTAAGGCATTGGAGATAATGTATTGCAAAGTACTGCTGATGCTGATTATTCCTTTCAGGCTTGGGTTGAGAATGCTCACACAGCACAGAGTGTTCTTCAGGACCACCAGGGAGATGATGAAGTTGAAGTTCTTTAGCTTCTCTTTCAGCTTGAGCAGCTGCTCCACAATGGCTGTGTCCACCTCTGATAAAGCACTGGTGCACATTTCTCCTATGCTGTTCAGAAGAGGCTCCAGAATATCCAGCATGGTCTGGAAGGCATCGGTGCCATATTCCCAGTTGTTCTGGCAGGACTCTTTGACACGATCCACCTCACCTTTGATGTGACCGTACGCCATGAATATCTTGGCGTGCAGTTTTTTCATCAGCGTCTCGGACTGCCTCAAGATGGAGGCAACCTCCTCTACGGTATCGACCACGTCCTGTATGGAGAGAACGGGCAACGAACGAATCAGCCACATGTTGAAGCCGTACGGGTCACTGGGCGCCAGTACAACCTGTGGGAAATCCCTCAGCATCCTACAGGACAGTTCTTTCAGCTTCTGACACAGGCTGCCCGTCGTTAGGTAAGTGAAACCTCGACAGTGCTCCATCCGCAGTCCCCATTTGCTGCGAATCTCAGACAGGAGCGTGAGAAACAGAGCATCCGAGTCCACGTCGCAGGGCAGAAATCCCATCAGGTGCTTCTGCGGAAAACCGTCACCGGTGACGGTGCGAATGAACACTGGGATCTGATCTTTGCCCTCTATGTTTATCTTGTCTTGGAGAAGAATGGAAAAGAAGCGGGCCAAAAGCAAACTGTTACGGATCTCCTCACGCATCACATCCTCTCCCAACTTCAGCACTTCTTTTGATTCAATTTTTTCAGCGCAAACAGGGTTGACTGTGAGCTGTCCGACGGGGTCGCTTCCCATCGACTTAGAAGCGCTGAGAGCCGCATCGTTGGCAATGCTGAAGCCAGTGAAAGCCAACGTTTCCTTGAAGTAAACCTTCAGTGTTTCCTTGGCCTTGGAAGTAGCAGGATCCTCCTTCTCTGGTTCCTCTGGCGGAGGACTCTGCATTTCACTGTTCTCTCCCGGTTCATTTTTCACACTCGGCTCTGCAGGTGTAGCCTGTGCATCACCTGAAGGAAAACATGTATGAGGGTTTTTTTTGTCACATGCATAGAGTCAATAACAAAATTTAGAGGGACTAACCTTTTGTCTTCTTTGCTTTGACAGAATCCCCCGCAGCCTAAAAACACACAGAAAATCTATTAATATCTATAAAATGCAGCTAATGTTCTCCATTATACTGAAAGAAATACTCTACTAACGCACAAAATTCACAACTGACTGATTTCTGGAAACATAAAAAAAAACCTCTCTCTCATATCAGAATCAGAAAACTTTATTGATCCCAGAGGAAACTGCTTATGTAATGACTGCCACAACACAGAGAGACACAGAGAGAATAACAATGTAATATAAAATCTGTAGGGAAAAAAAGCTCAATATGTGAAAAACTACCGACACAAAAGGCAGTTTGGAGTAGTTTGTATACACATATGTAAACATACACATATTTGTTGAATTGCTTTAAATTCAACTAATCATTATCACAATGTCGGTTTCTTCAACACTTATATTGCTGAAAGCCGCAAAACACAAATGAGTCTATTTCTAATCCAAGTGTTTCTGAGAGTGTTCTGATGAATAAGGCAGAACCAGGAGCTTATTTCCCAAAAATTGGACTGTATGGATGGAGGGAGTACATATGTGTGTGTGTGTGTGTGTGTGTGTGTGTATATATAATGAACTAAGGATGTTTTTGTCCAGATTACAGTTCGTATGTAAATCATTATAAATCTTGTCTTGAATCAGATGTGTTAAACCCATGAGAAAAAGAGGGAAAAAAAAAAAAAACAAAATAAAAGGAGCGAATCCTTTATGCGAGCACTAATACAGGAATAGTCCAATAGTGCCATAACTGTCCTCCCTCAGTGTGATGAGTGAACTCACCGGTGGTCTCGCTCTTTTTCTGCCTCTGTTCTGTGGGTCGTTGTTGGTTGCGAAGTTAAATAAGGTTGGAACTGCACCATGCTTCAAAACAGACTTAAGTTCACTCTTAAAAACAAATAAACAAAAAAGTAAACACTTGTTAGAATTACCCAACATTCAGAAGCATCATAAACAAGATTATGACAAAGCAACTTTAAGAAGATTATATGATTTTAAAAAAAAAAAAAAAAAAAAAAAAAACATTCCTAAAAAACTGAATAAAAAAAAAGGGATGCCAAAAAGGAGTACTTACTTCCTTGTATATCAACGATGCTTCAAAATGCTTTGAGCACAGTTTGAAGTTTCTGTGCAGGTATTCAGGGGTTTTGGTCTGCAGGTCTGGTCTGCCACAGTTACCCACCCATTGTTTGCATCTGGCAAGAAAGAACCACGCCAACACAGAAACCATGACATAGAAATTACATCTCCAGATTAAAAACACTGCATTGCGTAGACCCTATTGAATAGAAATTTGATCTTTCATAACTGCATCTTTGCACAGATGTAAAGATGTAAACAAAGCCAGAGTGGGTTTGGTGTGTAATGCTCTGCTCTTGAGAAACTTCACACCGGTTCACAGTGAAGGTGAATGGAACCAAACGTCTAAAAGCTCCTCACAGAAACCTAATACATGAAACGGTTCTGAATGTGCTGCCTCTCGTCTGAGACGTCATTCTAATAGAGTTTCGAGAAGTATAATGACGTAGGGATACATGCAGGGTGTTGTGAAGCAAAAGAAAGATGATTAAGTTCAGATTTACCATTTTACTATTATCAACATCCATATAAAACCTCAGAAGACGACACTATCTGGACAAAAGTATCAAGACGTCTGACCATTACACCAACAGAGACTTTAATGATATTGCATTCAAACCCATAAACTTTAATATGGCGTCGGTCCCCCTTTGCATCTCTGACAGCTTCCACTCTTCTCTGAAGACTTTCCACAAGATTTTGGAGTTTCTGTGGGAATTTGTGTCCATTCATTCTATAGAGCATTTATGAGGCCAGACACTGATGTTAGACGAGAAGGTCTGGTTCACAATCTCCGTTCAAGTCCATCCCAAAGGTGCTCGATGGGGTTGAGGTCAGGACTCTGTGTGGCCAGTCAAGTTCTTCCACACTGAACTCATCCAGCCATGTCTTTATGGGGCTTCCTTTGTGCACCGGGGCACAGTCATGCTGGAACAGAAAAGATTCCTCCCCAAAGTTGGAAGCATAGCATTGTCCAAAATGTCTTGGTCTGCTGAAGCATTACACTTAACTGGAAGTAAGGGGTCTTGTCCCCAAACCATGGAAAACAGGTCCCAATACTTTTGGCCAAATAGTGTATTTTGGTTCATTGATAGGTCTGGACTATAAATAAAATGGGTAGTCACTGAGACTCCTGGTTCAATTCACCTCCACTGTTTCTCTGCAATGCACAAAATCTCACAAAAGCCCTGAATTCTGCAGAACCTCTTTAAAAACTTGGAGTAATCCCCTTGTCCATGATAAACAGCCTGTCTGTGGCTCTGAGCTCCTGCCATTTTGAGGAAGGCCTGATGATGGCGAGCGAGAACCAGGCAGGCAGAAAAATAAAAGTTAAAGCTAAAATCAATTACACACACGAGTCCTTTGGAACCTTGTTCTCACAAAGCTCGATTAGTAACCGTTTAGAGGGTTATATGTGTGTGCGCAGGGATCTGAGGACAGGAAGAGAAACAGGAGAAGCAGGAAAAGGTTCCTCTGCCAGAGAGGAGCCTGCTAGCACAGGCTAATGCTAAAATGGAGGATTTGTGAAAGAAAGCAGGGGCAGGATGGGTTAAAGGGGGTCTTCATGAGGAGGGCAAGTGGAGGAGAGGGTGCACTCACCGCTCGGGGTCCAGAGGAAACCTGAAGAAAGAGATGTTGGGCTGGTTGGAGGTCTGCTTGCAGTCCGCTGCGGCGCAGTTCTCGGGCATTTTGGGCTTCTGGCTCTCAAACAGCTCCAAAATTCACAAAAACAGAACCCTCCAGGGCTCTAGAGGAGCACACCCGACCCAGAGCACCGCCCGGACCTCAGCTGCTCTCTCTGGCAGGGCTCATGCCCCGATCCGGCCGCTCGCGGAGGAACCGAGGGGCTTCTGCTGCTGGTCCAGCACCTCCACCAGCTCCAGGAAGAACCTCCGAGAGGGAGCGGAAATGGACTCCCACACCAGGACGCAGACCTGCAGACCTGCAGCTCCTGCAGCCTCCGGCCCCTCAGAAACTCCAGAACCTGCAGAATCCGAGGAGCAGCTTCTACAGAACCTCCTCCTGCAAACAATGAGGTCCTTTAGAGATCAGGCAGAGCACAAAACCCTCTCCCTGGAGTTCTCCTCCCTCAGTCTCCACCATGAGGCGCCCAGGATTCCCTCCCCCTCCCCTCCGCGCGCACACACGTGACCGGCCTGGAAACACCTCTTCTGTAGAGAAGTTAGGACGGAGGTCAGCTCCAGAAGAAGTGCAGATGGACTCTGATCAGGTGTTTTAGTCACCAGTGACATTTTCTGGAGCTTCTGGAACGTAACAGCACAATGCACACAGTGTTACTCTGATCTGCATCTGCTGTTTCAGTCATTGTCGTGAGGACGCTCCAATGTGTACCTGTATAAATCCACTATGTAAATTCATACGTGTGTGTCCCAATACTTTTGTTCACATAGTGTGTGTGTATATTAGTGCTGAGCGCGATAACGCGTTATTAGCGCTTTAACGCATTATTTACTTAACACCGACAATTATTTTATCGCGCGTTTTTTAATCCTTTTATTTTGAAGGTTCGTTGCTTTTTTGAGCTCGTGGCACACAGTTCTACCTCTCGGTTGGTTTTCGCGGGAGTCAGGCGTCCCATTACTTTTGTCCATATGATATGGACAAAAGTATTGGGACGCCTGACCATAACACCAACAGGGACTTTAATAACGCTGTATTTAGGTACATAGACTTTCATATGGAGTCGGTCCCCTTTACAGCTGCTATAATGCTCTGGACCCTGAGGGGAACATGATTTTCTATAATAAACTGGATAAAACATGAATGCCCTGTAGTGGCAAATAGCTTTGGTTTTATATTTCAATTCAATTGTATTAATTTTATTTTATTTTATTTATATTTGATTAGATTACATTAATGTTTAAGTTGAGATTTAGAGAAATATTTGAACTGCAGCTGTGTAACTGTGTTAAAGGGAACACTGCTGTTAAACACTGCTGTCACTGCAAAACTCAGGACGATTTGGTCAGAACATTTCCAGAGAAGCAGGTCTTGTAGGGTGTTCCTGGTCAGACTAGGTCAGAACATGTCCAGAGCAGCAGGTTCTGTGGGGGGTTCCTAGTCAGACTGGGTCAGAACATCTCTAGAGCAATAGGTCTTGAGAGGGGTTCCTGGTCAGACTGGGTCAGAACATCTCCACAGCAGCAGGTTTTGTCGGGGGTTCCTGGTCAGACATATATACATATATATAGGCATATGTGTGTGTGTGTGTTGTCAGAAGGATGGGGGTTTGCATCTCAAGACTTCTAAGGTTCCCTTGAGCATGGTACCGTCCCCACACACTGCTCCCCGGCACCCCTCATTGGTGGCAGCCCCCTGCTACACATAGTGAATGTGTTAAATACAGAAGAGAAAGAATTTCACACTGTGTGTTGATTTGTTCACACATGACTATAAGGGGCCACTTAACTTTCCTTTGTGTGTGTATTTGTCAGGCATTAAAACCAGGCCCCCTTAGTGCCTGTATGTGTATATTGGACTTTCTGAAACACAAAAAGTGGCTCCTCATTCTGTCTTACTGTCTCAGTTCACCACTGATGAATATTTTTCTTACTGTCTCAGTTCACCACTGATGAATATTTTTCTTACTGTCTCAGTTCATCACCAATGAATATTTTTCTTACTGTCTCAGTTCATCACCGATGAATATTTTTCTTACTGTCTCAGTTCATAACTGAATATTT
>JBBIGA010000035.1:17009967-17033337 GCA_037576975.1 Alestes dentex
CTCCTCCAGCCACGTCTTTATGGAGCTCGCTTTGTGCACTGGGACACAGTCGTGCTGGAACAGAAAAGGTTCTTCCCCAAACCGGAAGCATGGTGCTATCCAGAATGTCTTGGTCTGCTGGAGCATTTAGATTATCCTTCACCGGAAGTAAGGAGCCCAAACCCTGAAAAACAGGTATGTTTTAATACTTTTGTCCATATAATGTATACATTTCATGTATACAAGTCTTTTGCACTTTTATGCACCATGGACTTTGGCAGTTGTTGACCCTACCGTGTGACTTTATGTGGTCTTCTGCTTCATGGCAGAGTTTTTGTTGATCCTAAACACTTCAATTTGCTAGTAATACCGCTTACAGTTGACTGTGGAACATCCAGCAGGGATGAAATGTCACGAACCATCTTATGGCAAAGGTGGCATCCGATCACAGTACCACAGTCACCGAGCTCTTCACAACGACCCATTTTTCACACATGTTTGTAAATGGAGACTGAATGTCCAGGTTCTTGATTTTATCCACCTGTGGCAATGGGTGATTGAAACACCGGAATTCAAAAGAGGTGTGTCCCAATACTGTTGTCATTATAGTGTTTTTGTCAACTGCTGTTTGTTAATCTCTGTTTCTTGTTCTGTGTCTGACCCATTTACTAATGTGACCTTGACGTTGAGAATGGTGCTATATAAATAAAAACAATTATTATTAAAAGTGACCATTCTGTCATATGTGAACACACCACACAGTGTGAACAGCATTCTTCCTCTGCATTTAACACGTTCAGCAAGGAGTCAGGAACACAGTGCCCGGGGAACAGTGTTTGTGTGTTTGGGGGGGGGGGCTCAGTGGTGGCACTAGCAGTCCTGGGAATCAAACCCACAACCTTGTGATTGCAGGGCCAACTCCCTACATTTATGCGACAGTATCTAATTATGTGACATTTTCTTACCAAAGCGACTTCCATTCCTGAACTACAGGGGGCAGTTTCCCAGCTTGTGGTTTAGGGTCTTGCTCAGGAACCCAGTGTTATGCTAAAGGTAGGGTTCAAACCCATGACCTCCTGGTCCAGAGGCCACCACCACCCCACTAACCACTAGGCCACCAGCTTGTTGTTGTTGTTGTTATTGTTTGTGTCATATTATTGCTGTTGTTGTTATTATTAAATGACTGTCAGTTCCCAAAAATGTAGTTTCACCAAGTGTTAAAACAGCTGCATGGCTCTTGAAGACTCTTGGTTTATTGCTAGGCGTGTTATCCAGGCAGATAAAAGATTTAGAGCTTTATTTAGTCTCATATTACAGTTAGGGACCTTCTTTTTCCATGTCTGAACTATTTCGTTAAAGCGACATGGAGTTTGAGAAAATTGCACTATAAATAAAAATTATTATGATTGTTAGTAGTATTAAATGACACTGACTCTGAAATCAGCTGCCAAAAACTATATCTTTACCAGTGTTAAAACAGCTGCCTGACTCTTGAAGACTCTTAGGTAATTGCTAAGTGTATTATGCAGGTGGTAAAAGATTTTGAACTTTCTTTGTGTCTCCCATTACAGTTCACGAACTTCTCTTTGGACAGGTGCTGATCCAGTCTGATCCAAAAGGCACCGCTGGGATTCGAACCCAGGATCTCCTGTTTACTAGACAGGCGCTTTAACCAACTAAGCCACGGCGCCCGCGCTATGCAGCCCCGCCCGGGTCTTTTTACAGCACCCTCTCTCGGGTCGGCGTGTGCATTACGTGGAAAATATTTCAGGTAATACTTTCGAGATTAAGCATCTTTGTCATCCAACAAACACCAACATGAGATTTATTCTAATCATCACAGTCCGTGGGATTTTTTGCAAGGCAGATCAGTACAAAGTACACAGCACGGTGTTCGACAGATTTTTTCTCAACATTACTGCCCGTGGGATTCTTTTTTTGCGAGGCAGATCAATATACAGTACACAGCACGGTGTTCAAAATCCTGAAAGAACTCATACTGAGTAATTCGATTAAATATGAAACAGTTTGGCCAATGCTTTTGAGACTAAGTAATGTGTTGTAGATTTATTCTAAGTATTACAGGCCGTACGTTTGTTTGATTTTTTGTGGGTTTTTTTGTGCTGGGTAGGACAGAATGCAGTAATACAGCCCGGTATCCTGTCTAAATTATAAAGTGACTTTTAAACATTTTACACTGAACTCATATGCTTTAAAATCATCTAATTTAACAGAGGCGATCAAACGAAAAGAAAGAAAAGGCTGTCGACGAGGATGGGATTCGAACCCACGCGTGCAGAGCACAATGGATTAGCAGTCCATCGCCTTAACCACTCGGCCACCTCGTCTATATAGCATTCAGGCGCACAGGTTCAGTCCAAAATGTTTTACACTTCAACTAATGCGGTGTATTTATGTATAACTACGCGCTGATCTACCTTCTGGTATGAAAATAAAAAATGTATAACCCTTGTAGTTAATTTTACACTTTAAATATTTTTGTGTTCATATATAGCTACGCCCAGATCTACATTCTGTTACAAAATAACAACAAACAAACAGCGTCTAAAATTCCTGTGATTGATGTGACATGGTAAGGATTAGCCTGGATTACTGTCGGCAAAACCTGTATTGGTGTTTGATTTCAGAAACAAATAAACATCTGTAAAATGTTTTACTCTTATGTTAATTATACACATTAAATAATGTATTAAATGTATAACTACGCACCGGTCTGCGTTCTGGTATAAAAAATGTAAAATGTATTCATCTTGTAGATAATTTTATACTTTAAATGATTTTTTGTGCTTAATCTTACACTTAAAATACTTCAAATAATATATAACTATACTCACTGATCTACCTTCTGTTACAAAAACAAATAAACAAAAAACGTAAAAACTCTACATGTGAGATGTTAAGGACTGGTCTGGATTTTTCTCAACAAAACCTGTGTTGATATTTGGTTTCAGAAGCAAATAAACAGCTCATATTCAGGTTTTAGTCTGATAAAAAAAAAACACACACCCAGATTCAGTGTTGTCTGATTTATAATTTAAATAATTATGTGTTCATAATTATTTTAACCATGAATTTCAGAAGTTTCAGGACAGTGTGAGTACCAGAGGAGGATTCTGAGTACTAAAATCTTTATGTAAGAGTCAAGCAAGAACAGCAATACAAAAGAAGATGCTCTTTAGAATGAGACTTATGGAGGTTTGCACAAACCTTAACACGACTTTTCCAATCACTGTAAAACCAGGACGCGACCCATTTTTGTCCAAAGTCAGAAATCCCTTCATTTACTGTTATTGTAGAACCCCACAATATATTTTTTCATGTCAAATATAAAGCAGAAATCAGACAGGATTCATCAAGGTGTTGCTTTTCCCTGAAGAATGCGGATTATAATCACGCAATCATTGAATCCAATCATCATTTTCTGCAGCCTTATTTCTAAGGCAACAGGTAAGGATGTACCTCACTGATGTAAAACTGTTGCAATCGGAGCGAATGGTTCATACAGACAGAAAGAGTTTAACGGTGACGGTGTTCTCTGTCCGTACTGTTTTTCACAATGTCTTTTAAAATATTATCTATATCATATCTTAAAAATGTGACGTACTAAAAAAACAAGGCTTCTAAACAACAAATTTGATCCAAACACGTCTCTCGTTTCTCCCGTATTAGCATAAATTTACATAAAAGAGTACGGAGCGATTCGATTGGTTGTCTTTCAGAGTAGCGCGGTTCCGCCGTTCTGACGCACAGAGGTAGGAATAACTCAGTTTGTGTAAAAAAAAAAAAATGTTTAAAAATAATTTACAATTTGAATTTTACTGCCAGTTAAATCATAAAGTTATACATTATAATAATATTAACAAATACACAGTTAATGTATGAAAAAAAAACAAAAAATATATAAACATACAAATAATTGTAATATACAATATTGTAACTTAAAATCTATAATATAACATAGCATAATATAATATATATATATCACGTTTGCTCCGTTGGATTCAAACAATGATAACAGACTGACCAAAATAAGAATAGGAAGTATGTTCCGTGAAACACAAGAAGTATGTTGAGATATGAACCTGCCTATAATATGGACAAAAGGTTTTCAGGGTTTGTGGACCCAGTTTGGGGAAGAACCTTTTCTGTTCCAGCATGAATGTGTCCCAGTGCACAAAGCGAGCTCCATAAAGACATGGCTGAAGGAGTTCAGTGTGGTTGTGGCCCGCAACCGCTGTAATTATCAGAAATCATGTTGAAGCTGAAACACTGAGAATATTTAGTCACCGAGGCTGCAGATCTCTGTTGGACCACAACCCTTAAATCTCAGCATACTTCTTGACCTTAATTTTTGGTGAATACTTATTTTAGTCAACCTGTAATAATTTTTAAATCCAACTAAGCAAACATTATTCAGCCATTTAAATTATGCTGCATATTTTAACAGCACTGCAACCCCTGAATTCAGTGTTTAGGAGTTGTGACCCAATACTTTTGTACACATAGAGTACCTGTGCAGTGTTGTGTGTCTAAAGCCCGGAGTGGGAATCCCGAAGTTGTGGTAGCGTGGCCGAGCGGTCTAAGGCGCTGGATTAAGGCTCCAGTCTCTTCGGGGGCGTGGGTTCGAATCCCACCGCTGCCAGTAAATTTTAAACCAATCTTAGTGTTTTGTAACAATTACAATGTTAAAGACAGTAACAGGGAACATAATAAAATAGAAAAATGAGCAAATAAATAAAAGGAGTAAAAACATTTTTCTACCCATAGTTTTAAAAAATGTGTTATGTCACGACGTCGTTATAATACAATTCTGCTAAAAAATAAATGCATTTTGTGACAGCACAACAATCTCACGGGATAAATATTATAAAGAGAAGCTTGGGAAGGGGTTTTACGGTCAGTTTCTCCTGTTTAAATCCAAAAAACAGCTCTGCTGCTTCATCCATGTATTTATAACCAGCACCGCCATTTTGTTTGTTTCTGAACACACACAGGGAGCCAAAACAGACCACAAAGGACGGCAAAAACGCAACAGCCCTTCTCCTAAAGATGCGCTTTCAACTCTCTATCTGAAGAACATCAGCAGTGCTCAAACATCTCCCCATTACTGGACCTCCACCTTTCTCCATCACCTTTTTTGCCAAAAGAGAGCTGCTTTGCTGCAGCTTCGAGCCGTGTGTTTTTTTGTTTCACACCCGTTTTCTGACAGATCCCACCTCTGATAAGCGGACGGGCGTGTCAGTCAAGAAGCTGTGGCCAATCAGAGCTCAGACTGTGGGACGCACTACCTAATCATGGCTAAGAATGGGCGGCGAAAAGGCAGAAAACGGGTGGGGAAATACTCGTCACCCGAATGACGAGTGACGTCAGCGAGCCATCTTTGTTCCTTTAATCCGAAGCGTCTTATTTTAATGTAGAATAACGGAGGGTCTGCTATAGCTCCCCGCAGGTTTACTGTGTTTTAAACGGGATATCAGACGTAGACGAGGCTGAAATACGGGCCGGGACACGTGCGTGTTTTTGAGAACGACAAGAACCCCCCCAAAATAAAAAAAACACCTTTGAATTGGAGGAGAAGAGGAAAAACGCCCGAGGCGGTGCATCCATCCATTTAGAAATTCCATCCATCTTTCCAGGACCTGTATAACACTGCACACAAACCTCACCAATGTGAGTACTGCGGTTTATTTTTCCTTTTTTTAAATTATGCCTCTGAATAAGGGGCGCGCTGTTCTTGTTTTTTATTTTAGGACGTGCTTATTATACAGGGGAGCGACGGCTGATTATATAAATCGAGTTTTCTTTAAATAAAGCTGCTCTTCTTTATGGAGTTTATCCTCACATTTCTCCATTCACCTCTCTAACGTGTCTTATTGTGAAAACCTTATTTATTTAAACCTTTTTTTTTGCTTATTCCTGTTGAAAGCAAATAACCGCGATAAGTAGGCTTATAATAAACAGACAGCTGTCTGGGCGCTCGGGGCAGGTGTCCTTCGTAACAAAAGGAGCGCAATACGAGCTATTTAATGGAAATAGCTTGTATAAATAAAGCCTATTTTTTGCTGTCCGTGTTGCTGCTGTGTGAAATGATGACAATGAGGAGAAACACGCCTAGATGCTCCGGTTCGGACTGGTTCTGTCTTTGAATGGTGATATAACCTTAGATTTTATGAGAAAAACAACAGTATATAATAAAGAAATATCTGAAAAATATCAATTTAAAGACTGATAATGATCCCAGCAGCCCCAGGCCCTTTTATTTCAGGCCCATCCTTTGGACGAAAGTGTTTAAAAATGGCATTAATTGCCCAGAAACGAAAGAATACAGTGCATTTTGCTGTATGAGGAGGATATTTTATTTATGGGGGCTTATTTCAGAGCTTCATCCTCCCATGGTGGGGGTTGGGGGGGTTGTGAAGCTAAAGAGGACGACTCACCTTCATTTTTCCATGCCATCCTTTCTCAAATTATTTATTTCTGTCCACATTTTAACTCAGTTTTTTCTGTCCAGAGGTTTTTGTGTGGTTTGTGTGTCTTGCTTGTGACCAAATGGCTGGTGCAGTGGATTCATGTGGGGTTCCTCCGCAGGAGAAGATGGCCGTGCTCTTCTCTCCAACACTCTCCCAGCACACAGGCTTTATTTAACCTGGATTAAACGGCCTGACTGGAAATGCGTAACCAATACCCGCACCACCAGTTTGGTGGATCTGAGAGAAGCTGTTTGCCAGGCTGACCTTTTCCTCGCGTGCTACGGTGAAAAGTCGTGGTGCACTGCTTTTTTCACCATTGAGGGCATTATATGTCGTGTAAGAGAAAGGATTTCATTGAAAACCCTGTTCGTTTAGGCTCATTTGCTTTAAAAACAGCGAACGGAGGGCATGTGTGTTGTGTGACGCACATCAACGCAGGCCTGCTGAGGGTGGGGGTGTTGGCCCAGTGCTGCTCACATCCCCATGAAAAAGACAGAGCACTGGCTTGTCCATAAAATCTAACGAGAATCTGCACCAGCGCACCAAATTATTTGTCAATATTCTGTCTCAATTTACTCTCTGCCCTCATATGGATGTAAATGTGCGATTCATGAATGGGCCTGTAGGTCCTAGGCTGAAATAATGCACATTTTAAGCCATTTTTATTCTGGCTTTATTAATAAGGACTAAGGGCAGATGTGATGAAGCACAGAAGCCATCAAAGCAGATAGTGTTTAGAAGATATTGCTTCTGAGGGCCTCGTCTGTCTCCATGGACCAGGCTCGCCTCATCCAGCCACAAAGTCACAGCACACAGGGGTTATTTAATTATGCCACTCTTTCCTTTCTGTCAAATAGAGCCGTGTCAGCGTATATGGACTTTGTTGCCTTAGCAGAAAATGCATCAGTATTCTCAGTTTGTAAGTAAGAGCCTCTTTGGTTCTCTTCTTTGTGTGCGCGCGTGTGTGTGTGTGTGTGACGTGACATTTTGTTGTCAGCAGCCTATGGCTGTTTCACCCTTTCATCTCTCAGCTGTCCTGCATTGTTAGAAAAATAAATAATAATAAAAAAGAGGCCCTAATCGTGGGCCCTGCTGGCCGAGCCCACAGGGTGCCTGCTTTGAATTCGTTCTTTGAAACACCGTCCCACCTTTCTAGTAACAGAATTCGCTTTTGTGGCCCACTGACTGTGTTTGTGATGGTGGAGCGGAGCTCATGACTTCTGCTGAATTCCACGCACAGGCCTGTTTGAGTACAAGCGGTTTTGGACAGCCAGTGGACTAATAACCATCTTAGACTGCACTGCTGGTGATTCTTGGGCTCAGTGAAGGTGACAGTGGGCAGGATTTGATTTCTAAATATAGGCTGCTCTGAAGGAGAGGCTGAAATAGAAGCAGAGGCCACAGAAAATGTGCTGCGTTGGAGTTTATTAGCCTTAGATATGCTCAGTGCCCTCTCATTTGCCCTGTGCTGTTCATTTAGGCACAATAGAGGATAATGAGTGTGTAATTGTTAGAGGATGAAGCCTGTCCAGATACAACTCTGGCTTTTTCAGGGCTTAGAGCCAGTCAGCCTCAGAGGTGACCTTTATACAGTGTTTTGTCTCCACCTGGTGGCCAAATAGGCACGTTGCAACCACTCTGCATTTTTCTGATTGGTTGAAACGGTCCTTGTGTTGAGTTCACTGAGAATTACATTTTATTTATGATTGGAACAGAATATCACATGCATGAATACATATTGTGATTGTGATATTCTTTGTGATGTAATAAAATACTTTCTTACTGATTTATTAAAGGGCTCATTTGCATATTTTAACCAGTACTGCAGTAATGATTAGCAAGCAGCCCTACCTGTGATGCAGTTGCGGTTATTTTTGTAATAAGATTTTAAACAAGTATCATGGCTGACTAGTCTATAATACTTCTAAATGTGTAGATTTTGACCCCTTAGTCTCAAGTTTTATCACCCAGATATTAGTCCTTAGGCTTTTTAAATTGGAACTGGTACACATTTTGCAGTACTTACTGTTAAACTGATATGAAACTGGTTCCTTAGAGTTAATTTATGCATTAGCAGTGTTATTCTTTCCTCTTCTCACACAGTTCGTCACAGAAAGGATCTGATATCGATGAGAATCTCTGAATCATGACACACCTGTCAGACCACTTCTATTACTTTTTTGTGTTTAGATTTGTTAAATAATTAAAATAATGCTTTGTTATAGTTGGATAACTAGAGTTTTAGCATTTTCATGTAAAGGATGATCACTGGTAACCGAGATTGAATGGCCCGGAATCAGGCCTCGGGTGGCTAAAAGTATCAACAGCCGCCTTGAAGGCTGGATTGTGTCTGTGCTTTAGTCCATATTTATAGGGAACAGTGGGTTGCCCAGAAACCACATAAGCGAGTCTATTAAAGATTACTGATCACCTCCACATGCTTTGAGGTGAGTGTGTGATTTCCACCGTGGGAATCAGCTTCCATTACATTATCCTCGGAGTTCCACTTCTGAAACTCCAGACACAAACGTGTTTTTCCTGCTGGACTACATTTGGGATGAGAGGAGAAACTGGATAACTTTGATTTTTGGCCAAACTATTCCTTTAACCACAGGCAGCCAGGACGCGTCTCTGCGTCTCTGCCCGTCTCGCCCTTCGTGTCTCTTTGTGGACTTTAGAATCAGAATCAGAATCTTGATTGTCGTCATACGAGTACAGTGAGATTGGATGAAGTCCCTTCAGTACAAAGTAAAAAATGACAATAGATGCTAAATTTCTATATTCTGGATGAAATAGAATAGATAAATATACAAATAAAACATGTGAAAATAAAAGAAATGTACATCACAGTTCAGTTTGTAAGGAAATTGCACTGTGGTATTGTTGCGGATGGAGTTAAAATACTGCGTTGCATTATACATGTAAGAAGAAGTTAAATATAAAGATGTGTGTTATACTGTATGTTACTTGTGATAGAAGGATCTGTTTAGCTCTGTAGGGGCTGCGTGTCCCATGTGTCCCACATGTAGACTCTGAAGTCCTGCAGATTCATGGTTTTTGTTTTGATTGTGTTTGTTTTTTGATTGGCAGGTCTGCCCCAGGCCCCGCCGGCGCCCCCGCCCCAGAGGGAGGGAACCAGGCCCCCCCAAACCTGACCAGCAACCGCCGCCTACAGCAGACGCAGGCTCAGGTCGACGAGGTGAGCCTTATTGATCACCGATCAAACCTGACGACCGGGTGAAGAAACGTCTGACCTGCACCTTAATAAAATAAAGATTAATGATCACGCTTTGTTTACATGGTCCACTGAAGATGCTTTCTAGATGAGTCATAGTTTAACTAACTAACTATTTAATATTTAACTGAAAACTTAATCCTAGTCTTAAAACTAACCCTAAAGCAGTCGATAATCCACTACAATTTCCTGAGTGGATTATCAAAAAAGGTAGTAATGAGTGAGTGAGAGAGAGAGTTAGTGAGAGAGGGAGTAAGAGTGAGTGAGAGAAAGAGAGTGAGTGTGAGAGAGAGAGACAGAGAGAGAGAGAGAGAGAGAGTGAGTGAGAGAGAGGGAGAGTGAGTGAGTGAGAGCAAGAGAGAGTGAGTGAGAGAGAGAGAGTGAAAGAGAGTGAGTGTGAGAGAGAGAGACAGAGAGAGAGAGAGAGAGAGTGAGTGAGAGAGAGAGAGTGAAAGAGAGTGAATGAGAGAGAGAGACAGTGTGAATTTGAGAGAGAGAGAAAGAGAGACAGTGAGTGAGTGAGAGAGAGAGTGAGAGCGAGAGAGAGTGAGTGAGAGACAGAGTGAGTGATTGAGAGAGAGAGTGAAAGAGAGTGAGTGAGAGAGAGAGAGAGACAGGGTGAATTTGAGAGAGAAAGAGAGACAGAGTGAGTGAGTGCGTGAGAGAGAGTGAGTGCGTGAGAGAGAGAGTGAGTGAGAGACAGAGTGAGTGATTGAGAGAAACAGAGTGAGTGAGAGAGAGCGAGAGCGAGAGCGAGAGCGCTCATTATGAATTTATGAAAGAATTATGCAAGAACTGCCAAACTTTCTCGAGCCAAGATGGAAGTAATAATAATAATAATAATAATAATGATACAGATGGGTGAAAAAATGAATTTTAACAAAAGAATAAATTAATAATACTGAAATAACTAAACTGCAATGTCTGTACTTTTTTCTGTACTAACTTGCCAGAGGTTTGTTTAATGGTGTTGGGATGGTGTTGGTGGGAGTTCCCAGATTAAACACAGATGTGAAGATGATGATGATCACGTGTTGATGACGAGCTGCATGTGTTCGTCTCCCCAGGTGGTGGACATCATGCGTGTGAACGTTGATAAAGTCCTGGAGCGAGATCAGAAGCTTTCAGAGCTGGACGACAGGGCCGACGCGCTGCAGGCCGGAGCCTCGCAGTTCGAGACCAGCGCCGCCAAGCTGAAGAACAAGTACTGGTGGAAGAACGCCAAGGTAGAGAACCCAGAACCCGCACGCCACAGGGAGAACAGACCCTCACACCAAAACAAGCCCCTCACTCTCACCTCTCTTAGGAACCAATTCTCTCTTTGATACAAACACTAGAGCTGCACTAGATAACAAGTAGACTGGAAGTGTGAACGTAAGTTTAGATTCATTCTAAAAATTAGGATAGGATAGAGATTCTAACCCTTTAAACCCTTTAACATCTTTATTATTCAGTATCTACTATGAAGTATTTAATATTTACTATAAAGCACCACAAATTATTTGCTAACTATGAATTATGTGGTATTTGTTATTGTTTTGTATCTATAAAATATTCAGTATGTACTATGAATTATTCATTATCTACTGTGAATTATTCAGTAGTTGCTAAACATTATTCAGTGTTTACTGTGAATTATTCAGTATCTACTGTTAATTATTCAGTATCTACTATGAATTATTCAGTGTTTACTGGGAATTATTCAGTATCTACTATGAATTACTCAGTGTTTGCTATTAATTATTTAGTAACTACTGTGATACATTCAGTGATTTTTTTCCATAAACCATATTAAGGAGTAAATTACATATTACATATATAATTACATAATTTACCCTGAATAAAACCAGTTATGCTGTTTGTTACCACATTTTTAGGCAAATAAATGAAACAGTATGTGTGTGTCTCTCTCTTCTCTCTGTAGATGATGATCATCCTGGGTGTGATATGTGTGATTGTGCTCATCGTTATCATCGGTAAGAAAAGAAGAGTGGATTTCAGTTAGGCACATTATCAGTTAATAAGGGTGTAACGATACACACATTTCCGGTTTCGATGCGAGATTGGATTTGATTATTGACATTTTCTGTGTTGAAATGTTTTCAGCACTGCAGAGCTCTTCACTCTGTTCTACACAGATCAGAAATAAGCCACAAAATAAAGACCAAAAATAAGCCACACCTACTTCAAGTTTCAAGTTTTATTGTCATATACAGATAACAATGTAGCATCATCACCCGTAATGAAATTCTTAGACTCGTGTTCCCCCCAACTTTACATAAACATATAGAAAAGTACACACATAAATTGAAAAAAAGTACAAGAAATAGAAAAAGTAGAAATGAAGTACAATAATAAGAAAATAACATTAATAAAAGATCATTTAGTATTTACAAGTATTAGCAACTATTAAGTAGTAGCAAGTATTTACGAGTATTAATGCCACTCCTACTTACCACCCATTTTTAAGGTAAGATAAGAAGATAAGACAAGAAAGAACTTTATTTATTCTGAGGGAAATTCTTTTGTTATAGCAAGCCCAGTGCAACAGAAGAAATTTGCAAATGCACAGTTAATACTTCCTACATCTGCACATTACACTTTAAAATATGTACTAACTTTTTATTTAAAACTCTACTCTAAACCTCGGCATTGTGTGGACAGCAAAGAATAAATTTAATTGCACAGAGAAATGCGCTTTTTCTACTGTACATATGACAATAAACGTCTTGAATCTTGAATAAAAGACGATAGACAATAAACTCGTCATTTAGACAATAAACAATAGTGCAACACCATGACAAGAGCATTATTGTAACAAACTAGCCGTAACTCCGACAGGCTCCACCCAGGTGCCTGCTTTTGATCTTGACAGTGGTTCACACACCAGTAAATATATTTTACATTTCCACACACTGTTTTACACAATCGGTTTTCTGATCCTGTGCTGAAATCATTACACCCTTACCAGCTCAGACAACTCAGTGTCAGCCTTCTTTTGTTGAAAAATCAACAGAATTTGGTCGTAATTTTGTGTCTCCTTTCTCTTCCAGTCTACTTCAGCACCTAAAGGCCAACGCTCCCACCCCAGTCTGCACCCTGACTTACAGCGGCTGAATTATCTACCCCCCCACCCCCCGCCCCCCAAAGAGTGTAAATCTGTCCCCTCGATTAACCCTGTAACAACCGCCCCACACCCCCTAACAGCAGGACCCCAGTCTCTCCGTCCATCCCCACGTCCGTCTGTCCGTCGGTCAGTCCATCCTGTGAGTGCGTGGTCGTGTCTTCTCTGTAAATACGTCCCCACTTTTCTGAAACGTCCCGACTTCACAAACTCTAAAACTGCGTCAGGGGGAGCTGGCGCGAGTGGTGGCCCTGGCGCCCGGCGGTTGTACTTGCGGTATCTTACGACATGTCCTTTGTAGACTCTCAACTCTGATATAACCTTCTTTTTTTGTAGTCTGTGTGTGTGTGTGTGTGTGTGTGTGTGTGGGTGTGTGCATTTGTATTTTTATTTATTTATTTATTTATTTATTTTTGTACGGCTCCTTCGGCTTCGGGTTTGACGAACCGCCTGCAACTCCGTGTATATATCGCGCGTTCTTCTTCTTCTTCTTCTTCTTCTTCTTCTTCTTCTTCTTCTTCTCGTTCATTCTCAGACCTTTCCTCCTCCTCCTCTTCTTCATCCGCTTGCCATTGCTCGACAGGTCGTCGTGTTTTTAGCACCGAGACTCCTTTAACCGAGGTACTAAATCAGAGCCTTTCCTCTAAAGCCCATGGCTGTCAGGTTCACTCAGCATGTCACTGTTCTTTTCCTCTCTTTACGCTTCATCTCTCTCTCTCTTTTTTCTTTCTTTCTTTCTTTTCTTACCAGTAATAGACTCGTAGCCTTTTTGCAGACTGCCACAAAATGATTTGGACCAATGTCTGTAGATGTCTTTATTTTTTATTGTCTATTTAGTGTCTTATCTCTTAAACATTCCTTTATAGCAGTGTAGAATTATGCTGTCTATAAATTGCATGCAAACATGGGTGTGGGCTTAGAAAAAAAAAAGAAAAAAAAACGTCTTGCAAGCAAATGAAATTTATGACGAAAATCTATTAATCGGGCTTAATTGCAAAAAAAAAAAAAAAAAGCCAGTTGGCTCCATGAACAGTCCAGTGGATTCTATAAGTAAATGATGGTTAAATGTGCTTTATACCACTAAAAATCAACCCGAGGGACGATTTTGACGCCGCAGATCCACACACGTTAGGTTTGGGGATGAAAATGACCCAAAAAAGGGGGGGAGAAAGAGTCATGCACAAGAACCTCGTTTTTGATGGCGCTTTTTAACTTGACCGAGGCAGAACCGCGCACGTGTGCAACTTTCTCACGCGATGTGACTCAAATCTACACACCGGATTAATTTAAATGTGCAACCGAGGTGGCCAGCCACACAAATCACTCAAAGCACACTGGTCCTACTGGTTATCGTGACGCTGTGGTGTGAGTTGGTTGCTATAGTGATGTATTTCTGTCTCTTTTTTGTCTTATTACATAGAGATAATGCCTTTTTTTTAGTTCATTTTTTTAAAACGTAGAAATATATTTTTATTACGAGTATTTTTTTTGTGATTGTGAAGAAGACAGGAAAGGGACCAGATCATTCAGGACTTTATTTGCTGCCGTGTGTGTGTGTGTGTGTGTGTGTGTGTGTGTGTGTGTGTGTGTGTGTGTGAGAGAGAGAGAGAGCGTGTGCCTGTTTGTTGGTTTTAGCTGCGTAGTTTACACTGCCAAGCACCTGGGGGACGTTTTATTTGTTTAGTTACTTTTTTCTTTATTTTCACAGTGCTCTTACCAGTTTGCTCTTCTGCATACAAACGCCACCCCCCCCCACCCAAACACACACACACGCATGCACACACACACACACCTCCCCCTCAGCTAAGCCCATCAGCCTCCATTGCTCCCAGTCACATAGGCCCAATCTGTCAGTATGAAATGAGCCAGTGATGATGTGTGCAGCCACACGTGATCACACACACACACACACACATACACACCATGTCTCTGGGCACCTTTCATTTAATAAGGGCCCTTCCAAATTAGCCCTATTTCTCTCTCTCTTTCTCTCTCTCTCTCTCTCTCTCTCTCTCTCTCTCTCTCTCTCTCTGCCCCCCACCCCCCCTCTTGTTTGTCCAGTTGGCTCCTGTCGTGTACAGTAACCCCACTTCATCCCGACAGATTGGGAAGCTTTAGATCAGAGGATTGTTTTTCAACAGTGGGCGGAGCTAGCTAGTCGCTGTGGGCGGAGCTACACATCCCGTGGGCGTGTCCACACATGTAAAATGACCTGTTTCTGGCCATAACTCTGAAGCAGGCTGGTTCTCAGGTATTCTACAGCACTCTCTGAGGAAGAATTGCAGAGTTCCATGGTCATCCCTGCTTTCACAGTCCTGTTTTTACCAAAAACAAAATCTTCTAAATGACTTGATTTATTTTTTTGTCTTACAAACAGAGATGGCCTTAGAACATTTTTTTTCTCATACGAGCACGACCACCTTATCTCCCACCTGAATTTAGGAAAAATGACCAAAGACCGTATCGTCTCGCTTATGCTGCCGAACTGCCATCAAAAACAGGTTTAGGGACATATCCCCTCTGGTTCAAAAAAGAGAAATGAAAAAAAAAAAACCTTAATCTACGATCTGCTGGCATTTTCAGGTCAGGGACTTGTTTTACTTGAATTAGGAGGTGTTTGAAAATTGCAAAATGAAACTAATCTGAGTTTAAAGCAAGACTAACACGACACACCGAAGCAGATGTTTCCCCTGGGCCCAAAGGTCTTGACCAACAACGATAGCACAACTCCTTTATTTCTGTCTTAGTTCCGTGAAGCTGAGTACAAACCGTGGGACTGAACATTATCTGTAGCTGTTATATAAATATGAAAAAACTGACAAAATCTGTATTGTTCGATGTTGTAATGTGGGGAACTTCTGGGGGACGGGGGGTCCAATTATTTTTTCTCGAGTATGCCTAAAAGGGTCCAAAATTGAGAGCCAGTTTTTTTTTCAAAAGATTCAAATTCAGGTGATTTGTTTAAGATCGTCACAAATTAGAGGGGCGGAAGTGATCGGAAGACGCTTATCGGGGTAGGACTCGTAAGATGGACCAATCACGGGACGTGTCCGAAGAATCGGTGAAGAGCGTGTTCTTAAAGAGGACTAATAAAACTTGATGTGTGTGTGCTTTCTGTTGAATTTTTTAAATGTTTGTTTTATGTGAGTGTATGAAGCCATTTCTTTGTCTTGGTATTTATTTTCTTTCCCGTTTGGACGTAGGGGAACAGGCACGGGTAACTCGGTCCACTCTGCTGAAGTTACTGTGGCCTCTTCACCGGAGGGACCTAAAGGGGGCGCCCTAACTTCAACAGACTGGCCATTTAATCCATCACGATTTCTCCATCACGCTCACCGTCCACTTAACACTGACCTGCTGTAAAACTGTTTACTTTTATTTATTCTTTTGAGCAGAAATTAGCCGAGGCCTGTCGGAGGCACGCCAGGGCACAGCAGGACAGCCTGCGCCTGCTTTTGGCAAAAGAGGACTTTTATTTTGTTGATTTTTTTTATTATTGTTTTAGGCGAGAATGAGGAAATATTAGAAAATGTAATAATGGAAACTGAAGCCTGCCTTATTAAAGGTTAGCATGTCAGAGCATTTCCAAAAAAAAAAAATTAATAATAATAAAAAATACATGTACAGAAAGCAAGACAACACCAGTTCACGTAGATGCTGTGATTTCAGAGCAGGAGTTTGTCTCAAATGGAAAGGCGGGCTTTTTGAACAGATGAAGCGGGTACGGAAAGATCAAGGCTTTTTTAAGCCCGTAGACTTTAATGCTGGTCGGTTAGAAACACATCGAAGTTTCCGTCACACTTTGTATTTAATTTCCTCATTTGTTTAATTTAGGAAGAAATGGAGAAGGGCGTTCAGATTCGCATCGCCTCTGCTTGTCCGGCCTTTTTGGAGGGAAAGGGCTGGAGGAACATGGGCAATGTGCTTCTCACACTCTTGTTTTATTTATTTGTGTATGTTTTCGCTGTCTTTATTTCCAGTGTTTTGAATATTAAAGCCGGATGAGGTACCATGTTACAGGAAAAACATTTGAGAACCAGACATACATGGCAACAATTGTAGAGTAAATCTGTCAATGTCTAATTATATTGATGAACATCTTGGAAAAGTATATATATAAATATACATATATATATATATATATATATATATTGGGAAAAAAATGACAATTATGATGACCTGTGTTTATTGTTCCGAATTAGAAATTAAAATGTGTGTGTTTGAAAAACAATGACAACATTAAACATAAATGAAATATATGATAAAAAATAAAAGTGTTGTTCATTTTCCTCCTGGTTAAGTAAGTAGCCTTTCCAGTTGCACTAAATTAGGGAAGAGAAGATATTTCAGGCTATGATATGTTTATTATATAGTGCAATTAAATGCACTGGAAGAAAAGAGAAACATTTCAGACAAAGAAATTTATTTTTAAAAGAATAATGAAGGCCATTCACATACAGCATACAGAGCTGAACCATTACTGTTTGAGCTCAGACCATAAGTATCAAAGTCAAAAACACTTTACCATAATCATATCTGCCAGAGCACTCATGGGATGTTAGCACTAAGCTATCAGCACTGCAAATGAACATTTTTGTCTGTTCTAGATGCAACATGGACATCTGAAGCATTTATAATTCATTCCATGTTAAATCTGAAGCTTCTAATAGACTATATGGACAAAGGTATTGGGACATCCCACTTAATTGTTGAATTCAGGCCCCATTTTGGACAACGCCATGCTTCCAACTTTGTGGACCCAGTTTGGGGAAGAATCTTTTCTGTTCCAGCATGACTGTGTCCCAGTGCACAAAGCGAGCTCCATAAAGACATGGCTGGAGGAGTCTGATGTGGAAGAACTAGACTGGCCACACAGAGCCCTGACCTCAGCCATTATACCAACAGACTTTAATGACACTGCATTCAGACCCATAGACTTTAATATGGAGTTGGTCCCCCTTTGCAGTTATAACAGCTTCCACTCTTTTTGGAAGACTTTCCACAAGATTTTGGAGTTTCTGTGGGAATTTGTGTCCATTCATTCTGTAGAGCGTTTATGAGGTCAGACACTGATGTTGGACAAGAAGGTCTGGATCACAGTCTCCGTTCCAGTTCATCCCAAAGGTGCTGGACGGGGTTGAAAAACAAGTGTGTCCCAATAATAATGCCCATATACTCCAGATCCTTTTTTAATTCCCAGAAATCACTAGATATTCTCTGAAGGCCTGGAAGGCCCTGAGGATTCCTCTCTGATCACATGTCAACTTATCTGAATTTGTATCACACTTTTATGTAGATTTGCATACTAAGATGATTCTGCACCTGTTTATACTACTGAAAGCGGTCATTTTCTAGTAAGCAGGAATCTATAAAAAGAAAGAAAGAAATGTGGAAAGATGAACAGAGCGGTAGTTAATCAAATCTGAGGCTGATATTTTGACAATAGGACTATAAATGGATAAAGTATATTCTTTACCTTTTAATACCAAAATATTCATTAAAACACCTTGTGTGTTTATAATATTTAGAGCTAGGAAAACACAATAATGTTATTTTCTTCAGAAAGTTATTGCTTAATTAAATAACGAGTGATTTCAAACTTGTGAACAGCAGTGGAGATCCTAATAGACACACACTTGCCCCTGAAATAAGACAGAGCTGACACACTAGTGTGCATAATTAGCTCTGAATCATATAATAATTCTTTGAGCTCAGTGATTAGTCAAAGCTGAGTTCTAAAACTGTTTTAATATCAAGGGAATTCATTCACTGACCTTCCCAGACACCAGCAGGCTTAACCAGCAAATCCAGGATCACATGTAGGAGAAATGTGCCTGTTTTCCTGAGCTAGAGCGACCCCTAGTGGTGGGTTTGGGTACTATCCGTCTAATCAGGCCAAGCCAAACCAAATCAAGGAGTTTAATTGTCATTTTAGCCATAGTGCAACTAAACAACGTTCCTTCGGGACCAAGGTGCACCACAAATAACACAAAAAAACAAAATGCAGAAACCCCACCGACTGCACAGAGTACAAAGAAAGTGAGGAAGAGTGCAGGAAAAACCCCAAAGTAACAAAGTAACAGTACAATGTGACGGGATAAGACAACCTACAGGAGCAGTAACTGTACAAGCGTGCTTAAATACAGTATGATGACAGATACTGCATTCTAGCAGCCATAAATGTAAAAATTGCAATACTGAGGTAGAGAACAATAAACGTGTGAACAATAATGTGTGAAGGGTGTCTGGGGTCTCCACAGGACTTTCTTGGTGATGGAGCTGGTGCTGAAGGTCGACATGAGGTTCTCCATGATGTGAACACCAAGGGACTGAGGAGCCGTTGACGCTCAGTGGAGAGTGATCATGCCATGCCCTCCTGAAGTCAACAACCATCTCTTTTGTTTCGTCTGTGTTCAAAGACAGGTTGTTGGATCTGTCATTAGTACACCTGATGATGTGTTGCTGCACAATCATGGGTCATCAGTGAGAACAGGGGGGCCTCCTGTGCTCAGCATGGTGAGGCTGGAGATGTTGCGCCAGTCAGGTCTCCCAGTCAGGAGGTCCAGGATCCAGGTGTTTAGGCCCAGCAGGCATGATGGTGTTGAAGGTGAGCTGAAGCCTATGAACAGCATTCTAACATAACTGTCCTTTTTGTTCATATGGGTGAGGGTCAGGCGAAGGGTGGTGGAGATGCATCATCTGTTGAGCAGCTGAGACGATACACAAACCGCAGGGAGTCCAATGTGGAGGGCAGATGTGATGGTATGTGCCCCATGATGAGCTTCTCAAAGCTCTTCATGATGATGGGTGCGAGTGCGACAGGACGACAGACACTGATGACTTCCTTGGCTCTAGGATGATGGTGGTGGGTTTGAAGCACGTTGGAATGATGGTAGTGCTGTTGAAGATATCTGTGAGGACATCTGGCCCTTGTTGTTCTCAGGGCAGCTTTATCGCCTGACCTGAAGTTGTCAACAACATGTGCCTCTGTAGTCATCCACGGCCTCTGGAGGGGGTGTGTGGTGATGATCTGGGAGGCAGTAACGTCATCGATACACTTGCTGATGGGTAAAGCCTCCATAGGTTGCAGCCTCCAATAAACGTGTGCCTAAGCAGTCCTGAAGAGAAGATAAACTAGAACGGAGACTGCGAGCCAGGTCTTCTCGTCCAACATCAGTATCTGACCTCATAAATGCTGTACAGAATGAATAAGCACAAATTCCCCCAGAAACTCCAAAATCTGGTGGAAAGCCTTCCAAAAAGAGTGGAAGCTGCTATAGCTGCGAAGGGTGAAACAACTCTATAAAATTCCCGTTGGTATAATGGTTTAGCGTCCCAATTCTTTTGCTCATACAATGTACCTCACTGATTTTAATCACATTCAGTCTGCTGTGTTTCCAATAAAGTGGCCTGTGACGGAGCTCGTGAAAGTCAGTGTGTGTGTGAAAGCAGGTTAGATTTCATGGTTTCCGATAAAGTGGCCAGCGTGTGTTTCGCAGGCGAGTCCATGAGGCAAACCCAGTGTTCTCAATATGCTAATGAGGTCAGGAGCGCTGCTACAACGTGACAGACGGGGAAAAAAACAACAAAGGGAGCCCCACGCTGGCCAATCAGAGCCCGAGTTTGTTTTCGAAGGGCGTGGTTTTACCTGATTGGGCGGTGATGTTGTCATCCAGGAGCCAATCAGAGTGCTGAGCCACTGCCCCGGCACGTGTGGTGGTTCGTGTAGAGTGTGCAGACGGAGCTGGACGTGAGAAACAGCCCCCAGTTCGTTGCGTTTCTGGGATTTTTTACAAATATATTCCTCATTTCTTCGTCCACACTCGAGATACGAGACTCTCATCACGCCAGGAAGGTAAGGAGTCATACTTTGCCCCTCAGAGGCGTGTTATTTACTATTTTTGTCCGGAAGATATGGTGCAAAGGTACCTCAGCCACCTCTGCCTGGGTCTTATTGTTGTTAAAATGTTTACTGTTGTTTTCCATCTTTAACAGTGTTTTTGTTAAACCAGATAAATATATATGTTATTATTTCTGGTTGTTGCTGGGCCATGGCCCCTCTGGCTCTGACTCAGCTCCGAACTACATTAAACCTGTGGCTCCGAGACCTAATCCCCTTTACATTTAGAAGTTGTGGTCGTTTTATCTATTTATTTATCTGTCCTCCACGACTCACTCATCCCTCTTGTTTGGCTTCGATATTCGATATACATGCGCCCTTCCCCACCAAAGTACAGAACATGTCTCTCACCCGCTCTCTCTCTCTCCCCCTCACTACCTCTCGCTCTCTGCCCCCCTCTCTGTCTTTCCCCTCTCTCTTTCTCTTTCCATATCTTTCTCTTTCTCCCCCTCCCTCGCCCTCTCTCTTTCTCTCTGTCTGTTTCTCTGTCTCTTTCCATATCTTTCTCTCTCTCCACCCTCCCTCCTCTCTCTCTCTCTCTCTCTCTCTCTCTCTCTCTCCGTATATTTCTCTCTCCCTCCCCTCTTTCTCTCTCTCTCTCTCTCTCTCTCTCTCTCTCTCTCTTTCCATACCCCCCCCTCTCTCTGTGCTGTATTGTTCTATATAAAAAAAATGCAACTGCGCTATAATTCAGTAATAAATGTGTTGGCTGGACCCACTATACGTCTTTGCCAAAATTGTTCAAGCTGGATTGCAAAGCCTGTCAGGGCTTTAGGCTCAGTGCTTTTCCTCTGATTATGCAGAAAAGACGGATGTATGGTGATTATAGTGCTTTTCCTTCTTCGAAATATGCAATAATCTGCAAACCGTCCTTAATCAAATAAAATATGGTGTTAAAACTCAATGTCACATCTGTTTTGTTGACATACCTGCTATGGGTTAATGAATGTTCTCACGGAGAGAATAAACCCACAATTGATCCATTTCAGAATAAGTCACCTTGTCAGGTTTGGAGAAAAATGGTTAGATTTCAAGAACACCACATCCTTAATGAAATAAGAAGGTGGGAGCATCAAGATGTGGGCTGTTTTCCTGCAGACTGTGCTGAGGCATGGATGGGAATTACTTGAGGAGATACTGGGAGTTAATGGGAGAAATTAGAGGAGACGACGACCACAAACGTGCAACCAGAATAACTTCACATTCTAATTAAAGTGAAGCTTGTGTGCTCATGGTCTAATCCAGGGGTGTCCAGATCCGGTCCTGGAGGGCCAATGTCCCGAACAATTTGGTATTTCCCCTCCTCAGACTATCACTAAACCTAACAATTAAACAGGTGAGATGAAACAGGGAAATCAGCAGGCTGTGACCCTCCAGGACTGGATTTGTGCACACTTGATCTAGTCAGTGACTGACTTGAATCCATTTGAAAATGTTTGGAGTATTTCGAAATTGCAAGTCCATCAGAGGGAGCCTTGTAACCCTCAGTACTTGAAGATAGTTTCTGAAGACAGGTGTTACAAAATCAGGCTGTAATGCTGCGAAAAACAAATGACTTATCTCTGTAGACCTGTCTAAGCGGTCACTTCCAACAGTGTATTTATAACAAAGTGCTGATGTTATTAATTCATGATGTCTGAATACTCGATTACAACTGTCGTTTGTGTCCTAAATCATATAGAGGACCAATAATTATGAATGAATTTAAAAGTCAATAGCAACAAGTAACAGTAATGAATAGCAATGTCCTCATGTACGTGTACAACAGCATGTACAACATTTATGACAAATATTATTAATTGGTAATTAATCTGTATTATTAATCTTTGGCTCTCCAGAAGTGACTTTTTTCTCTTTCATCTTTGTTTTTTCTTAAAGGTACGCAGTAATTCTGGAATTAACCAACACTACAGGACTCACAGAGGACCTGAAAGTAAACAAAAAACCGACACAGACTGAAATCTTCATCTCTTTGTTGTAATTTTCATGCTTAGTCTTATAAATAGTTCAGTACGCATGCAAGGAGCACACTGTGTAACCTAGCATAGCAACAGAGTTTTATTATGAGTGATGCTAACTTAAAGACCCCTGTCAGCAATGATGTCGGTAAAGGGATCGGAGGGGGGGACGAGGATGATAAAAAGCGCGGAGCTGGTTCCCCCAGGCTGAGTAGCAGGGGTGCGGTCAGGCGGGCGGTCCGCTCCACGTATGACCTTTCTAGGACAGCACAGCCGTCACACTCCGACGACACAGACGCCCATTCCAGCGGGAACGATTCCGGTGAGAGAGAGTGTGATGGCCATGCAGGGCAGGAAGCATCGACCTGCAGCTCCAACAATGGAAAAGACTCTGCGGTAGAGGCCACTGAGAGCAAGAGGTATCTGTCCAATTAAAAATTAAATTAAGCGAAGTAACCATTCTGTCAAAAGTTTGGACACACCTTCTCATTCAGTATTTGTCTTTGTTTTTGTTATTTTCTACATTCTAGATTAATATTGAAAACAAACAAAATGACGAAGGATAACATGGAAAGAGTTAAACAAACCAGAATGTGTTTTGTAATTAGGTAATGATGGACTGTTGTTTTTTTACTTAGTTAAGTGGTTCTTGCCATAATGTGGAGTAGAACCGTAGTGGAACA
>JBBIGA010000036.1:7883-21966 GCA_037576975.1 Alestes dentex
AGGACTAAATGGAGACAGATGATTCGCTGTGGCGACCCCTGAAGGGTAAAGCCGAAAGAGAAAGAAGAAGATACATTTTGGTTGGAAACGGAAGGGTTAAAATCCAGTCAGAAATTTTTCTCCACAGGATCTAGGTACACAAGCAAGTTCCTCCATTTGTTAGGCCTTCAGGAACTGGACTGAAGTCCTTACACTTTAAACTAACCACCGAGACCATTAGAAAGTGAGAGAAAAATCAGCCACTCATGTTTTACAACAGGTGAGACCAATTTAGTTTGAAAAACATCTCTCTAGGTGTTCTAGAAGTCCTAGATACGTTATTGACTGGGTATTAGCAGTAATATTAGGTTTCAGTCAGTTATCAGAAATGGAAAATAAAAGCATGTTTATTGAAATAGTTGCTGTAAATTGAAATAGTTGCTGTAAAACCGCTACATACAAGGAAAACTACATGCTAATGTCACAGTTCCAATGTTGGAACATGAAAAAACATGCAATGTATTTAACAGTCATCAGATGTCTATTCTAGTGTTTAATCTCGAACGGACAATAGAACAAAAGTGTTCATGTTAACCTTAGTATAATACTAGAAACCCATAGCAGAAATTAGCATCACCATACATGTTTTTTTTCTCCTCAATTTGGACATTTATTGCCAATACAAAAATTGTCTTTTAAGAGATGCTTAAAGGAATAGTTTGGCGATTTGGGTGACTTTTAACTTTGTGTTTGTTGTCCTAAAAGTAAAGCAACAAACTATGGACTTTGGTTGATCAGTGTCATCTGAGGTAGAATACTGTCAATTAGATTTTTTGTTTCTTTAATATTATAAAACTGTTTAACCTTTTCTTTAATATGAGCAGTAGGGAAATTTACTAATCAGCCAAACAAAAGGGAATATTTTTATTTCTATGTAAATCTGAGCTCAGGACTGAGTTATATTGAGCCACAAAATATTAAAATTATTTTGGTCAATTAACAGACATTAGCAGACATGAGCAACTATTATTAGCTGTTGACATAAAAATTAAGCTTTGGCTCAAGGTGGGCAGCAGCATGACCCTCTCTTTCTGCATCTCTCGGCCTTCCTTTCTAAAAAAAGGAGATGAATTAAAAGACACGGCTCATTGATATCAAAGCAGGTCATCGCAACCAGGCAAACAAGAGATGGGAGGTCATCACTTCACTCAGCTGCCAAACAGCTTTACCCAGTGGTGGATCCAGTAAAGGAAAGAAAAACATGCTTAATGTGGCATTCTACCATCAGAAAGTACTTATGCGCAATAATCAGACATCAAAAGGTTCAGAGAGAGTGTATTTATATTAACTAGCAGTGATGAGCAAGAGAAAATTAGTGGAACCTACTGGAAAAATAATCTCAATATTTCAACTACATACCAGTCATTATTAATACAGAAAGAATAGTACAGTGGAAACCGAGTAGGAGTTCATTCTGTAATGGGAACTCCTGACTGGAGTAAGCAGGCTTTTGCTGTAGATCGGTTTTACATATATGTATAACTGTGGTAAAAGTACTGTGCAAAATATTAAGCCATCACTCATTTGTTTATATTTTGCATTTTTATATTGTCTGTGAAAAATACTATTTTATTCCCGTCTTATCTTTAATATACTGAGTAGATTAAATAAAAGAAATGGGAACAAGAAATAGGGACAGTCTGGCTAGATAAAGGTGCTCCAAACAACCAGCATTCAGTGCCACCAGTATACTGATCACCGGTGATCCTTCAGGAAGCCTGGGGAACTGTTCTTTAAAATTACATAAAAATACAAGAAACTCTGGCTCTTGGAAACAAAATATGAAAAAAAGAGGGGTGACTCAAAACTTTTGCTGCACAGTACTATATATACATGTACTATATACTACACATGATCTATATTACACACATATATACACACATATGTACACATACATATATATACATATGTATACATGTGTGTATATGTATGTGTACATATGTGTGTTATATATATATATATATATATATATACACATATACACACACACATACATACACACATACACATATATATATACATACATACACGTACACATATATATACATACATACATATATATACATACATACATATATATACATACACATTATATACATATATATATATATATATATATACATATATATATATATACACATACATATATACATATATATGTATGTGTATATATATATATGTATATATATATATGTATGTATAAATATATATGTATATATGTGTATATGTATGTGTGTGTCTGTGTGTGTGTATATATATGTTTTGGAGTAGATGGACATTTCTGAATATTTGAAATAGTGTTACTTTTTGGATTCAGACAGCGCTGTTTTGGAAAAGCACAAGTACTGGGATTATCCTCACTCGTTTTTAGCATTATGACAGTATTGACTGTTTGTTTTTTTGTTTCCTTCTCTAGCAGTAAATGCTAGCTGTGGTCTTCCTCTGAAGACACTGCGGAAGACGCCCATGTATGTCTGTGGTACCTACCTGGTCATGCTGGTCTCACCTCCCGGTGTAGCTGGTAGTTCAGCTACTCGCTCACTTTTTGGTGGTTCCAGCAGCCTGTCTTCACTTAAGGGTAGGAAGCATCAGAGATATCATCAGATTACTCTTAATTTTAAGAGATAGCAGAAACTAATGCAATAATTGATTTTTCAACTTCAGTGTGAGTCAATGTGATGTGAAAATGTTTCGTCGTCTTCTCCTCTTCCTCCTCCTTCTTATTCCACTCTTTTTTTAGTTCTAGCCTCTAGTCTGGTATTTAATCTGGCTGATGGGCAGTTCAACAGCCGTGCAGATCTCATTGATGCTCCTGGTAGCTCTCTGGGTCGTGGAGCTCAAGTAGCAGGACTAGGTACCAGCATTATACTTAACTGTTGAATATCAATATTATTTATTGTGTTTATTCTAATGGTGTGCTTGATTCATTTGATTTTCCTCATCATCAGGGGCCTGCTACGATTCTCTGAACAACTTGATCTGGACATGCTCTAGCGACTACATGGACCACTGGTCTAATCCTGGCAACCAAGCCTTTCATCATGTGTGCCAGCGGCTTGGCGTCAGCCACATCATCAGAGAACCCAAAGGTAGGAGGAGGTTTGTAAAAAATCAGCAGTTTTTAAACTAGCCAATGTAATCTTATCTGCTGTGCCATGAAAACATCAAAAACGTATGTTTTCATGGCACAGCAGATATATTTAGTTATTGAACCTTACAACATCCAAGTGAAAGATAAGAAAGTTTCGAAAATAGAAACAAAGAGTACAAACCAGAGTCACTGAGATGGACAAAGGATCACTCCCCTTTGTCGGTACTTTGTGGAAGCATCTTTTGCTTTAAAGGGGACATATTATGCAAAACTCACTTTTTGGATCCTTTTGTATTTCCTTTTGGGTCTCTTGGGTCTCCTTAAACACTCCAAGCACGAAAAAAAACATCCATCCGTTTTCTGTGAATCAATTGAAAGATTTTGGTGTCAGGAATCATATGTTTTTATGAGCCGTTTGTACGGCTCCCTTGTCCTGATGTCAGGGTAAGGAAATTTGCATAAAACCACCGCTCACCTGTCGAGCCCCCACCCACTAGATTAGTTGAAGAGCTGCCAGTTTTTGTCTGCTGTTTTTACAAGCATGCATAAGATACCGAGCGCTATGGCTACAGGCAAAGGCAAGTCACACATGAAGCTTTTTTTGCATGGATAAGGGAAAGGCTGCTTATCAAAGTGCTGTGTGTGTGTGTGTGTGTGTGTGAGACTTTGTGTGTGTGTGTGTGTGTGTCATTTCTCTCTCCCTGGCACTTTAATGGCCCTGCGTCCCAATACAAGATAGATTTAATTCACAGTGCCTCTCAATGGACAAAGGTATTGGGGTGTGACGCTGTTCAACTCTATGATCGATTGTCCCAATACTTTTTTTTTTCTCCCCTCCCTATCGTACAGGAAATAATGTCTCATCTCATTTTAGTGAACAAAAATGAAGAGACATTTTTGCATAGTTTTTATTTTGTATACCACATTTAGTCTCGTTCTTATTCGTCAGTGATGTTACATTATATATTTTATTATAGTTATTGTCACATGACCAGCATTTATGTTGCGTCTCGTCTTGTTTTTGTCACGTAATAAATGTTCATTGACGATGATATTTAGTCATAATTTTCGTTGACGAAAGCAACACTACTGGTGAGATACCTTTATGTGAGAGTGATTTTGTGCAAAGAACTTCATGAACATGCTTTGCATAACCTGTGGACCTATTATAACTTGTTTGAAAAGAAGTATAATATGTCCCCTTTAATTACTGCTTTGAGTCTGTTGGGATATTTCTCTACCAACTTTGGACGTCTAGACTGCAGTACTTGCCCACTTACAGACTGCTGAAGCTTATTGAAATTGGATGGTGGTTGCTCGTGGACCATAGTCTTCATTCTACAGATTTTCAGTGGGGTTTAAGTCTGGGCTCAGACTAGACCACAGAAGGACATTCTTTTTTTTTCATCTTCAACCACAGTGTGGTCAATTGTACTCTGTGATTTGTGTCAGCTTTTTCCTGGCGGAGGGACAGCACGTTTTCCACAAGAATTTAATTATGTTTTTCCCCCATTTATTTTTCCTTGTACTACAGGTTGAGCTAGATTGGCTTTCTACGGTTTAGGGTTGAGGACAAACAGTTTATTTGACCATAAGACCTTTTCTACTTGGTTTCAGAATCTTCAAGGTGCATTTTGGCAAAGCTCAGTCGAGGCTTAATGTGGCCTTCTTGAGCAATGACATTTAAATCCCCCCCTTACATTTGTGGAGCACTTGGGATATTGTTGTCACATGAACACAATGACCACTCTTCACCATAAATTTCTGTAACTGTGTCAAAATGGCATCAGCCTCATGGTAGCCACTCTTCGCAGTTTTCTCTTCGTTCTTCCATCTAGTTTGGAAGGACTGCCTGATCTGGGGATAGTCCTAGTAGTACCAAACACTTTGCACATCTTAATTATAGACTTTACTGTGCTCCTAGGGATTGATAAAGCCTTTGATTTTTTTCCGTATCCTGATTTGTGCCTGTCCACAACTTTATCCCTGAAATCTTTTCACACTGCCTTGCCACCGATTGTTTTTTGCTCAGTGATTCGTGTTTTTCATCCCTAAACTGTTGATATTGTATATTTCACTTGGACATGCAAAAAAAACATTCATTCCTTTTTATTTGACTTGACTGACTTTGTCTGATTTAACACTTAAACTTGGTTAATTTAATTAATGTCAGCATGTACAGTGCTGTGAAAAAGTATTTGCCCCCTTTTTTGCATGATTGTCACACTTAAATGTTTCAGATTATCAAACTAATTCAAATATTAGACATAGATAACCCAAGTAAACACAAAATGCAGTTTTTAAGTGATGATTTTATTTATTAAGGAAAAAACTATCCAAACCTACATGGCCCCATGTGAAAAAGTAATTACAAAATCACTAAGTAACTTTGGTTAATCACATTGTTTGGAAAACTGAGTGCAATTTCACTAGCCACACTCAGGCCTGATTACTGCCAGACCTGCTGAACCATAAGATCACGTAAAAAGTAGGTTAAAAGGTCCCAGAAAAGGAAGACATCATGCCACAATCTAAAGAAATCTGGGAACAGATGAGAAACAAAGTAATTAACATCTGTCTGTCTGGAAAAGGTTACAAAGTCATTTCTAAATCTTTGGGACTCCAGTGAACCATGGTGAGAGCCAATATTCACAAATGGAGAAAACATGGAGCAGTGGTGAACCTTCCTAGAAGTGGCTGGCCTACAAAGAGTGCAGCGACGACTAATCCAAGTCACTTGTTTCAGTTAAGGTCTGTGTTCATGACCATAAGAAAGAGAATGGGCAAAAATGGCATACATGGCAAGTTCCAAGGCAAAAACCACTGCTGGTAGTGTGATGGTCTGGGGCTGATTTGCTGCTTCAGGACCTGGACAACTTGCTGTGATTTATGGAAAAATGAATTCTGCTCTCTACAAAAAAATCCTGAAGGAGAATGTGTGGGCATCAGTTTGTGACCTCAAGCTGAAGCGCACTTGGGTTCTGTAGCAGGACAATGATCCAAAACACACCAGCAAGTCCACCTCTGAATGGCTTAAAAGAACAAAATGAAGGTTTTGGAGAGGCCTAGTCCAAGTCCGGACATAAATCCAATTGAGATGCTGTGACCTTAAAAAGGTGGTTCATGCTCGGAAACCTTCCAATATGGCTGAATTAAAACAATTCTGCAAAGCGGAGTGGGGCAACAGTCCTCCACAGCAATGTGAAAGACTCATGTGTTTACTTGGATTATCTTTGTGTAATGTTTAAATTTGTTTGATAATCTGAAATATTTAAGAGTGACAAACATGCAAAAAAATAAAAAATCAGAAAGGGGGTAAATACTTTTTTACAGCACTGTACACATAGCTTATGCTTGGTGGGTAGGCATTAACTATTGTTGACACACACCAGCCAAGTATGTTGCTGTGGATATAAGAAGACTTGGAGGTACAAAACTGATCTTCTGCAAGCTGCATAGAATTATGTATTTCCACCAGAGGTGGCTAAAAATAAAACAGTTTAAATTGTGATGGGCCGATCCATGTTTTTCCAGTTCCGATCTGATTCCGATACATGGCTGCCGATACCAATATAGATTCCGATATAATACATCTTTTTTACTTTAATATTAGCATTATTTTTGTTGAAATTGTGCTGTTTGTTAGTAAGGTTACATCACACTACTAAGCACTTATTAGAAGAGCAAAACATATACACAAGTACATTGAATTTAAAGGCATTCCAAAGGAATTTATTTACACTTCCCAAAAGGTTGCAGCAACAGCTGTAAAATAAAAAACACAGCAATCTTGGCTGAATCATTTAAATAGTTCATGTATTACGTCCATTTTATCAGCAACAACTGTGTAAAAAAAAAGTGCAAAACTAATACATTTTAAATAACATGAATTCGGAGACACGACATGGGCTGAGTTACGAGATGCCCACCTTTAGCCTCGTCGTGTTTTGGGAGATAGAGAGAGGGGGAGAGGGCAAAAACAGCCAACAAAACGCACAAAATAGCCACTGAAAGAACCCCAAAGATGTCTTGATGGAGAGCTAAGAGTCTTCTCTGATATTCCTTTCGCTATTGGGTTGTCTGCTGTAAATTTGTTGCGTTTTTGAAAAATGTCAACGAGCGTCTGCTGTCGATGCATCTCGTATTACACAGTGTCGAGGTCCAGCGCAAGCTGCGAACTGGAATATAGAGATCGGGTCTCTCCGACCGATATCCGATATCGGATTTCCGGCTATATCGGAACCCGATATCGGATCGGGCCCATCTCTAATTTAAATGCTTCTGCTTATAAAAAAAATAAAAAAATACCTCCCACTACATTATCCTAGTTATTGCCTTAAGCCGTCTGGTGCCTCCCAGAAGAGGTCGAGTTCCCCTTTTGAGTGTAAACGCCTCTCAAAGCTGCTGTCCACTTTTGACAGGTTAAATGTTGGTTTGGTAAGATATCTTTATTTTTTTTATTTAACTTGACTGATCTTTTTTCTGCTTACAGAAGAGATGGTGGAAACCAATGAAGTGATTAGCCAGCTGCTACATCATGTCGGTGCCATGTGTATTCATCAGCTAAACCTGCTGGCTGCTAGCAGCAGCAGCTTGCCTCTGGGCCCCTTCCTGGGCAAGCTGCAGCCAATGGAAGCCCGCCACTTTAGCTCTATCTGTGACATAATGGAGAAGGCAATGGCAAATTCTGACACTTGCATAATCCGCTGCATCCTCGTGGTTTTCCAGGTACTGCTTAAATAGGGAAAGGTTTTCTGTCTGCTGAAGAATTATGAGACTGTGATCTTTCTGGCCCGACCAGATGCTACCCATTGCAGTTTGTAGAGAGTTCTTTAGTGTTTTACTTGTGAATGATCTTGTAATTCCTACCTGAGTTCTTGAGTTCTTGATTTGCCCTGATACTGATATCAGTATCTCTTGTTGGTGGTCTTAGAACAGCCTGACATTAAAAATGTTTTCTTAGGTGGTGTTTCGGTTCTTCAACCCTCAGTCAGAACAGAACCAAGAAAGCGTGAAGCGTTCTGGATTGCTATTATGGCAACTACTCATGGCTCCTATTGAACAGCTGGGGCCAGAAATCCAAAGAGAAGTCTGTATGGCCATCAGGTGAGGTTACTCTAACTTACTCTAACTTATGCACACTGTGCTTAGCCCCACCCACCAACTGGCCTCTAAAGAGGGCCACAGTTTTTAAAGGCACAGTAAAATCACAAAACAACTTGAGATTGAACACAAAATGAAAGTTCAGAGATAGTGTTGTTAATAAAGGTTAATGGAGTTTGCAAAACAAGAACATGGACTGTGCATGCATTACAGCATGTGAAGTTGCCTTTGAATTGTCACAAAAAAGTTTAGTTACATTTGTTTTCAGTGTCAACCTGTAAACACAACATGAAAGTGTAGTAAAAGTGGAAATATTTGTTTAATGATATTTCATAATGGATTGGTCATAGCTTTGTCTATAAAGAAAAAAATCAATCAAGCTTTTATTTGAGCTAACTACTGTACCTTTTTTTCCAACTGATTTTCAGCTCTGGATTGAATGTCTTATATCAGAGTGAGTCAGAACTGAACAGCCTATTAAAACTGATTCTGACTGAAGGTAGGATTTCCAGGTGTGATGTGATGTACACAATAATTAAATACCTAACCGTCACACAGCATGAGACTGTGCAGAATCATTTGCCCAGTAGAATTTTGAAATAATCATTTGCAAAATAATGATTAACATGCCTCTTAACAGTTGCCTCTAAACACTACCTCCTCTGTCAATTATATTCAAGTACTATTCAGACGTTAGTTGTGCTTGTTTAGCGGTTTAACAATAGAAGAATAAAGCTCAGTTCTACTGTGTAGCACAAGAAAAGATTTACATTTTACAACATTTTATTATTCAAATATGAATTCACCTTGACAATTGTCCGTGCAGAACTGTCTGTATTCACAGTACAGGGGGGTCTCGAGTTACAACAGTCTCGACATACGATGTTTACAACATTCACTCCCACTCCCACACCCACTCGACTTACGCCGTTAGCCTCGTACTTATGGACTACCTGGGCGAACTAGCTTGGTTGCACCCGGTGGAAGAATGCGCAGTAACATGGCGTATGAGTGAGGGAATTTTCCTTTTCATTTTTCTGTGGCTTTGTTGTGTTTTTATGATTTTACAACTGTGTTAGGATAGGTAAGTGACTTAAGCTAGGGTGTGTTTCGACTTACACCTAAATTTGGGTTACATCACTGTCAAAGTCAGCCACATCACTACATCTGTAGCGTAACTTGTGGACCCTCTGTACGTGAATTTAGAACAATTAACAGCAAAAAACACCTCAACCTTAATCAAACACAGAAATTTTTTGTCACTGTTTCAGTGGCAGGTTTTTGTCTTGGATGAGGAGGACATGCTATTGCATTAACATTTATTCATATAAAAAATTATCTAAATTACATGTTCCTCCAAATCACGTTTCCACCTGCCTTAGCTTAATAATTATGTCTAATGCTATTCTCACTTCAGAATTGTTTTGTTTAGTTCTCAACAAAGGACTTGATAAAGGACAGTGTAGAGGCAAAGGCTAATCCATAATTTGTTCAGTGTCATGTAAATCAGTATTTTACACGTGGCCAAATTAAGCATAACATGAAGCACCTCCTCATGGACTCTTTATGATGGATTTGATTTTTGTCCCTGTAGTTGTTTCCCATTTAACACTTTGAGAATGACTTCACTTTATTTATAACTAATAGGTGAAAGAAATAGTGGCTTGTCCCAGTTACGTGACACTATTCTTACCAACCTTGCTGACCAGTTACAGAAGAACCGTTTTGGGAGTGAGGATGATGACCACTACAGGTAAGTGTTTTCTCTTGTATAAAATTTGTCTTAGCTCTATATGTTTATCATTTTTAAAAGATCCCTGTTACTGCGGTCGCCAAGGTTAATAGTACTTCTCAGCCTGCTATATCAAATGTAAGGGGTGGTGGCTTGCCTCTGGACCAAGGGGTCATGGTTTTGAATCCTACCTTTAATGTACCACCACTGGGTTCCTGAGCATGACCCTTAACCCCAAGTTGCTACAGGAAGACTGTTCCCTGTAGTTAGAGAATGGAAAAGCGTCTTTTCCATTTAGCTTTTTAGCTAAAAGCTTTAGCTAAAAAGCGTCTGCTAAATGCCGTAAATGTAAATGTTTTACTGACAAACTTAGACAGATACTCTGAATATTAAATATTTTAGTCCATAACTTGGATTTGTGTGCACATTATGGGCTTAATTCACTACCAAAATCCAGTGAGTTTACAATAAAAAAAGAAATACTTACCTGCTAATTAGTTAGCGAACTTACCACATACCTCACGTTGTGAACAGGTTTGCTAGGTGATGCAGTCCATCACATTGTTCAGGCTAGAACCTAGACATCTTCTTGATAGATTTTCACTGATGTCCAAACTCTTGGTATACTGGTCATCTGAATTACAAGTACCCCCCACACAATGCCAGTGTATCTATTTTAAAGTTCTGAAGGCTTGTCAGAAGTTTGGTCCCCGTCCTGTTTAACTGGTTGAATCAGCTAGCTGCAGTGCCACTCTGAGGAAGACCAGTGTTGCAGCTGTAGTTAACCCTGTAGACAGTAATTTGCCTTTGCATTATATATTCTCTTTGTCAACCTCCTAATGTTGATTATGACACTTTAGAAGGGTTAATTATGAGGTTCTTGCCCCTTGCCCCTTCATCTTCGTGTTGGAAGATGAAGATTAATCCCTAGTCTGAGTTCCAGACTCTGGAGCAGGTTTTCTTGAAGAGTCTTTATATTTGGCTGCTGTAATATTACCATCTATATTGACAAGTCACCCAGTTTGTGCTTGAGAGCAACATCCCCACAGCATGATGCTGCCACCAAAATGCTTCACAGTAGGCATGGTGTCAGCCAGGTGATGAGCAGTGCCTGTTTTTCTCCAGTCATGACACTTGGAGTTCAGGCCAAAATATTCTGTTTTGGTTTCATCAGACCAGAGGCTTTTGCTTCTTACAGTATGCAAATCATTAATGTGCTTTTGGCAAACTCCAAGCAGGCTGCCATGTGCCATTTAGTGAGGAGTGGTTTCCATCTGGCCACTCTACCATAAAGGTCTGATTGGTAGCTATGGTTGACCTCTCTGACCAAGGCGCTTCTTCCTCGATTACTTAGTTTGGTCGGGCGGCCAAATCTTAGGAGGGTCCTGGTGGTTCAAAACTTCTTCAATTTCCAAACAATGAAGACCACAGTGCTTACCAGGACCTTTATGCTGCCGAATTTTTTTTTTTATCCTTCCCCAGATTTGTCCCTTGACACAATCGGTCCTGGAGGTCTACAGACAATTTCCTGGAATTCATTGCTTGGTTTCTGCTCTGATACGCACTGTCAACTGTGAGACCTTATATGAAGTGTGTGTCATTCCAAATCATGTTCAATCAACTGAATTTACCACAGGTGGACTCCAGTCAAGTTGTAAAAGCATCTCAAGGATGATCAGTGGAAATCGGATGCACCTGAGCTCAATTTTGATTGTTATAGCAAAGGGTGTGAATACTTATGTGCCTATTGTGTTTACATGTTTACATTTTTTTACAGATTTAAGGAAATGTCTGAAAACATGTTTTTGCTTTGCCATAATGGACCATTTTGTGTAGATTTTGTAAAAGAAAACTATGCTCAAATCTACTTTAGAATAAGTCTGTAACGTCACAAAATGTGGAAGAAATGAAGGAGTGTGAATACTTTCTGGTGGCACTGTAAATCTTCATCCTACAATTAACAGCAAAAAAGTATTCTGGAAATGTTTTAGTCACTGTTTCAGGAACAGGTTTTTGTCTTGAACATGCTGAAGCTGCAGACTTAATGTCTCGCAGCCCGGACCAAAAAAAATGTTTTTCAGAGCATGCAACACCAACACCCCCGAATCCCCCTGTCCGCCACCACCACCGGGAAAACAGTCAAGTTGTCATATTTTACCGAACTCTGAATATTTTTTCACTATTGGACAAGTGTTACAGTGTTAGACAAGATAGTAAAATGCTAATTCATTTTTTTTTTTTTAATAGTTCTCGGCAAAATTGATCAGCAGGCTGGATTTGGCCCGCGGGCAGTATATTTGACACCCCTGTGCTAAAGCATTAATATGTAGTCATAATAAAATGTATTATTTAAATTACATGTTCCTCAACATCACATTTCCACCTACCTGTGCTTAGTAATTGTTTTTCAGGGTAGAGCAAGCTAATTTTCCTGAATTTAAAATTGAACACATTTCTAATGAACACTGTAATGCCATAGCATGTTCTTGACCTTTTCTTAAATCAACCCCCCCAATTTTGATTTTGATGCTTTCAATGGGTTCCAAGGGTTGATAATGAGGTTCTTGACACCCCCCCCCCCAGTATTTCACACCTTGTTTATGATATAAACAGTAAGTCCTAATACTACTTTGCCTTACACTGACAAAATTTGTCTTCATGTGTTTGCACCCTGCAGGCTGAGTGATGAACTATTGCACTTCATCCTAAAGACGGTAGTACGCGAATCTTGCCTCCTCATCACTAAATGCCAAACAGTTGCCAAGGAAGATTTCCAGAGACTTCTCTCAACTGTACCAGTATGTCTTCAGAGCTCAAACCAACTTTACAACTTTTTAAATAATTTTGCAAGCCTTTTTTATTGTAATAAGCTTTAAACCTGCAGTCAGATTTTTCACCACTAGTGCAGCACAGGTACAATAGCAGTAAAAGGTGTGGAGGAAAATCTAAAAAAATGTGTTAATTCTTTTTGACCCCATTGGGCAGGGATGTCTTTTCTGTGTTTGTTACACTTTAATTACCTGAGTGTTAATTTATTATGTGATGACTTGATTTATTATTTGCATTTTTTTTGAGCCACAAAATTTGTAAACTAAACTATAACAAAGATTGATGAGCAAATATTTTTAAGGTCAGTGATGGTTACTCTGTGGTAGAATGTTAAAAATATTATTACATAATCCTCCACACTACTCACAGGGTCTTTAAAGATTAAAGAGCATATTTTTGATAGTTGCTGAAAGGTAGGAAGGGGTCATTTTTGTTTTTTTTAAGCATTAAGGTTTTAACTGTGATAAAGCCTGCCATGGGACAACAATCAATTATAAAGGTCTGGTGGCCTTCACAGGAAGGCCAGCCAGGAGTGAGTAGCAGTAGTCTAGTCTTGAGGAGACAGTTTACTGGATGAGTATCTGACAATGAGAGATCTGCATTTAAAATAATGCCTAGATTTTATCACTCCATTAAGGAAGTGATAACAGAGTTCTCAAAAGATATGGCACCTTTCTATCAAAGCCAGCTTTAACATTTTTAGCAATTTGCTACATTTTTGCTAAAGCCTTCTATGGGATCAAACCGGAAGGGTTACCCTTGCTCCCCACACACATCACTGTGTCTTAGGTTCCCATGACCCTGTCACTGGTTGTCCTTCATTGGACCACTTTTTGTAGGTTCTAATCACCTGCCATTTTGGAGATGCTCCTACCCATTTGTCTAGCCATCACAGCTTCAAATACATCAACTTCAAGAACTGACCACACTTGAATGAATATATATTTGGGTACGCACCTAAATTCAAAATTTTCCACCTCACCATGGGTGCTGGAACCATTACAACTCGACCCCCTGAACACTGCCAAATTATGCTGAACGTGCAAACAGACTTTTAACCTAAATTAAATTACAGGTCTAGTCACCCACAGGGATTATTTGGCACCAAAAATTTTAAATCAACATTTTAATATGATGGGTGTGTCTGAAGATCAACCCCAGCAAGGCAGCAGGACCAGATAATATACCTGGACGAGCCCTTAAAGCATGCGCTAACGAGCTGGCTGATGTCCTCACCTCCATCTTCAACCTTCCCCTCAGCCAGAGCAATTTTTTTTTTTTCCCCCCCC
>JBBIGA010000038.1:0-34279 GCA_037576975.1 Alestes dentex
GAGAGAGAGAGAGAGAGAGAGAGAGAGTAGAAAATTTGCTGTAGAAAATTTGAAGAATTCCATGTATTTTGTGTATTTTTTAATGTATTTTAGTATTTTATTATTATGAAGTACTTTCTTCTGCTTTCAGATATATTTCTACATTTAATGTAATTTATTAAGTTTTCTTATTAAACATATGAATGTAAATATACATCATATGGACCATTCCACGAACAGGAACATTGCATTCAAATACATAGAAATTAATATGGAGTTGGTCCCCCTTTTCAGCTGTAACAGCTTCCACTCCTCTACAAACGCTTTCCACAAGATTTTGGAGGTTCTGTGGGAATTTGTGTCTATTCATTCTGTAGAGCATTTATGAGATCAGGTATTGATGTTGGATGAGAAGGCCTGACTCAAAATCTCCATTCCAGTTCATCCCAAAGGTATTGGATGGGGTTGAGGTCCGGACTGTGCGGACCAGTCAAGTTCTTCCACACCAAACTCATCCAGCCATGTCTTTATGGAGCTTGTTTTGTGCACTGGGGGAACAGTCATGCTGGGATAGAAAAGGTTCTTCCCCAAACTGTGTCCACAAAGTTGGAAGCACGGCGTTGTCCAAAATGTCTTGCTATACAGAAGCATTAACTTCACTGAAACTTCACTGGAAGTTAAGGGGCCTATCCCAAACCCTGAGAAACAGGTGTGTCCCAATAGTTTTGTCCATATAGTGTATGTATTTATGTATTAATAATATCCTAATATCCTTTAATATATTTTATACAAAATCTATGGTAATATAATGCATATATGATAAACATAATATTATTATTAATACTTTTAACTGGTTAGTTGTTGAGTAAGGACGACGAGGGCGCCCTCTAGTGTGCGAAGCTGTCTGTTTTTCCTGTGACCTAAACGGGCGGGGCTTGTCGTAATACAGGTGGGAAATAAATAAATCTATTCTTAACGGTCAATTCTGTCTTCAGAAACTCCGTGTCGGGATCTAAATGTGATTTACTTTAAGCTTCTGAGACGAGTGTTATCCCCATTAATCCAAATATGTATAAGTAGGAGTGTATTCTTCTTTTAAGAATTAAAGATTTAAACAATGGAAAAAAAGGATGGAGCACGTTTGACCAGCAGGGGGCAGCAGAGCTCAGAGCGCCCATCACCTCCATGGAGATCAGGCACATGACAGTCTTGTGATCATGCATGTCTTCAGGCCTTGTTCGTGTGAGCTGGCGTTTCCCTTCTCCATAAAATGGCAGAGCTCAGCCACTGCTATTTTAGATGTGTTCTCCGATCAGCTTTTCATACTGAGTTTTTTTTTTTTTACTACAGATTCTTATTTAGATTGTATTTAGACCTTATATTTCATATTGTTATTGTCTGTGCCTCTGTGTATCTTTGTAGTCATTACAAAAGCAGTTTCCCGAGGAAAATTCTTTTGTCATGAACATGCCGGTTAAAAGTGTTTCAGATTTGGTGCACTTATGCATTGGTGCATTTTAAGTATTCAAAAAAAAAAAAAAAAAAAAATGCAGGGTATTATAATATGGAAGAGACTCACCCCTTTACAGCTGTTTGTATTTTCATGCTGCTGCTGCTCTTATCTCTCTGTTCTGTCTGATTTCAGTCTGAAATGTGGTTCATGTTATTAAATGTGATGGATGATGGATAGAAATACAGATTATACAGTAAACTAAACAAAAACAAAGTTTTGACCAATCACCTCTCTCCAGTGGAATCTTTGGGACCACTGATGCATTTGCTGTGTCTCAACACATGTCTCTGAGGTCACTCACTCTTTTTAGAGGCCACAGGCCTTAAAACACAAAACTATACAAAAACAAACAGTAGTTTAGGTGTGTGAAGTGCTGCATTTAGGGCAAAAGGCCACCTGGAGCGAATCTGAAATACTAACACGCTTCATTCATCATTTCTGTGATGATATATCTAAAAAAAAAGAGTATTTAAATACAAATATTGTCTTATTTATGTCCTAGCTATACCACATTACTATTAGCTTTCGTTTAGAGTAGATTTTGATACCTTTATTAGTATTTAAAGCTTTCAGTGGACAAGCACCTTCATATATTTCATATATAAAACAGAATATGGTCCAAACAGACCCATAAGATAATCCAGTGTTGACATAATATATATATATATATATATGTACACACACAAAAAGTATTGAGACAAACTAATCCAACCATGTCTTTATGGACATTGCTTTGTGCACTGAGGCACAGTCATGCTGGAATAGAAAAGGTTCTTCCCAAAACTGTGTCGACAGAGTTGTAATCATTGCTCCAAAATGTCTTGATATGCTGAAGCATTAAGACTGCCCTTCACTGGAAGTAAGGGGCCTAGCCCAAACCCTGGAAAACAGGTGCGTCCCAATACTTTTGTCTATATAGTGTATATAATACTTATATACACATATATACATATAAACAATAAAGTAGCTGGTGTTTCCCTCCCAGTCTGGTCTGAAAATGAGGCCTTGTCTATGAGCCTACACGACACACCAAGGCTCATCGGTTGAGGCTTGGAGGGTCAGAGTCTGTTTTTGAATCAGGCGTGTTTGATCAGGGCTGGACTACGGCCCTCTGGGGTCGTTGACCTCTGAACTACACCGTTCTTGCTCTTTCGAGTCTTTATGAAGTTGTAGTCTCAGCGAGAGCATAGGCATGTGGGTGCAGTTGGGGAGAGTAAAGTTTCTCATTTAATATTCCTGCTGCCAACTGAGCCCCGCGCTGCTGAGTGAGCGCCGCTACCCGAGGCATCAATAATACAAGAGGAAGTTATTGTTCCGCCACAGGCGACACTGCCACGGAACTGAAGGGCTTGTGGGGAGGCTGCGCCGGCCCTTTCACTGCTCCTGCTCGGGTTTCCGGCCCTGCAGACAGCGCTCAGACATCAGAGAGGTGGTTCTGTACCTCAGTGAAGGGCCTGATTGTCTGGAGCTGGGACTTTGTGACACTCTAGTTTTATGACAGCTGCAGGAGACCTCCTGCCACTACAGTGCGGAAAGCAATACCTTCAAGGACGTTGTCCAAAGTTATATCCTGTGAGGAGATGACTCAGAACGAGGCAATGGGATTTGTGTGAACGACAAATACACTGGAAGACAATAATTGTAAAAAAAATAAGTCAAATAAAAAACAAACAAGAAGAGGTACTAAAATCAAGGAATAGTATCCAAGAAAATACACCTTTTTTTTTTTTTTAGCAAAAAAACTAATTTATTTTAAAGTTCACTTTTAATCTTCTTTTATTATTTTTTATGTATTCTTTTATTTCTTTTATTTGTACTATTCTTTTATTTTGTTTTATTCTATTTTATTCGTTCTATTTTATATTCCTTTCAAGCACATTGAATATGCTATATAAACAAACTTGACTTACATAGTCATGTCCGTTCTTTAAACTAAAAGGAATCTGTCATTTCTGGTCAAGATTTTCTGGCTTGTTAAGATTTCATTTTTTGGAGTGTAGGAGGTTCTCAGGATTATGGAATCAGTTCATATTCAGACCACTTAGACCCCTTAAAAGACCCCTGGCTCATTACATGCTGAGGCTTATTGTTTGGTATATACATGCAAGCTCTCTTTATACTTTATACTTCATATACTTCTTATATTACACTCCAAACTTCAGTAGCACCTGCACTTTACTTTCTGTTTGCGGCCACAACAGATACACTTATGTTATAGTGCACACTAACTCAGTGTGGTACAGTGCTGCTAACGGTCTCCTGTACAATGAGAAGACTTTTGGTGCAAAACTAGTCAGTCTGGAAGGTTTACATCCTGTTCATACTATACTGTTACACTGCTGTATTGTCTATTGCATTGTTTCTGGCGTAACTTGCACTCTGTTGAATGTTGTATGTTGCTATATGTTGCACCGTGGCCCATGAAGAAATGTCTTATCACACTGTTTACATGTTCACAGCTGCTGATGAGCTTATAGGAGAGAGAAACAGAAGCATGGACCCACCAGAGGCCACTTAAAGGGTTAACACATGTATCTCTGGTAATGAAATACACCAAGAGTCAATGGGATATGTGCCTGAGGTCAGGGGTTGTGTAAGGTCAGTTCAGATTCAGATCCTACAGATCCCAGGTCAGGTCAGATTCAGACGCTAATAAATGCAGTCTAGCGTCCCTGAAAATGTAGAACTGGTACTCCTACATGTTAGGAAATCAAATCAAGTTAATATTAATGAATTGATATTGATAGTTTATGAATTACCCTATTTTTAAAATGTACTTTGTAGTGTTGAAAGAATGTAAGTATCCCAAGTGTTAAATTAGCCAAAGTAAATAAAAGGAAATGAACCGTGCATATGGGATTTCCACACTTTTGATGATTTCATGCTTTGAAATTGTATCATTGAGCCGAACCAATGTAGAAAACGTAGAGAAGTTAAGACTGTTAAAGCTGGAGAGGCCACTTTGAATACTGAAATTTTTTTTTTAAGTGATGCTTTGAGTATTCAAAGTAATGTATTCACACAGACGTGATTTATGAATAAAACTCAAGGCAACACGAATAAACCATTGCATGTTTAAGCTGGACTTTATTCAATAAATAACAAGACCTTATTTAGTCACCAATGTGTTTCTTAAAATAAAGTCACCCAGACTGTATGGCAAGACAGTAATATACTGCTTTGCTGTTGGAATGCAATTCTGTAGCTCTAAAACATCAAAAGGTAAAAATGCTCTTAACATTCAGTGTTAGTTGATGTAACAAGATTTTGCTCATTTTAACGTGTAAATGTGTCATCATTACAATTTGACTCAAGGTAAAGGGCAACTGGCTTTTTAAAATAAAAAAAGGCAAAAATTGAGATAAAGGGTTTTGTCCCAACAGTGAATAGTAATTATTTTACCCATATTACTTTAGTACCCACTATACTCACACTAATATTAGTGTTTATAATACTCATTCCTCATAATCCCCATCCTCACAAACAATTTGCAGACCTTTTGAGTCAATCACCAAAATATTTATGTAATGGTATAACAAGAGCTCCTCAAATTTTCTTGGTCTCACATGTCATCCACAAGCCTCCATCCATTCTCTCTAGAAATCAGCCATCTGGCACGTACTGCAGTGATGGCGCTGAAACCCGAAGCTCCACCTGAAGCTTTTGTGCATCCAATTGAATCTCAAAGACCAGGAGGGGGAACAGACCAAAAAAGTGACACTTGCTGACAGAAAGGGAGAGAGGGAGGTTGAGATAGAGAGAGAGAGAAAAAAGAAGCCAATCTTGTATTTTATTAAAGCATCTTCATACATTCGTGGCATTCTAATAAGCACTTCATTCAAGGACAGGAAATGGACTGGATGGATCATGACTGTATGTAAGTATTCCCGAAAGGATTGAAGATTTAAACAGCAGATGAGGTTTTAGCACCCAATGTAATTAATATACATGGATGTTTAATTCAGAAATACTGCATTTTTAATTCAGTAATTTACCACCTGCTTGATGCTATCTAACCTGTCAGACCCTTTTATTGCATCCTGTGGATGACTATACAGTAATTACATAGAAAACATCAGTTGTTCTTCAGCTGAAATACTGAGGAAGGAAAGTTTGGGAGGAAAGTTTAAGAGGCTAAATCAACACTTAATGAAATGCAACACCTGTTGTAACTAAGAACATACATACACACCCTGAGGATAAATGTAGACCAACCTATGGAAGTCTGCTCTTCTTTGTGAAAGTGTAGTCAAGTGACAGTGGGCATTCATTAACATTTTATGTCTGCTCTGCAGTGTGACATTTTACTCCCTCAGCTTCTTAGGCAGCTCCTAAAGGAGCTCTCTAGCAGGTGTGCTTGCGAAGGGGAACAATATGTCTTTTTCCACACTGCCTTGAAACTGGGGAACCATGCACAGGATGGGCAAGCTTGGAATTATAATGTGGTGGATTGTCTTATTGGGCGAAGTATCAATCATTTCTGGTGGTAAGGACATACATTTGCATGGCTAGATTTAGTATTTTAGTTGCATGTACCATATATTTTATGTCATTGGCCTGGTTTTAAACTTTTACAATAATCAGTTTATTTTATTTCAGGAAGTATAAATGAGGACCAAAGAGAAGTTGTTCTGAAAGAGTTGGTTGAGATATGGCGCAAGGGTGGAGGATGGTATCCCCACAAAGGGCAGCCATCTCCAGAAAGAAGACAGAGTCAACAAATCCATTCAGTTGTACGAGGTATTGTTGGGAGTCTCAAGTCTCTGGGACTTTTGCCCAAGAAGAGTATGGGTCTACCATCTCTGAGCAAGCCACTGGATCGGAACAGACTTTCGGGATTTCTCTATAACATCTCCATGTATCTTCAGGAGATGAGCGCTGAGCTGGATAATGGTCAGGACCCTTTTAGCGAAGATTATTTTTGGGAGAACCTGTTGTATTCTTTCCTTCAATCAGATGGGAGAACACCACTTGGACAGTGGGATGGGAGGGTTCCACCTAGACCAAGCTTCAAGCTCCAGGACCTCTTCCTGTCTCTAAGAGGAAGCCCACATTGGGATGGAGTACTGGGGCTGGTGCAGAGCATCCTAACCTTCATGGAGCGGCAGCCACAAAGACCAATACTGACATTTGTGTCACAGCACTGGAAGACCATCAGTGCCTTGCTCGACACGGCTCTACAGGCTCTGGTTAGTGGGACCTATGGCCAAGCAAGCGCAGGTCTTCAGGGATTCATATGTGTCCTGAAAGGACGAAATGATTGCGCATTCAACCTGGGCTGGTTGCAGCAGCTCCTGACTTTTCTGGAAACAAGGAACTGGAAACCAGTTTTGAACCTGCACCCTGCAAGTGTAGCCACTGACCACAGAGACGGCACTCCCTCGACAGGACGTTTTAAGCCATTTAGTGTTCCACCTGATGTCTTACGTGCAGAAAACCTTTATGTCAGTAATGCATCCCAGGAGACTGAGGGCCTTACCGCTATGCAAAAGCTTCTCCTGCAGGCCCTGTCAAGGTCAAACATTGGGGAGAGAGCTGTGCAGTTTGCTGAGCATAACCCTGCTCTCCTGCAGGGTCTTGATGGCCTGAGGCGTGGACTCCTGCACAGAGTAGGCAGCACTGTATATGGTAACCTGAGGAGGAAGGTGTCGCGAGTGACCATGGCATTGTTGGATGACTTAGGGAACATGGTTGGGGAGCCACAATCCAGTCACCAAGGAAGATGCTCTGTGGGCAAGTTTATTCCTAAATTTTTACCTGACCAATGAGTTGTCCAAAACAATTAATGTCTTTTAAAGTACATGCTGTTCTATAGTACTGTAATAATCAACATAGCTTTCACTGAACTCCTGAAATCACAATGGCCATGTCAGTCATTAAGCAGATCCTTGTTACTCTAAATCCTATGGTCTGAATACTCTATCTGCCCTTTTGTTGATGTTAGTAATCAAATACCCCTGGCATTATGTGCCCGGCGATGCTATTACATCAAACCAATTGTACAAAGCCCCCTCTCTGTTTTCTGCAATTCATCACCAACTCTCTGCAATTACCAGTGATTTGCATCGTGGCACAACTCATTCATTCCATTTTCTTTTTCCCCCAAAAGGTGACCTGAGGCAATTAATTCTGTGGTAAGTGCTTTACCCAATAGAAAACATTTCAGTTCATTTTTGCTGAGCACATTTTAAAAGTACTCCTAATCCTAATGTAGTACATGTTGTCACACAGGGGTATAAGGCATAATCTGACATGGAATGCTCAAGCCATGGGTTTCACCTCACAAGGTTTACCTAGTAGGCCATCTTTCATGCCCTGCACCTCTCTGGAGGAGGAAAAAAGCAATTCAGAGGAACAGCCACCACTGAAAAGATCTAGACTCCTTCAGCCTCAGCAAACACACCAAGATCAACCGGACCCAACAGACCTTTCAGCCTCAGCGGAGATCCTTGAGGCTGCATGCAATGACTCTATACCAGGTCTCACAGGAGTTTCAAATTTCACTGTCTTCCTCTACTGTAATCTTTTTGAGGGCAGTGAAGCGACATTGGACTCAGAGGTCAGCCATATTGAACCAGACCTGCATGCTAGTTGCTCCAGTGCAGCGTGGTACCTCTCGGCTGCAGAGGAGGATTTCCTGTGGGTACATGTGTGCAGTGAATTCTTTGCACAGGAGTTCAATAATACAGTTTGTGCCAACGCGTCCTTCTGGCTTCAGCGAGCCCAACAGGTAGTACAAGAGTCTGGATGGTCAGAAAAAATGTTTGAAAAAACCCCCAAAATAGTTCTTTTCAGGTGATTGTTTTCTGTGATATTTTTACAGGCTGCTCTTTCCAAGGATTACCATTACCTCAACCAGTCAAGCATTGATGACCTCTGCCTTCTGCTCTCCTCAGAGGTTTCTGCAAGCTCTGGGAGTGATGCAACTGAGGATTGCTTAGCAATGCTTAGCTCCAGATCTCTGAGTGCCCATGATTTCAGAAGGTGCTTTCTGCCCAACAATTCTGCTCTGATCTTGGCTTTGTGTGGCAACGGGTCCTCTCCGTTACCCCATGAAGGCTGGGCAGCAGAGTACTGCTCCAAAGTCCTACCCAAGGACTCCCACCATGACTCCAAAGACACGCCTTGTGACTTCTCAAGCTGGACTGTAGATAGTTTTTCTGACTCAACTTTGCTTGACTTCTGTCGAGACACTGTAGGTATGAGGGATTACGTTTGCAAGAACACAACACGGTACCTCTTGCTGGTTCCTAAGCAGCCATTGCTGGTAGACTACTGTAACTCCAACTCCAACAGCAAGTGTGTCCTGCAACAGATGTTTGATATGCTGCCTGCTCCATATGATTTTGACACATCTCAGCTCTGTGTAAACCCCATGCCCATCTTGCAGGAAGCCTTGTACAAGCTGAGTCTCTGTGAAGGAGTTGTGGATGAGCGCGTGGGATGGCTGGCCACTGTAAGCTACGTGCTCAGAGTGCTAGATTTTGTTGTAGGGCTCTCCGCAGGCTTGGATGAAGGAGAACATGAGGTGCGCCAAGGCCTCGGCCAGGCTATTCTTCTTTCCAGCCTAGTAGACAACACCTCCTTCTGGGCAACCCTCAAGCCAGATGCATCAGTTAGTGTTCTTCAGACTGTTGGTGTTTTTCTCAGACGAGAGCAGAATCCGTCACTTAAGGAGGACCTTCTCAGTTGTTTTAGCGTAAGTGTTAATTAAAAATTTTCCATCATTGTTTTGTACTCTAACCACATAAGAGAAAACACTTCTGAGGTTGCCTTGCGTGTGTCAATGTGTTCTTTTTCTTGCCTTTTCCATCAACAGCCCATCCTGTGGGATCTCATTCAGAAGGAGGACAACTCCTCGGCACTGAGATTTCTAATACAGGTAAAGTTCACTGAATGCTGATAAGCATCTGCAGAGTATTGATATGCGACAGAGTCAGGAAGGCATATTGCTGGCAAAGTGTAATACATACGGTAGATTTTTTAAAAAGCCATATTAGAGTTTTGATTTAATTATTTTACCTTGTCATCACTTCATCTTTTGGATAGTAGGCTTAGTGGATTGCTAGTAAAGGAGAATTCCATAAATTTTTCACATTTTTTCCATGATTCACACAATGGTATAGAAACAAATTCATTCATAGAGGTCAGACGCAACAGAGAAATGACACATTGTATAGGAGTATAGCTGTATTCTTGTACATTTGATCACAATATCTACAACACATAGCCGTTGGCCATCTATGACAAATGGCCATGACCAATTTATTTAATATGAAATGACCAGTGAGCCCATACATCTTCCGATGTTTTAGACAGTTTGTTTAATACAGTTGTTAATTGTAAAATAGCGGTAAATCTGTTAATCTTTAAGTTTTCTTTAAGTTAACTTAAACTTTTTAAATTAACTTAAAAAAACATTTTAGACCTCAAAATATCATAAAACAATATCTGAGGGACCTGACAGTGTGTCTGTTCTTGTTATAAATTTCTTTGAAGGAGCTTTTAAATGCTTGTTTATTGTCTTGTTCTCATCACCAGTGCTGTGATCAGTTCTGCTTTGGTGATTCTCCAAAATTGAACATTTGAACTCAAATGGCACCAAATGACTTTGTTTATATGTTACTCTTTTAATGATGCAGAGATCACTCAACTCCCTCTTTAAACTGACTCACTCCAGTGGAATCATATGCAATTTATACTCTCTTGATCACTCATTATCTTTAATGTCCTCATTGCTGCTGGTCTAGGAATACCTCCAGATGCCTAGGGACAGCATACGCTCTCTTGTGCTGTCTGCTGAAAAGGATGCAGTGAAAAGGTTCCTGTCTCACGTCCATCAGAGTTGGGACCAGTTACAGGTGGAAACGATACAGGTAGTCACCCAGCTGCAGAAATCTTATGTTGCTATGGATTGCCCCAACCCACTGTAAAAAGTTTTGTTTTATACACTCTTACTAATGCATTTTTGGATCTCTCTGGTCATCCAAAGACGTCCCAAAAGGAACAGGAGGCTATGGAGACCATGACTGCAGCATTCATCCAGAAATTCCCACGTGTTACACCGGAACTATTCGTTGACCTTTCACAGTTCATCCCATACATGTCTGTATCTGACATCATGAGCTTCCCTGCATCACTGATGGTCAATGACAGTGTGTGAGTGGAGAAAACTCTAGATACAAAAATGTAAAATACTTCAGTGGCTGTCATATGTTTTGGGATGTACACATTTAGAGTAGACAGATGTCAGTATCATCTTCTTACCATTATTGCTGATGTTTTTCTAACTATAAATGCTAACATACAAAAATGCTTGGGACATTTTGTGTTCAGAATGGTTTGTGGAACTCTGAAATGAAAAGGCCTGAAATGTCAAGGCCATTGATTATAATACTCTATAAATAAAATTTACAGGATACTTTCAAACATAACACTAAAATGACTTGTAGGGTGGATGTTTTATTGTCTACATCCAATAGTAGTAATAATATTGTAGAAAAATGTACAGTAGCTTACCTAATACATGAATAGTGGCATTAATGTAACCTAATACAATAATAGTCCCTAAAAACTCACTAATGAATCAAATCTTATGATAGACTTTCAGATGCAGGTGTAGTCTCTATTCTGATCGTTTCCACACTGTTTTAGACTCATGGCTATTCGTGACCACAGCTCTGAGATGAAGTCTCTTCAGAAACAAGCTTTCGCAAAGCGCCTCTTACAGTCAAGCGGGGTAGGAGATGTCCCCACCTGGCCACCCTATTTCCTCACCTCCATTCTTCCTCTGCTCCCTCACCTCCCCATCAGTCACTTCCAGCAGCTAACGTCCCAGCAGGTTGGTAACAAATACCACAAGATGTTGTTTATATGGAACCAAAATGAGAGTGAGATAACAAAATTAAAAGGTGTGGGTATATCATGCAGCTCAGCCCTCTAGTGGAATTTTTGGCAAATAGCAGCTTGGATGCCACCAGAGGGCGCCACGTGCTTCGCACCCTGTTCAGCAAAAGGAAAAACCTCACCAGTGAAACAATAATGAGGTAATGCATTATTCCAAGCAACGTTTGACAGTCAATTCATATGAAAAATGCTTAACTTTTTTTTTGCTACAGGCTCGGCATCCTAATATGTTACCTAAACTCAGAGGAATTGCACCGTTTCCTGTCTACCTCGCCTGTCTCTCCGGCGCTGTGGCAGCAGCTGGCAAAATGTATTTCAGAAGGCCATGTCAGTGGAAGTGGCAGAGTGAGCATTTTTTTAAATCTTCACTACGTTCCTCACCATATACCACATTTTTCTTTTGTTTTTCTACTCTGTGCTCCAATTAGGGCCTTTGTGTGGTTTTATATTCCACAAAGTGAGGTCACCTTTGCCTTTACCTTCAAAGGCCTATTTAAAGTCCCCTTATTTGTGTCCATGTATCTTCCAAAAATAGTCAGATTTCAGATCCCTTCATTACTGTGGCTTTAAGACATATATAGCCATGTAAATGACCTCTGTACTGACTGGCTGTCCTCTTTTTGTACCTCATTTAAAAAACAATCTCATGAATGGTATGTTTTAAATATTACACATTACATCGAATACATCAAAAAAAAGTGAAGAAATCCTTTTCCTTGTTTTGGGCCATTTAATCTGATCAGTTTTGATGCGTTGACAGACATGTATAACCAGGGGCACCAGAAGCATTTTTTAATGTGGGAGGGACGCAGGGCTCTGTGTTTCGGCTGTTATCCGGTGGGGAAAAAGTGAGGGCGCATGCTGGTCTCTATGTCTCGATTGTTTTCTGGGGGGAAAATTTGGGGGGACGAAACGAATGACTGTGAAAAGTGGGAGGGACACATACCCCCTGCTATAATGGTTCCAGCCCCCAAGTGTATAACACACAGTTTCTCCTGTTTGCAGCTTTCCCATTGGCTGGGTGATGCCCTTAAATCTCTGAATACCAGTCTCTTGTCTACTTCGGCACTGGACTCTTTACATGGGATATTACCCCAGCTGGGCGCCTCATTTTTGCAGCCTCTGGCCTACTCTGAACTGTTAGAGCTCTTCTCTCTGCCTGGAATGCCCACTTTCCCGCCTGCACAGGTAAGCGAAAGACTAGCATTTAAAACTTTACCGAATTCTGTCTTTAATTTAATGCCGTGACATGATTGTTCCATTACAGGCCTTCCAGATTCTCAGCAAAATAGCCGGAGAAACAAATGTAAGTGTCACAGGAGGATCTATACAGCCTGTGTCCTGGGAGTCAGGACACTTGTATTCACTCTGCTTTTCTGTTTAGATCAGTGCCAGCAAATTATGTAGGCTGAAGCCATTGTTACCAGGTTTGGCTCCTGCTTTCTTGAGAAACCTGAGTCTACCCGACATGATGGGAACATCTGATTGTCAGTGCTGGAGTTCTCTGCTGACCAACCTGCAGGCTGCCCATCGTGCAATGGTCTACAGTGCAATACAGCAGGTACTAACACTGAATGCATGTACCAATATTGAATTTCTGGGCTGAAAACAGTCATTAACACCTTGCTGAAGCTGATACTTTAATTATACTAATCTTTATAACTAACAATTATGGCTGATTGTCAGGTTTGATTATAGCAAAGATTGTATAAAAGGTAAACCAAGATGTTGTTTGAATCAGTGGAACAGGGAAGTGTTACAGTTTCTGTCTGCTTAAGTCTTGCATCATTTATTCCACCCCACCTTTGTCTTCTGGTACAACAGCAGCAGGCCAGAAAATTAGTGTTTAGGCTCAAAATAGTCACAACAGCTTAGTGATCACACAAATGATCAGAAGGCCATGATGAGGAGAAAAATTATAGCTGAAGCTTAGTGAAATGGTCAGAATTTCCTGCTGAACTTCTCTCTTGATTCCATGAAAGGGGAAATGATCCCCCTTCCCCCTTAAAAACCATGTGATACACACATGCACACACACACACACACACACACACACACACACAGTCCAAACCTTTCTGTTTACAGTCCTTCAAGGTTGTGCGTCATTCTGTAGCTGGTGTGATGCCTCTAACAGGAACTCTATTTAAAAAATGAATCCCTGCAGTTCTGAAAATTGCTATCATGGCAAATTGTGGTAAACCAAAATTTTCCGAAGGCAATATGTCTTGCCGACCGTACATTTTTCTCTCTAATCTTCTGAATTTACAAGGCTGATAATGAGTGTGATTCTACACTGAACTTATCCCATAAGACTGCCAGCTTCACCAAAATGCCTTCACACAAACCAGTGACTTTGTTTGAAGGCGGTAGTTAAAGTACTTTTCATGCATCCCCCCCTCAAATTTGTAATTAAAAATTAAAAACTTCATTTTTAATTACAAATTTGAGAACAATACTAAATAAAGCGATGATCAATATACATCAACAATCCGCCCCAGTTTGACATCAACACATGGGGGGGGGGCATATACCATATACCACTTGAAAAAAAAAATTCTTACTATAGTCATTGTTGTACTGTAGTAAACTGTGGTGAAGGCTTATAAAATTGGGCACTGAGTAACTTTGTAAACCGTGTCTGAGAAAAATAAATTGGCTGTGCTCTGCTGCCGGGTCTGTTTTTAATTCACACCTGAAAACAGAGACATTTCAGGGACAGCTCCTGCTGGTTCATGCTAGCCTATACCTGGAAATGGGGACGTCTGGTCACCCTATATTTTGTGCAGCATCATTTGGTTTGCTAGTAGCATTTATGTAATATTATTCACATTCACACTCCTTCACAATCTCATAATATAGGTACTCTGGGACATTATGAGTGCACAGGACCTTTAGAAGGAAAATCTGATGTGATAATGTTCAAAACTGGCATTCATTTTTCTCACAGATGTACAGTATTTCAGGTACAGTGTTCCAGTGTGGAAGCCCAGTATTGTTGTTCCCATCAGAAACCTGGTTTGACTTCATTAAATTAAATCAGGAGCTGCAGATGGAGTTTTATAAATCCAAGCAACGGCTGGAGCCATCAAGGAGAAATCTGAAATCAAACTACTTTTTCTTGCTTGTTTGTCTTTATTTCTTCTTTTTTCATTTATACTAATATTGACTTGCTGGCAGAAAGGCACTTCATCACAAACTAAAAAAAACAAGTTTGTGCATCAGTAGTAGCTGTGCAAAAACAGGTTGTCATATTATCAGTTGTAATCTGTAATTCCAGTATTGGACCAATAACAATAATAATCAAATGTTCTTTATTTGTTTATATATAATATATAGTTATAGATAATATATTTACACACACACTTATAAATGTCTTTTACCAAAAGGAACAACACATCCCACTACAAGTGCTTCAGCAAAGAGTGGCTTACTAGCCACTCTTTGATAAAATGGGCCATGTGAATGTGTTTTGTTCTTTAAGTGTGAGAGCTGTCATGGGCTAACTGGCCATGTCTGTTGATCTGAAGGCTCTGAAACGTACATCAGCAAACCTCACGCTGTACCTGCCCTGCCTTCTTCCCGCTGTTTCACTGAAAACACTGGCAGCGGAACTCGAGGGGCACACCATCATTCGTCACGTTCATCTGTACAAGGACATGCCCTGGTCCCATCAGCAGGTAATATTCTATTGATTCCCTGTCCCTCGCCAGCATATTGCAAATAATTATTCTCATTTGGTCATGACACTTAGTGGCCAGACAAATCTGATGTCACATTTATTCGAAGGAGCTCATTGTTTATACTACAGATGAGCCGTCCAGTAAATTTATACAGAGTGCCCCTCCGCTGCCTTCAAGCAAATTGGTCTCACTGTAGTACAATAGCTTCCACAAGGGAATATGAATTAGTAATGCCCGCATTAGAGGGATTTTGTCTCGGCCAAAGCCGTATCGCGTTCGATCTTGATTGTCGTCCAACCTGTCAAGTTTTTTATTCAACAGGCTCAGCTGCTTTTCGAAATGATCCAGCAGACGGGAAACGTCACCAGAGATACAGTACTGTAAGCCTGCACCATAGCTTGTAATATTTTGATTTGCTTGTATTAGAGAAGTAATCACTGTTGCCTTAAATGTAAATTACACCAATTTTGCAAAAGGTCTGCAAAATTCTGTGGTTGCATATGTAAACCATAGTCATACAGAGTGGGTTTGATGTTGGAATGGTTCATTATAAAGAAACTTGCTGACTTGAGTTTCTTTACAGTGCTGGTGAATGGAACCAGGAGTCGGTAAATCTACAACACTAATTTTAAAGCCTTTTTATTTACTACACGAACACAACATTGAACCTACAAATATAACGGTGATGTAAAATAGCAGTAAATCCAAAAAAATAATCATCTTTGAGAACAATTTCATTTTCAATGCCCGTAAATATATTAGCCCAAAGCCTTTCCTCAGCATACCTACCATTTTGTTCAGTTTTGGATTTTTATGTTTTATATGTAGTATTGAAAATGGCAAAAATGTTGGTATTATTTTATCTTACAATGCCCTGCATGTACCTCTCCACAGTTAATGTATTTATCAATGTAATAAGTTCCAAAAAAAACCTTCTAGGTGAACACCTTAAACTATCATAAAATCATGCTTGACCATTTCATGTAAAACTTTTCTGTTTACAGTCATGAAACATTTCAGACGTCTGGTTCCTCTGTGAACAATTCTGACTCAGTAAACTTCTCTAGAATGGATCCCTTCCTATCAGACCAGTCTTTGTTGACATCATAGTCATTCATGATTATTATGCAGAAACGTCCCCTTAATATTCAGTACATTTCAGCTAATCTGCAAATACTTTTATCCATTTGTCCTTGTTGAACCTGTTATAGAACAAATAATCCTGATATTCAATGGCTTACTGCTGCAGAACTGTACAATTTGCCATTTTCCCTTACAGACGCTTGGGCCGCATTGCAAGTGGCATGAGCTGTAATAGGCTACGGCTTTGGGCCAATGATTCAGACTTCGCTGAATTGTTGCAGTTTATCACAGAATTGCCAGGAGGACTGAGGCCAGCTCTGGTGAGAACGTGTGAGACAAGCTTCAGACAATCCCAGCAATTCAAAATAACTCGCCCCTACTGTTTTCCAATTGCTAGGCCAGAGCAAAGTCTACTGTGCTGCCAATGCAAATAGCATTTGTTACAAATGACACCACTGAAGGTTTGCGTTTTGGCTCGCCAGTAAATAACAAATGACGCCTGAATACGGCAGCGCTGTTATTGTGCTCTAATCTAGTTCTTTAAAAGCTGTTTACCGGCCATATGGCAGCGGGTCTAAAGTGTTTTCATTCTAATTCATTATTAAAATGAATGACTAAGCAAACGCCATTCTACAAATGAAGGCCTGAGGGAAGAACTATGTCAATACATTTCGTGCCTGAAAAAATGACTATGCAGCAACCAACCAATAATGTCTCAACAGAGGAAGTGTGTGGTGGAGGAGCTTCGGAAAAGGCCGAATGTGGATCTGAACAGCTTCGACCCTGCATTTACTGCAGGACTACCGTAAGACCGGTCAATTTTGTTTTTGTTTTTTTCTCTGAAGCAAACCCTCCGTCTAGCACTTGGTTCCATCTGCCTCACTGTCATGTGTTGTCTCGCAGACTGACGATGATTGAGCGCCTGTCCAACACCTCACTCATGGCCATCCTGAACCACGTCCGACGACACTTTATTGATTTCCTGAAGCTTCCACGACACAAACAGATGGCCTTGGCTGAGAAAGTTGTTGATGTTCTTGTAAGAGAAATGACTTTTCGTACATCTTGTTGGACTGGTAGAATTCAGGCATTGTTTAGAATCTCTTCCTGGCAGTCGATAAGGGTATATAAAGTTAATTAAAATGTAAGCCCTAGGCTTTTCAGTATCTGTTCTGGTCAAAATGACATTATTGTATGCAGGGACTTGGACCGCGATTGAACTTCTTTATCTAGATTGAAATGAACTGAATCAATATGCTTGCAAATTGCTTCATCTGAAAGTAATTTTTCCAAGTGCACTAATACTCATCTGTGTGGGCCAACACAAATGTTCTTTCATTTCATCTTCGCTTCAACAATTTCCAAACCCAATCTTAGGGTATTTCTGAGGACCGCCTCTCTGGGGCCTCCATGGACCTGCTGGGGCCACTGTTGCTTTTCCTGGACAGAGATGCGCTGTCCCATGTGGACAGAGAGGCTCTGAAGCTGCGGTTAGAGGATTTGAGACAATACTGCATGCCTTCTGATTCCTTCAGAGAAATGGCTGCCTTGCTTACAGAGAGGAGCATGCTGGGGTAGGCCCTTTTTGGACCAGTTTTCACACTGTGGTACTTAACAAATGCTTTTAAGGCTCAACTCTTTGGTTTGGCCAAAAATCAGTTGTAATATTGCCATTTGTTTGTTTTGCAGAAGTCGTCACTGTTGCCTTAAAGGAAATTAGACCAATTTGACCAAGGTTCTGCATAATTCAAAGGTTAAGATGTAAACCGTAGTCATTCAGAGTGGGTTTGATGTTGAAATGGTTCATTATAGATAATTTCCTTTACAGTGGCGGTGAAAGGAACCAGGGGTCATGATCTCTACAACAGAAATATGGCCTTTTTATTTTCTACACAACCTCATTAGTGAAGCTACATTTATAATAAATTAGAAAAATGGGAACAATTTGATTTATAATGCTCATAAATGTATTAGCCAAAGCCTTCTCTCAAATCTCTTGTAACAAATGCTTTCATGGGCCAGAACTTTAGTTTGGCCAAAAATCAAATTGGCACACTTTCCCAACCCTTACCCCAAATATTCACCAGCTGAGATGCTTTGTGATGCTTCTAGCTGCTAGTTGTATGTCATACAAATAAGACAAATGTGTGATAATTTAGGCAAGGAGTTAGCACAATGTTAACCTGGTAGTTTAAGCTTTTGTTAGCTTAAGCCAGCATGTTAGCACCTCTCTCAGTCATAACAAAAGCAATTTCCTCCAGGATCAATACATTTGTCTGATTCTGATTCTGGTAACCAAGTCTCCAGTACTAAAGTAAAGCAAAATATAGACTCCATGCATCTTGGCTAATAGTCTACATTTGGGGTAAGGGGAAGATTTACATAAGGATTGGATGGAAGGCAGTGGATTACCAGCATGGAAGCAGAGACCTTTGAATAATGTATGGGTGGTTTTGCCCCTGACCTACTCCTCCTTTCCACAGAGATCCAAAATCATGGACAGTGGGGGATGTTGAACATATAGGCCGGCTTGTTTTCACCTTGTCACCCCAACAGATACGATCACTTCCTCTGGTAAGGAATGTTTTAAAATGAATGGGCTCTATTTCTAAAGCTCAGCCAGCTTTGCTGTGTTGCTGCATTCTGTTGAAGATGACGTTTCTATTAGGACGATTTGGGAAAAGACACAGTTGAGCAACTTCTGCAGAGTCAGTGGAACTGGAAAGACTCTGCTGTTGGTAGAGTGTGCACTGACCTGAAAGGATTAAAAGACAAGATCTTCAGCCTCATTCACAAGATCATCAAAGGGCGGAGATGGACGAGAAGAGGTGAGGCTTATTTATGACTTCAATCTGCCACGTCTGTTATAAATTACGATACTTAATCAGACATTATTCATGCAACCTTATCTGCGAGTGAATGGTCTGCATATGTTTATCAGAGCCGACCCCGAACTGCGCAGACGTCAAAGGAACCTTCCCCTCGGCCTGGCGCTGGTATCAGCTGAGCCGAATGAGGAGAAGGGAGCTGGAGGAGTGTGTGGAGTTTATAGGTCAGGACGGTTCACTGGACGCTGAGCAACGAGGGGCACTGTGGGCAGAGCTCAGACCGGTTAGTCCTCCACAATATAAAGCTCTCGAGTTCAGGCAGTAGATTTATATTCTAGCGAACCGCTATTAACTCCTCACACACTTCAAGCACACTGTTGGCAGACTGTTATTTATAAAAAAAAAAAAAACCCACTGAATTCAGGCATTAGGATTGGCATTACTACTTGTTTTAGCATTCTTATAGAGCATGTCATACAATAATCAGAAACCATATAAGGAAGTCCATTTGAAAGTACTTGGTGTGTTCTGAAGTGTGTAGTGATTGATGCATGCAATTTGTCTAATGTTTAAGGGTGACTTTCAATATTTGTTGGCTTCCTTGCAAAGGTAAATTTGGATAAGAAACATGTCTTGGCTGAGTGTATAAATATTCAGTTATGTTTTTGTTTGTGTAGCTTTATAAGCCAATGAAGACCCTCAGGCCGGAGCAGTTGCTTGAGCTGGGCTGTATTGTGACTGAGATGGGCGAGAGAGAGCTACAGGCTGCCAACTTGTCTGACCTGGCTGTGGTTGCCAAATTTGGGAGCTTTAAAGAGTGGAGCGCGAAGAAAGTGAGTTTTGACACATTGAACATTGGGCAGATGCTCTTATCCAGAGTGACATACGAGTGCTTTATAGTCCACAAAGCCATGGAAGACAGAATTTCTTGTTTGTGTAAGTTATGTTTTTGACATGTAGTTGTTAGTGCTCATTGAAGAGGTGGGTCTTCAATCTCCGTTTAAAAACTGCAGTTCTAATGGTCCCATGTGGACAGATAGACTCTGAGGCTGCGGTGTCAGAAACCACATGAGAAAGTCTGTTTGAGTTTAGGACCTTTATGATTTGAGACAAATGTGTAATGATTTAGGGCAAGCAGTTAGCACAATGCTAACCTGGCAACTGAGGACACTGAAGGTCTCAGTAATTCTGATGGTCAGTTTGTTTCACCACTTCGGGGCCAAAACTGAGAAGAGTCTTGATTGTACTCCTTCAACTTTTGAGAAGAACTTTTGAGCTGTGGCCTGTGGTCTGATCGGGGATGATAGGTACGATGGAGATGGACCATTTTTGGCTTTGAAGGCGAGTGCTGGAGTTTTAAATATAAAAGGAATGATGCATGCCATGATGCAAGCTTCTACTTCTTAATATGTATTTCTTAATATGTATTTCTGCTGTTTTGAGATAAACAGGACAGAATAGATGGATTGCACTATATAAGTTTGGGGATTTGATATGAGTTTTCAGACTCTGTCATACATATTCACAGATCCAGATGGTGTATGATGTCAATATATGAAGAAGTATGACAGTCTGACAAAACTCTTATTGTATCTGATCCTCCAGCTTTTTGGTGAATATTTTAGACCAGTGGCTTTCAATCCAGTCTTTAGGGACCTCTGGTTGCTCTAAATCAGCATGCATAATAGGGATAAATGACATAAACCATCTGGCGAACCATGAGGACTTGATTGAAAACCACCGTTTCTGTTAGACCTGGATTCCAGTAATGCTGCTTTCTTTTTTTAACAATATAACTGTAACTATAAAGCAATATAAGTGTATACAGTTTGTGCATGTTTTCTTGGACAAACCAAGACAGAATTTGGGAAAGGTCACTCTCAGCTGAACATGGGATTGATGCCATGCTACTTTCTTTGATGTTGTGGTTAGACGTATTAAAACTCCCTAGTCGAAAAGTCACCACTCGAATCAGTCTGGGGCCTGTTGTTCTCCAGATGAGAGCCGCCGTACAGGGAATAATGAGACGCCGTAAACAGAAGCCAGAAGAGCTTGGAGTGGTGGAGCTGGTTTCTTTTGGACATCTAATTTGTGGTCTCAGCTCCTCAGAAATTTCTCATCTGGATCCGTCCAGCTTGAGGTTAGAGGAGGAATCAGCCTCACATTTTTTTTTAATGACTATGTTTTCAAATATGTGTCTGTGATCATACTGTGGATCTTCCAATTGATCTCATTCATGTGGTGTGTGTGGTTCATTTGTTTGTGTGTGTGTGTGTGTTAGTGTGGCAGCTTTGTTTCTGAGAGAAACAGTTCTGCCATGCTCCGAAGAGCAGACTGAAGCGCTGACCGCTAGACTGTCCAGCCCTCTGGGCTTTGGCCCGGTCAGCAGATGGGGCTCTGAGGTCTTCACAGAGATCGGGACTCTGGCAGGTATGACGTCAATTTACCCCACGGCTAGGGTCACACTGTGCTGTGAATTATGAAGGACAGTAGTAATTAAGCAGTCATTCCTTATACTAAAATTTAAAATTTGACCAAAAATCTAATTTCCACAATACTTCCCTAACCTCAGACATGGCCAAGAAGCCACAACACGTTCGGCGTCCAAAGTTTTCTTGTGTAGCTCCATTTTTTTTTTTTATGGAGCTCCAGCGCAAAAAATAGTTTCAGTTCATTTTTGTGGTGGGCTTGGTAGCAATGTAAGATTTCTTTTAATGGGAGGATGAATTGAAATCTGTAAAAATGGTCCATTTTTTTATTTTAGGTTGACTTTAAGTCATCTTTAATAAACTTCCTTGTGTAGTTTCTGACATTATTATCCATAAAAAGAAACCAAACTTTGTAGCATAGCCAAAAACAGCAGTTAGCATCCATCCTGGCTCAAGATCTGTGCTCCTGTTTGTGATTTTATGCTGTCATTTTAAAGCAATGGACTGTGTTTTTATGCACTGACTCTCCTCAGTTGGACTGGATGACATGGTGTTGTCTGCCCTTGTAAAGGGCCAGATAGAAGGACTGACCCCAGCGGCGATAGCCCTGATTCCCCCAAGAAAGTTGGCTGTAAGAGCTTCACACACTCCACACCTTATCACGGCTAAGCTAAGCATTCAACTGATCTGAAATATGTCCGTCTACATTCATACCTAAAAGCAAATGTGTATATTTTTACATTGGTGATGTCCTTCTGTAGGTGGTCTTTAGCACCACTCAGCTGTCCTGGCTCAGTGCCGAGCAGGCGTGGGCCGTGACGGAGGAGCAGTGGGAGGAACTGGACAGTGAGCAGAGACAGGCATTGAGCATGGCACAGTATGAAGGCGATGTGCTGCTTGGACACAGAGGTGGGTCTAATATAAACGGTTATAAACAGTCTAAAACTGGTGTTTGCTCTCCTACACGCTCCCTGTTTGCTGCTCTTTCAATTGCCGCGCCACCGCTCGGCCGCACTCCGAACCCCCTCCCTATGCTGGTTTTCCCCTCCCACTTCGGGGCGGGAACTAACCTGAAAGTTCTCCTGGGTTCAAATACTTTGCGTTTGTTTCTAAGATCTAAAAAGAAATGAAACGTGCGTATTTTTGTTCTTCATGGGTATTTGCATGTGAGGCCATTCTTAAAATCCCAGTACTGGTTATTATTACATTTTACATAGTATGTGACATAGGAACACCAAACGAAGCTCAGTAAGACGTCTGACACCTTAAGCATCAACACAAAATGGGGGAACTTCCATATAAGGAGTTGGTTTGTCATGATGACAATTTACCATTTATTGTGCTGCTGGCACATATCCAGGTTAAAAACACTTACATTTACTGCTTTGTATTGTGCTTCATTAAAAACCTGTTACAGAAATAAAGTACCAAAATACTTAAATAAATAAACATAGGCCACTTCTTTTATACCTCTAGACTCTTGGAAGGCTGCCATGACCAAATTGCTTCCCGGCAGCCAAGATCAGCACAGCGTTTAAATGTTTTCCCCACATTTCCTACTCCAATAACTGCAGGAATAGCACTCCAAATCTGGCCGAACTGGGCTGTATGTATATGTGTTCATGGTGGTGACATCACAACCATGATCAGTTTAAGACTGAGCAGCTTAGTGTCTAGATGTTAAACTTTAAAAGTAAACCCCATCCAACAGCACTTCAGAAAGAAAGACTGTTTGGTTTTTTCCATGATACGGGCCCTTTAAGTTATATTTCACCCAGAAGTGCTAATTATGAATGAAAAATAACCAGCCAGCAGGATCCCACGTGCAATATGCTAATTGGTTCCTATTATTCACTATTAGTCGCATTTACATTTGAGTCATCTTTTAATTTCTTTAAAAATAGTTTAAAATCCAGGAGGCTAGTTTGTATTCTGCTGTTTTACACTACATTTTGAATGCAACAGGGGACATTTTTATTTTTTTATTTTACCATAATAGCACAGCTGTCTCCATGTCGTTTGTCATTGTAACCCAGAATGTATTTGTCTCCGCAGGCAGGAACCAGGCCCCTGACATCCTCACAGCACGCATATTATTTTTACTCTGTATACTGTGGCATTTATTATAAACAGCACCAGGAGTGTGACTCATTCTTATTTATTTGCTGAAGTTTATTGAATTCTTACATTTTTTGATTAAAAACCAATGTCAGACAAACATCGTGGTTTATTTGTTCGGATGCAGTGAGATGGATGGAAGGGTTTGTCACTCTCTCTCTCTCTCACTCTCTCACTCACACACACACACACACATAATAAGAATCTGTAGATTGTTTCCTCAGCCAAGTGACTGGCAGTCATTCAATTTATGAATTTTATTTTAATTTCTGTGCTGCAGTGTAATGATGTAAATAATAGGAGGCACGTGAGTGCACTCGTTCGAATTCGGCTGCTACACCTTTCACAGCTTAGTGTCCTTCATTGTGTTAAACATTCAGTTGACCTTTCCGTTATTGGAGCGCTTCATTTGATTCACGTTATTTAAAGGCACCTGATTTGAAGTGAAAATGTCACTTTGACCCATTAAGGAGCAACTAATGTTATTTATATTGCAACATTGGCTAAGAGAATGTAATTATGTGCTTGTGGGTTTTGTGCTCCACACAGTGTGAGCTTTAAAGAAAGGATGTATTAAAAAAATCTGACAAAAGAAAAAAAATTATGATAGATCACACATAAAAAATTAATAGATACAAACCTAATACGCACACACTGAACTGCCCAGTTGCTGGGCAGAAAATGTAGACCTGTAGAACATTTTAAAGGATATCCACAGTTTTCCCCACAAATATCCGGTTAATTTAAGTAGTTTAGTCATCAATTAAGTTCGTTTGTCATGAACTGCTCTGTTCTGGAGAAACGTCCGAAGTGTTTACCGGCTCTTTCACTGAATGTTACACCTGAAATGGTTATGCCTGATGCCTGCGACATTACGTTGTGACAGTTCTGAGAAGGATTTTGGCCTAAATGTTTTTTTTTTTTTAGGGATTCAATCAGGGCACCATGGTGACCAAAAAACATATTTATGCAATCAGCATTACATGTAAATCCTCAGCCGACACATCTAGGTTCTCTGGTGGTTTAGGGTGGTATGGTTATATATGCATTTAATTACTTTTTTCCTTACATTTTGCTGTAAGCTACTGCAAGTTCAGCATCTCTAGAAGATCATAGTGAAAGTTTTACATTATTTCTGGGCCTCTGTAAAATGGTGAAAGTTAAGCAAATAAATGAATAAAATAGCTGTTTAACGTGCTGATCCGAACTCCGAACAGAACCTTCTCTATGGTAAATAAAATAGCTATATTTGCATTTAGTTACTTTTTTTTTTTTAGTTGGGATGCCCCTTCAAGCTTTTGCAAGTTCAGGATCAGCAGAAGGTCCCAGTGAAGGGAAAGTGACCATTCTGTCATACGTGAACACACCACAGCACACAGTGTGAACGGCATGAAATTCTTCCTCTGCATTTAACCCATTCACCAAGTGAAGCAGCGGGCAGCCAGGAACACGGTACCCAGGGAGCAGTGTGTGGGGACGGTACCTTACTCAAGGGTACCTCAGTGGTGCTTAGCAGTCTTGGGATTCGAACCCACAGCTTTTTGTTTGCAGGGCGAACCACTAGGCTACTGGCTGCCCCAGTGAAAGTTTAGCTGAATGTTTTGTTTGCATACATTATTCTGGGCCTCTGTTGAAATGATTAAAGGTTAGCAAGCAAATGCTGTATAAAGTGGCCACTTGTTACATGTGAACACACCACAGCAAATAAATGAATTAAGTGTGTTTTCATCGTGCTGATCTGAATCTGTACCTCCGAACAGCTCCTTCTTGAAGCAGAATGATTGAAGTCTGTTCATGTCTGAGGGAGGGTGTGTGAAATGTGTGTGTGATCTCACTGGAGTAGGCTGTTGAGTTTTTGGCCAGCAGCCATACGGAGGAGGAGAACTGCTGCTGCTTCTGCCAGACTGGAGCTGGTCAGCTGGTAGATAAACCACGTGCACTGTTTCTGCTCACAGTGAGTCTAACTGTGGGGTTTTTTCAACCAGATCAGCGGTTCCAGTCTAATGGATCACCCAGGAAGCTACCCCCCTCCTCCCAAAAGCTAATTAGCCAGGTGTGATCTATTTGAGGAGCAAGAGGGAAGCTCAGCAGGCCATCTGGGCCTGTGGCCTTCCAGGTGTGCTTACCTTAACCTCATATCTATGGCATGGTGTGAGTTGCTTTTTTTTTTTTTTCCTTTTTAATGAAACATCAATCATATCCCAGATCTCTTCACTTGAAATTCAACTGATCTTAATGTTGTAGAGTACTGGAAGATTGGGAAAGCTCCTGAAAAACCTGAGAGGTACATAACATATTCAATAGCGAACACACATTGTGAATAATATCCACTGAAAAGCACTGAGACAGTAAGACATTGGCCTGAGGCCACCATGCCCAATGCCAAGTGTCAGCAAGAGGGGTGTAAACCCAGAGGAAAGCTGCTTTTCTTCGTCCAACCTATTTCTCCTAGACTTAACTTAGCAAAGTTTAACAACCATTTTTCATGTACCAATTTTAGATCTTAAAATGCTCTTTCTTATCTTTCACTGCTCTTGTCTTTTTTGTCTCACATAAGATAAACCATAAAATCCTAAAGAAAACCTGGTTGGTTTATAAATCCGCTTGTACAACATTTGAAATTTGCCTTAGTGATTGAATACAAGTCTCTGCTACCAAAGTCAGCCAGTTTTGAGATCTATAAAGTTGTTAAAGAAAACTGAGAACCTGATGAGAACAGCAAAACAACTTCTGTCTTAAGCTGATTTTTACTTTTGATTCTTATTTCTCCAAAAGGAGTGATAAGAGAAACAAGTCAGACTTGAATACACTCCAGCTAAGACTGACTGATTTCTGACAAGACAAAGAAAAGACTCTTGTGAGCAGCAAAATCTTCCTCCGGGAAACTTCTCAGTGTTTGGCTGCGGAGTTGTTGAACTGCATTCTCTAGAGTGATGAGTTGGAGCGGTGTTTGCTATACAAAACTACTGATCCACCACCATTACCTGATCTCACTTGTGCCTGAATGCAATCAAATCCTAACTTCACAAGCAGGGCAATCCCCTTTTAATCCCTTAAATTTCAGAAGAATAACTAAATGCTTAAATCACAGAGCCAATAGTGAATTTGCCTGGAAACTTTTTAGTCTAGAATTAGGCTTAATCTTGGTCTGGGAAATGGGCCCATAGTGTATTTCACAAAGTGCACTTTGTCAGCAAACTGTGAACTGATACTTTAAGCCATTATTGAAGTCTGTCCAAAAAGAGTGTCTTCTACTTATATTATTGGACAGTTTACTTTTGGCTTAACTAGCTTATTGCTTTGTGAATTTCCCACCAGCCTGGTGAAACATGCCCCCTGTTGTGCCTTTTTGGGTTTGTCTGGGTGTAAATACATAGACTTTAATATAGGGTTGGTCCCCCTTTGCAACTGTAACAGATTACAGTCTTTTTGAAAGCTTTTCAACAAGTTTTTGTAGTTTTGGTGGGTATTTGTGCCCATTCACCCTGTAGAGCATTTATGAAACTGATGTTGGACGAGAAGGCCTGACTCACAATCTTCGTTCCGGTTCATCCCAAAGATGTTGGATGAGGTTGAGGTCAGGGCTGTGGGCGGGCCAGTCGGGCTCTGCCACACCGAATTCATACCACCATGTCTTTATGGTTCTTGCTTTGTGCACTGGGGCACAGTCACGCTGGAATAGAAAAGGGTCTTTCCCCAAACTTTGTCCACAAAGTTGGAAGCATGGCGTTGTCTAAAACGTCTTGATATGCTGAAGCATTAAGACTGCCCTTCACTGGGGCCACCTGAAATCAATAATTATGACGCGTCCAAATACTTTTGTCCATTTAGTATTTACATGGGTTTTAAAGGCTGTAATTGCAGCATGTTTCCTCCAGATGTCACCCGAGAGCCGCCTTTTTTGTAGCCGTTCGCAGTGGGCGTGTCTAAGCCGCGTTTGGTCGTGACGTTGTGACGTGTTTCCTTAGCAGCCTCTCCGTACGGCTCGGAGAGGGTAGCGGTGGTTTTGTTGTTGTTTATTTTTGTTGTTTTTAATTTTCTGCCGCGTTTTTGTTTACGTTTTTGATTACTTGTTTGTTGACCCGCTGGCACGCCTCGGCATGTGTGCTGCGGTGTTGTCGGTGCCTCGGTTGCTGGGGGCGAGCCTGCGTGCCGTCGCTAGGTCGCGTAGCGTAAGATGGAGCCGCCAAAGTTTCCCAGCTGTACAGTTAACACACGCGTGTGTGTGAGTGTGTGTGTGTGTGAGGCTGCAAGAGTGTGAGTGTGTGAGAGAAGTAGCTGTAGAGCTACTCGGCAGCCTCGAGCCTTGTCTCCAGCCTCTCTGCGGAGCTCCAAGCTCGGTTCCGACTCGCGTCTCTCTCCAGACTACCCCGTTTGCACTCCACTCTGCTCGTACTCCAGGCTGGGTCAGTAGCCATGTCGTTGCGGGTGTAAGGGGCTCTGTGGTGGGGGTGCAGGGGGCGGTGGAGCCGCTCGCTCGCCCCTAAACGCGATTTGGGGTTGCTGATCTCCCAGTATTCCCAATATTTGCCCCCAGGGACGTGCAGGAAACCTCGGGCAGAGACGGAAGCGAGTCGTTTGAAAGTGGTGGAGGTGGTGCTGCCGCTTCTGGTGTTGTGCTCCTCCAACGGACTTTACTCACACAGGAGCAGACCGAGCCTTGTTTTCACATCCTCAGAAGCTTTTGGGACACTCTCAACACGACTGGATGCGGTAAGGACATTCTTATGCTCTCTTAAAAATAAGTGGATAATGGCCAAATAAACTTGTAGCAACTTTTCAAGCCATAAGCTTTGTCCTTCAGCAATACATAACGCTGCTGGCCAGCTAGCCAAGCCCTGTAACTCAGACAACACAGCTGGTGATGGTAGTTTAGGACAGGCTGTGAAGTGCTTTAACACATTTTTTTAAACTGCTGAAGCCTGTTCAGGCCACTTTGCTACTTCTAATATAACATTCACAGTGGAAGCAGATCAGCTAGTGATTGGGTGAGTGGATACAATAGAAGCTTGTTTTTGTGTTGATCCCTGTTTTGTGAGCTATATTACAAACAAAACACACAAGGGATACCAGATCCCATTTGTCTCCCTGCCAAGTGAACTGATATTCAGGTTTGGACTAGTATATGTATTTTCATTTGATTCCCCCCTTTTTTTAAATAAAAAAAATGACTGTGGGCAAACAGCCTCTGTAGGTGTTTAGGTTATTCAGGCTAAAGGTTAGTCATTTCTTCCAGTTATAAATGCTCGTTAATGACTGATACTTTATTACAGCAGATGTAGGTCTTACCGTACAGCAAATTTACACTACACAGTCAGCCTCTGTATCTGTGTTCATTTGTTTTGGCTCACAGTCAGTCTTTTTCCCCATTTATGTATGCAGTATAAAATAGATGTAATGATATCTCAGCATTCTAGTCTTAAGCTTCCTTATATTCAGGTTTGGACTAGACTGTGACTCACCAGGAAGGAGAGTATGTCTGGGAAATGAGAAAGGGAGTCATTCACTCCTTGTTTTAAGTGGGGGAATAAGCCTAGACGACAGTTCTCAATCTTTTTCAGGGTTTTCAGTTAAGGCTGAAGGGACCTGACTTGGGTTGTTGTGTGTGTGTGATAATTGTATACAGGCCCTCTTTGGTGCCTAAAGCAGTATAGGCAAACTCAGGTGATGTCACAGCAGTGGGTGTACTTTAAAATCAGTGTCAGCAGTGGCTTAAAAGCCTGTCGGGGAAGGTGTACACCTCTGTCTAGTTTCTGCCTCAGCCTTGCTTGAACAGAATATCATAAGTGAGTACTTTTTTCTTTGTTTCCCCATTAAGTGTTTGAGCAATACTCTGTAGTGGCTTATCTTCATCAGAAATGTGATTATTGTGTTTCAAAACCAGCTGTTTTCAACAGTTTCCCCATTTGGTGATTGATTTTTAGCTCTGTTGGATGAGGTGTCAGTAGAAGGCAGTGGTTGTGTTGTTGGGCAAAATATAGAGGAGACAACAGCTTTCCTATCACAGTGGCTGCTGTGTATCGATAATCTCATGACTGTGAAGCCTTGTGATTGCCGGTGGTGATAAACACACTCATCTGGCATGTCTCGGAAGGGGCGATTAGGCCTTGTATTTGTGTGGCAGTTCATGTCTTTGCTCCTTTTATCGTTTGTGTCTCATTATGTAAGATCATCATTCTGCTGTTTAGGCCTAATCGCCTTTAATTGTGTTGCAGTGTGGCAGAAGTGATTCCAAATTGTGGTTTGGACTTAGGCTGTCCAATTTGTGAATGACATTCAGTTGCTTGAATGCATCACATTCAAGCATTTGTGTTAACCAGTTGCACTGCTTATAAAATCAATGTGCAAACAAGCCAAAGAGCTTTTGCCTGTGTGCCAGAGATACAGTGTTTTTGTTGAATGTAGGGCAGTCACTATCAGTTGTATTGACAAATGTAGTGATTTTAATTCTAGAATTTTACTTCTAGAACAATCCAATTCAAGACTGATGCTTTTTTTAAAATAATCGACAGCCTGCTGATCACTGTATGAGACTGTAAGTGCATCGTCATGAAACCAAGAAAAATGACACATTGTTTGGCTGTAGTTGCGACTGGAGAACAATTCAGAATGAAAATAAATGGACGATGAAAATGCAACAGGTTGGCTAGCCAGTTCATCTGATGCATGTAGGCTATCAGAGAGGTCTGTTTAGTTAATTTATTTCACTTAATGGTATTGGAAGAACTTGGTTATGTGTTCTGTAAACCATCTCAAATAACGAAAACCAGACTAAACAAAAATGTGTTTTGGATTGGCTTCCATATCATAGCTGCTGTCTAGATGAGCTGTAATCAAATCCGACTCCTCTGTCTCCATATCTGATGAGCAGCATGCCTGGACACTTTTTTGAGCACTCTAAATCAATAAATATCAACAGCTCTTTGGGGAGTCTGTTCAGAGATGTTCAAGTGATCTGATACCATGTTTGTTGTGGGACTGGTTTCCAAGACCCAGATTAAGTTTAAGACTAAAGTAAGGGTATGTCAATGGCTTCACAATTACCACTAACATTTAGTTTAGTTCTAGACTAGGTGTGATCCATGCCCACATTAGTGTTTAATCACTGAGTCAATAAAACAAGAATGTGAATTTTCACTGATGTACACTCTAATAAATTGATTTTAACAGAGTAATTGTGACTGCCTGTTTAGTTCTCCAGATCTGGTAAACTGTTTGGCAGTGTCTGCTTTGAACAAATTTCCCCACTGAGGGAAATGTATAAATCTCTCATGTGACACCTTTTTTTGCACCACATTTTGGAGAGGATCAATGAGTATCGTTAAGCAATATCAGTATCAGGATTATCTGTACAACCCTATTGTACAGCCCATCCCTATTCATAAACCCTACCTGGAGTCTGTGTTCGAAAAGATTCTTTATAAGTTCATAGACTTCGACCAGAACTTTTTTTTTTTAAGTGTGTATGTGTGAAAGAGTGGTACAGCAGATAGAACTTGTGAGATGGAGTAAATATTGCTGCGGTCTGATGTGACAGGAAAGCCTTTTTTTTTTTCGTGTTCCTGGTAGTCCAGGAACAGAATTTGCAGATGCTTGGTTGGCCGGTGATAGACAAATGAAGGCATTTTGCTAAGAGCGCTTTACTCAAACCATACTGCGACAACGTGGAACTTTCAGCACACTGATTTCCCAGTGTATCTCAGCCTGGTAACGGTGTTTCTGACACGTCAGTAGTGTAATTCTCTCCCCACAGTTTACATGCGGTTTACGGTTTTTCTGTTTTTCATATTGTGGTCTTTTATTCTTTAGAGTCTTGTTTGAGTTTTTAGAAAAAATTTTGGTATTCTTTAGCCGTGTGACGGAAACCTAACCCCGCTAACTTGTGATTTTCATTGTTAGTTCAGCTGGCTTACCAAACAGAACCAACTTTAAATTTTAATTATTTGAAAACTTTATTGCACAGTCTCTCGGCCTGACTCGGGGGCACAATTCCGCTTGTATAATTAAATATGTGAAAATGTATCTTTAATTCTTGTCCTGGTGGAATTTTCGGTGCCACCTTAAACAGTGTGGTGGTCAGAGTGTAACATAGCACCATTTAAGGTGGAACACAAAATAGAGGTTTTCAGGTGAATCCTGAAAAGAAGAAGCCGACCTCAGCTTCATAAATTGTGCTGCTGTTTATCTCCATCTCAGTAGCTGCACGAGTGACGGAGTGCCTTCAGTCAAACGATGGACCTTGGCTGATGTGAGTGAGAGGGATGTCAGATGCCTGAGCTGTGATGGCAGCCTATATATTTCCACGTTTTAATGGGACAAACGCAAATAATAATGTCAATCAAGTACGAGCGTATGCTGACAAAATGTAGTTTGTGCTTCCCCTTTCTCAATGGAGCAAAAATCACAAAACTGCATCCCAATATTGAAAAGCAAACACCTAACCAACCGGTATCTGAATATTGTATGCAGTCCAGCATTACTATTTTAAGTACGAATTACATTTAAACAAAAAACGAGACCGTAGTATGGTATGTAGACTGGTGTATTTTGAAACTGTAAGGTAATCCTACTGGACTTATAGCCGATAACTTGAAAGCTTCTTAATCTGTTCTTGTGCGTGTACTGACTTGCAGACTCACTCAGTAGCTGTGCACATTTTTGTCCCCTCTGAAATGAAACATGCTGGACAACACCGGCCCACACAAAAAGATTAAAACTGTAATTCCCGTCCAGGCAGAAAGTCCACTGCTTTATCAGTAACACCCTGTAGACAAGAAACCTAGTGCTCCATTCACCTACCACTGTAAGTCAGTCTAAATAGGAGCTGCGATAGTCTGCTCTATACATTTAATATAAATGTTGACAGTAACTGTAAAGTCTGTTTAAGCTTTGATGACAAGGTAAATAAACCATTTGAACCAGTATTGTGCTCACAGCACTTCATTTATAGATTCCTGAGGTCCTGGTCAAACACACCTGGTTTTGCTCACCTGTTAATGGCCGCGTTTAGTGAGTGTGTTTGACTCAACTATCCATCTGTGCTGAACACCAGCCCTCCAGGCTTAGAGTTAGGATTCCTGTTATTGGACAGGGGTTCCCCAGTTGGTCCTGGAGTACCCTTTGTCCTACACATTTGAGTGTTTACGCAACCACTTAATCTCTAGAACAGCCAGTAAGTAATCTGCCTGTAGGTTTTCCAGGACCAGTTTGGAACCACTGTTACAGGGTTATTGGTATTAGCCACGAAGTTGGTTACCTTGATAATACAGTAATAAATTGACTGTGAAATATATCTGTACTAAAATGTTTTATTATGATAGTTGGGAAACAGACATCTAAGTCTATCTAAAAAGGTTTTGTTTTTCAAGATAAACTTACCTTCATGGTTTAATAGGCCTGAAATGTGAACAGGCTAAGAACATGATAGGTAACATGAGCGGCTGAGCAGGTTCAGTGGTCTGGGGCCATTTTCCTGAGCATTCTCAGATAACTGCAGTCATGTTTTGTCTGCTGTAAAAGGGTGTTAACGCTTGACCTGTGAACAGACAGCAGGAGTTGGAAACATTGGACTTGGAGGATAAACCTGTCTGAGAGCAGTCCTCTACACATTCTTTCGTTAGCTGCGCCGTGACGCAAGGAGTGAGTCAGCTGACTGCAGAGGAGGTGCACTGCCTTTATTTGTATGGAAAACAGTAGTTGAGACTAGAAAACCACTATCACAAGACGAATTTCTTCAGTTAAATTATTTTTTTGTTGCATTAAAACAAGTTCAGTTTACTTCTTAACAGCGCAAGATTCAAGTCTAGCTGTTCTACTTTTACAAGGTTTCATTCTGCTAGGGGTCCTTCCCTTCAGCACAAACTGCAAAATTTACATCCCTAGTGGTTCTTTAAAGGCTGGAATATTTTTGTCTGTTAATATCTTTAAAAAATTAACTGTATGAGGATCTTTCATTTCAAGTCAAGAAAAAGTACTTTTTCAGTGGTATGCATGTATCCTGTGAGATGAGCCGGCAGCCCTTAAAGCGAACTCAGATCGATTAGTCAGCATTTTTTGCGTATATGTGAACGCACCAAACAAACTCAGACCCTCTGAAACGAACCAAACTGAGACCACCTCGGGAGTTGGTCTCAGTCCGGTTCACTTTGAGTCCGCGGCGCGGTCCGGTCAACTCGCACGTTTTGAAAAACCAAAGCGCTCCGAGTTCGCCCTCTAGGCTTACCATACATAGATCACGTGGGAAACCATAGCCTATACGTCTATGCGGGCAGCAACCGAAAATAAGAAACAAACTAAAAAATATGAATCAATGATCATAAAAAATAAAAACCCAATAAATACATAAATAAAGGGAGATAGAGATTCTTAGAGATTCTTGTCAAGATCAAGTTTCCTTACCAGGCTGCTCAGACTGAAAGCATTCTTGCTCTTCATCAGCTGAAGAACGATATTTGTGGAAAATGTAGAAGTTTGGTAGAGCTTTAAACCATCTACTCTTATGTGGAAAAAAGAAATACCAAGAATGGTGAACGTGAAGAGACAGCGGTGGCAGGTGGTATGAGGAACTTGAAGTGTGAATAGAAAAAGAACTGAGACCCCATCTGAGCTAAAGTGGAGCAGAAAGAGAACCGAGTCCCTTTCAAACAAACTCTCACTGTGAACAGAAAAAGAACTGAGTTCCCTTTCTGTTGGTCCACTTTTTGGACCAATTCGAGAGGACTGAGTTCGGTTCCTCCACTTTGT
>JBBIGA010000038.1:34314-59693 GCA_037576975.1 Alestes dentex
ATGCCCCGTGATTACAATTGGCTGTTACTTAGAAGGGGGCTGGACTGCGTGCTGTGATATCCCCTCACCAACATGGAGGATTTGCCTTAAATGATCTTAAATCTAAATGTTAAATATGAAAAATATATCTCACACTCTAAATGTGAAACTTCACAGTTAGATAGGGCTCAGTGACACCTTTCCAACGACCTCTTGTTTGCCATAATAGCCCCTGGAGATCCGGAATTATTAGCCAAAAATCGTTTACCTCGGACAAAAGTAACGGGACACCTGGGTGAGGTGAACTGTTTAACTGTGAAGTTTCATGGAGATTGGTGGTTGCCCTGAGCCACGAGCACTTTCTGTGGGGGACAAAAGTATTGGGACACCCGGGTGAGTTGAATGGTTTTCGGCTAATAACTCCGGATCTCCTCGCTGCAGGGCGCGTTCCTTTTTTAGGCAGCTTAATGAAGTCCTAATCTTTCGTTGCCCCCTGGTGGTTGGCTGACTATTGGTTGTGAAAGTGTTTGATTTGATATGCAGCAGAGCCGCTATTCGAATGGTAATATCGTCGACAATCATCTTAAATTAATCTTGGCAGCCAAAATCGTGATCGTGATTAAAATTCGATTAATTGTGCAGCCTTAACACACACACACACACACACACACACACAAATAAACTCTAAATTAGTGGTTAAAATGTGCAGTTTAGTACAAGAGTGATTTTGGAACATCAGCAGTTTTTAACAAAGCAACATTAAATTAGTACATGTTGCACCAGATCCTACTGGTGAGTTTCCTCTTTCAGTGATGGCCCCACCAAAAGCAATGTGTGTGCTAATAGCGCGCCCTTGTGGAGAATCTTCAGACTGCTGAACATGGCTTTATAATGACCTGTGGAGTCACTGATTATCGTTCAAATCATTTTTTAAAAATCAGATTCCTTATAAATTATAGTGATTGCAGTTTTTGGCACTTAATTTTGTAAGTGATCTGGCAAGCCCTGACACATATTATAATTTAAAAACTTGTTGTTAAGAACTTACAAAAAAGAGGTTTCCAGAAGAATATAAAGTCACACAAAGTATAATATTGAACCAAATCCCAGAATGAAAACCATTTTTTTTTCTTCTCCATTTGGACCTAAGTCTTTTTTGTGGTTGCATCCTTTGAAGCTGAGAAGAATGGATGTCTGAGGGGGAGAAAGATGATTTATCACTTTTGATCCTAAGGCCACTTGTAACTCTGGATCGAATTTATTTATTTATTTATTTATTTATTCATTCCCCCCTTTTTTTTTGGCTGTGCATTATATGTATTATTGCTTGAGGTGTTAACTGTCAACCTGAGCAGAACTGCTTGTCCTGCCTGTAGCTATGGTTACTCCCATTGCAGTTAATCTTCGCCACTGATGCAATCAAAATGAATTCTGTTGTAATGCCAGCAAAGGTTTTCAAAACGGAAACAGTCAAACTTGACTTTTGTCGGGATGTTTTTCTTCAGGCTTTGCATGGGCTCAGCCTTCACCTCACGCTCCACCTTAAGGAATTAAATGTGTTTATGTACAAAGCCAAATTAGTCCTCCCCTCAAATGAAACGATTTTCCAGCACACTGCCAGTGTGAGCTTAAACTGTATCTTTTTTTCTGTTCATTAAACCATTCAGTCACCCTGCAGGCTAATGGCCCTCAAATGATTGTGCTGTGGAGATAAAAGATCAAATTCAGTCAGACCACTCTAAGCTTTTGGAGTTGCAGTTCATGTCCAGGTATTCAGTTTTATGTCTGTGTATTACTGACACCGCTTCCAGTTTTGGTAGAGATACCTTGAACATGCAGACCTTTCTGTCAGTTATTTTTGAGGGACAGTTTAATTCATTTATTTTGGTCAGAATTTAAGTGGTTTTGGGGTGTGTTACAGTCGTTGGGTTTTTAAATCAGCTATTCTTTTTGTGTATTTAGGTAACATTCCTCAGTAGTGCCCTACCAAATGCACTAAAAGGAGCTGCAGACGCTGCATACATCTAACTTGGAAATCAATTGCTGCTGCCTCAAGCCTCATAGGTAATTTATAGACTAGAATATACTCCTTGAGTAAGTGCATTGGTGTTTTGGATGACTCATTCCGGGCCATGCCATCTCTCTTCTCCCCGGTGACTTCAGACCTTTCTTAACTTCTCCTCAGCTGGTGTTGGACATTGTTGATAAAATGTAATATTGCTACAGTTTCTCAAGTATTTCCCAGTGTCATGGTATCAAATCGTTATTACATTAACAAGAAAATGAACCTGTATTGCGTTGAGTGCTGGTACTCAATGGTAAAAATGATTTGCACACCTGACATGGCTTTATTGATTGGTGTGTTACAGTTTAATGTTTCTTTAAATTACACCAAATGCCTTATTACAGTGTAAACATTAACCAGCCCACAAATGCTGTCTCAGAGTTCCGCTCAGAATTTTCAAATTTCTACATAATGGTGGTACATTTGGAAGTAAAATGGAAATCATGGGGCTATTTTGCCTGGCAGTGTCTTGCGTCTGCAGCTCCAATATCAGTGTTTTCTTAAAAAAGCATTATAGGCTGAAATGTCATCATAAAGTAGGCTGTTTGTAGCCGTTTTATGTAATAACATTCTGTGAAGGATCTTTTAGAAGGCAGTAAATGCTTCAGATGTTGGGTTTCTCTAAGGTTCTTGGCTTGGACAATGCTTTTAGGCGTAGACCTGTAAAAATGCTACTTGGTATAAAACCTATATGGGGGTGTATAAAATTTAGACTGTGACTCTTTGCACCTTAAAGAGATCTAACTTGCCGAAATGTTTCAGGAACAGGTATAAGAGGTATGAACGGTATCCAAGAACAGAAGGTTAGGCACTCTGCCAAAGAACAGTTCCTGGTTCCTTTAGACATCTTTGGAAACACACTTTCCTTTTTGTGTACTTTGAGCTGTTATTGTAGACCAATTTGAAGCACTCAGCCTGCATCTATATTGTGTGACTGAAATACTAATGATCTCCCAGCACTGACGTTACCCTCTGCTGTCGCTTTTATGTGCCCAGGGCTTCTCGCACCTGACAGGAAGCTGCCGTGCTGAGGGACTCGGTCACATCAGGACTCCCTGTTTCAGTGACCTCTACCCTCTCTGATGGAGCTCCGACTGGCCTCCTTGCTGCTTGCTACGCTGCTGACCCTCCTGACCTCTGAGGTGACCCCGTCCCTAGGACAGAAGGTTTACACCAACACATGGGCCGTCCACATCACTGGAGGAGAGGAGGAGGCCAACAGGATCGCAGATAAGCATGGCTTCATTAACCACGGCAATGTGAGTCTGCAGTGTTTACGTCATGAGCCCTATGGTGGTTATTGTGTTCCTTAGATTTTTTTTTAGGAATAAAGGAGATAAGACATCAGGATATTTGCCTTGTCATGTGCTCAACCAAAGAAGGCCTAAGGTGCTAGTTGTAATTGGAGAAAAAGGCACTTCACCCACACTAACGGTCTGCTGTAGGGCATGGCCATTATTAGGTATGTTTATTAGTAGTTCTTTTTTAAATGTTCCAGTAAGGATAATCCAGATCAGGGGAGCTGACTGACCGAACAAAGCCTGTGTATTCAGTTTTTCTTCCATGGAAAGTTCATCACTGTCCTGACAGTAATACATGATAAGGTCTGGTCTCATAATATGATTACTAGAACAACTTGGAATCAACAAGCCTGTTGCAAATGTTTCTTGTGTCTGATCTCTCTTCCTCTCTGTCCATTCCGGTGCCGTTCCAGTATTTGAACAGCATGTTTGCACATCTGAGTTTTTTGTTGGCACAAAGTCGCAGTGACTCTTATAAGGAACTTTGAACCAAGTTTCACCAACGGCATTTGTAAAAGGTCAATGCACAGTGGGGCTCTCATTTGGAGGCCTTTGTTTTTAGTCTTTCTTCCATAGAAAATTCACTGTTTTCCTTGTTGTTATACATGATTAAATCTGTTCTTGGAAAGCGACAAATTGAAAAACTTTTACCCAACATGATTGTCCATGTCCGTTCTCTCTTCCCTAGCGTTCGTTCCAGTGCCATTTTTTGAACAGCGTGTTTGCGCAGGTGATCCGACTTTCTTGCTCTGTACAAATTCACCACTTCGTTAACCACGGCAGTGTGAGTGCAGTGTTTACATCGTGAGCCCTCATGCTGGTTTTTTTGTTCCTCAGACTTCATTTATTTTTTGGAAGAAAGGAGATAAGAGATCAGGATATTTTCCTTGAAAGGAAAGATAAGTTCCTCTGCCTCACATATCTGATAGAACTGACAATAGTGTGGGAGCCTTAGATTCCACTCTAGTTGACTAGCATTCTTCCATTATGAAGATGGTGTGATGGTTTAGTTTGATCTCATCTGTATGGAGGTGACTAATGAGCTTGGTTTGCCTTAAATAAAAAAGCACATGCCTTTGAAAATGTCCTGTTCTGTCAGGAGAAAGTATCCAGGAGAAAAATCAAATTAGACTCCTAAATGCAAATAATGGTATGCAAATGGTTCCCATCTTCTGTCTTGGAGACCACTCTGTCACATTTAAGCTTCCCCTCCTCTCCCACAGCCTAAGGATGGTTTTTAATTACAGCATGTGTGTTTAACATGCTGAAAATGCTAAATTGTGCAGAACAGGGGGGCTCCAGGACCAGGAATGGCAAACACTGGACTAAACTTTTATTTAGCTTGAATTTTACAACACAAATACAGTGTTTCAGCATTCCACAGAGCATTTTTTTTTGCCATGCAGTGTGTTCAGTTTCCCTACTGAATGGTCTGTCGGTCACGTAGCTTCATGCTGTGAAGCAGAGGAACTACAGAAGGCGCCACAGAATGGCAGATCAGTGGCAGATGTCATGTGCCAAACCAAAGAAGGCCTAAGGTGTCAGGTTGTGTGTAAGTGGAGATTAAAGCACTCACGCACTAAGGATCTTAAATGCAGTTAGAGTTGGACATGGCTGTTATTAATGTGTGTCTTTTTTTTTTTATTTTATTTTTTTTTAACTGTTCCAGGGTGAGTCCATTTCAGGGGAGCCAAACAAGGCCTGTGTGTTCAGTTTTTCTTCCATGGAAAGTTCATCACTGCCCTTACAGTAATACATGATAAGGTCTGTTTTTGTAATGCGATGACTAGAAGAACTTAGCAAGGCTGTTGCAAGTGTGCCACCCTCCCTTCCCGTACCGTTATTTGAACAGCATGCTGGCACACGTGCAAAATCACTATGACTCTTGTTAGGGGGCTTTGAACCAAGTTTCAGAAACAGCAATGAGAAAAGGTCACTCATTTGGAGAATTCCTCATACACTTCCATCCGTTTAGGGGAAGCTCATGAATTTCTAAAGATTACTTACATGTATGTTGTTTTGAGTGCGCTGGGTGGCTGATGAAATGCATAAAACATTTTCCTGCGTGCCATTATTTTCATGTGGTCGCTATCTTAAAAGTATCTTCTGCGATGAGTATGCTTACAGCACAGTCATTTCCGCAGCCTTCGCCCCTTCATCTCTCTTTGCTCCTGAATAAAGAACCCTCAGGCTTAACTAAATTTAATTTCACCCGAGTTGGTTGTAAAACTATTTTGAATTTGATGGTCTTTCATAGTGTCAGTTAAGACTGACTTCAAATAACAATTGCGTATAACAAGTCTAGCAATTTCTTAAAGGAAAATACTTTAGATTTGTGTATAACTAATGAATGAATTAGTAATCAACAGCTAAACATTATAGTGAAGGATGCAGGCTGTGCACTGAATTATTAAACAGAATAACACTTTTGCTCTTCTCTCTTATAAACTATGCACAGTAAAGCAGTCTAGTAACCAGATGGTCCAGTAAAGCCCAATGATGAATGGCTCCTTCCACCTAACATGCTTTTTGGTTGGCACAGAATGTGCAGCAGTTAGTAATTGATGGAAATGAGTGCCTCGAGGCCAATACTGAGGTGGACTTGCAGTGTGCCAAGAGTCAAATAACTCTCCATTTTGTAGTATTTTTGAAACTAGCAGGATATGTTGCTGCTGCTGTTCCTTATCATCTAAGATATATAAAAGAACTTTCTGTGGTGGCTGGTCAATTTGGTATGAGATGGCAGTTTTATTTTTTTGTCACTGACTGACTTGGCTGTGTAGCTGAGTTTGACTCTGGCTGGTTGTGAGCTCACGGTTTCAGAAAAGCCATATGGGATGTTCAGTGCTGCTTTGGAGTGGGAATCGAACTGTAATGAATGCTCTGCTTCCAAAACCGTAACTTAGGAATTTCGAAACTGAAACACTATAGCATTGTTTTTCCCTCACAAGTCTGCTTTAAGGAGCTCTAAATGCCTTGTAATACAGTCATTCATGCCTGTTTCACTTTCGCACAATTTCCTTGAAGCCAAAGCTTGTATTTGAGATCTATTTTTACTGGCCAGCCCGATTGTTATTCAGCCTCATTGGCAAAATCTGCGATTCAGTCTTGCTAATATGATTTGACTATGACCCTTCTCACTGGGGAAACCACTGTACTTTGAATAAATGGTAATTGCGCCTGGCCTACACTTAGCCCTGCAGTGTTTGACGAAATGTGTTGAGAGTGCTGTTGACTGGGTTTGAAAGGTGTCCTTTTGTGAAGATCTTGACGTTTTAGTGCGCCCCACAAGGATCACTAGAAGTTATAGCTATTTGTCAGAAGATCAGTGCTTCCATTTATCTGAAATTGAGAGTTGAACCCTGACATTTAAATTGGTTGCTAATGGCATTATTTGAGTCGGACCAAATTCTTGAATTCCTGAATTGAAAATTAGTTCTGATTCCATCGGTATGAAATGATTTAATATGCAACATTTTGTGTTAAATGCCTTAAAAATATTGCAGTGTTTTTTGTGAAGCCACAAAAGTCTCTGCATTTACATATTACCTCTATTTCTGCCTGCTGGAGTTTTGTTCTGCGTGTTGACGTTGAGGAAACTTTTTTTTTTTTTAAAAAGAACTTTCCAGCCTTAACCCTGGTCATTTACATATCAGTCCTACAGGCACGATAACAGCCTGTTTAATTCAGAGTGAGGTTGGGAAAAAAGGTTAATTATGAAAAGGAATTATGGCTGTTTTCGGTGCAAACATCAGAAGTGACAGAAAAATGCCAGTGAAAGTGAGGATATGGGCCTTGAAGTCTTGGCTATTGGTATATTTGTGGAATTATCTTGTGGGGCTGTCTGATTGATTAAATTTAGGCTTGTGATGAATTGGCTGTTTGATTAGTTTGAGTGATAAGTCATGCTCTGCATATAGAAAATTCTCCTCAAGGGAAGTATAAACAGTGGTAAAGCGTTCAGATGCAGAGACGGGGCGTCTGCTTACCTCAACAGCAGTACAGAAGTACTGCAGTAGAAGTAGTTACATTTGTCTTGGATCTTTATTTTAGCTGATTCACGCTGAGTGTTTTTCAGCTGTAGAAAACTGGACCCAAACAAATGAAAATTTGCTGTTTCATCCTGTAATTTTCGGTTATCCCCAAATATCCACATATCTCTTGCAGTGGTATTTCAAAGGGAGGAGCAAGCTTGCAAAATTGTAGTTGTGGGAAGTTCTTAGGCAAGGTACATGGATATGACATGGTCATTTTTATAGCTCAGTAATATCACATCAATCATTAGGACCTCACATTTTGTAGTTATCCTATATCCACAACTGTTGTTTCTGAGAACTGTTCATGTATTTCTACCATTGCAATTACAACTATGCAAAGAGTGTGGAATCTCAAAGTGTGGTGTTGCATTCTGTTTGAGCTTAAAGGGTCCTTTACCCACCAAACCAAAGACCCCAGAACGATTACTTGGTTAGCTATCGAAACAATTCCTTTTGCCAGTATAATCAATGGTAGAAAACCTTAATCTTAACCCTTGATGACAAACTTTGGATGTAATTCATGTCTATAAAACCACCATAATGATGTTTGTTTTGCTCTGAAAACATGGTCTGGACCATGCGAAGGCCACAAAATTCACCAGGCAAGGTTGATGACTTGATATACTGTTAAACTAAAAAAGCCCACCACAATCACCTCCACCCACTGCTTCTCCATTAAAATATCCCATTAAGGAAATCAAGTTAGGTCAGCTAGGCTTTGCCACGTTGGGATGTGAAACACTCCATAAGCCTTTGCTGAATTAAGTGATGTAATAAATGAGGTGATTTGCTTATGGTAATGAGAAGTGTTGATTAGATTTATGATGGACTTTAAATGTACTGGAGTCTAGGAGTCTGTTCTGTTATGGGGGGAATTTGAGTTCCTCTGGACCTTGGCAACTGTCCAGATACCTCGTTTTTATTTTACTGCTTATTGAGTCAGGTTTCATTTCGGTATCTAGCTCTCTTGTTTGGATCTCCAGCTCGGGACTTGGTGCCATGAGCAAAGGCATTTCGACTGATCTGGAAATAATGGTCTCGTGTGGCCCGTATAAAGCAATAATTTATGAGCCAAGCTTGACCTGTAAATTTGCATATTCTGGATTTATTTTAGCATTTTAAATTTGACTGTCTCAATCAAAGATATTTTGTGTGGCCAAAAAACAAAAGCTTACATTCCCAGGAAGGGCTCCGCTAAAGAATTTGAGCAGCTGTGAAACCAGGCCGTTGCAGGTGCTGTGTTCATGCAGAGCAAAGGCAAGATCACAGACTGCAGCTGAAGCTTTTATGACATATTATTGTCCCAGGAGAGTTCTCGTCCACCATTAGAAGGTACCAAATAAGGACCCATGCATGCAAAGCACTATTATACTGTCCTGCATAAAATACAGTAATTATACAGAGGTTGTTATTTAGGAAGTAAATTGTTGCTTCTCCTTTTTTCTGGGTAATTTTGCTCTTGGGTTGTTTACCAGAAATCGATCTTCGTCAGGGATCCTCTGAAAATATTTAACTTCAGTTGTTTGCTTTTTGTTCCAGTAGATCTTATTCAAGTGGTGTTGCTCAATCCCTTTCCACATATGGTCACTGATTATCACAAAACTAATTTTATGGTGCGTTTTCCTTTTATGTTGATATTTGTTGACAGTTTGGACCAGATTTATCCAATAAATACCTGCGTGGTTACAGCAGGGTCATCCCTTTGCTAGTGTTTGTGCTTTCATCTTGCCAGATGTTGAGTTAATCACTAAGCTCCACCTCGAACATGAAGACTTCAAAGTAGGATCTATGAATCATTAAGAACCATGCTACATTCTTTGTTTTCTGTGTCAGTAATGGGGTAGTGGAGTTGTTCTGAGTTTGAGGAGAAAGCGCTTTGTGGAGTGAGTGTCATGGGATGGGCTTGGTGGGAAAAGGTCAGCTGATTTCTACACTGTTTTATTAGACCGGAAGCCTCAGGCTCCTTTCCATTGCGTAAAACTCTGGAAAATAAAGGCAACATTGTTCGATTTCCTGCGTTTTTACTGTGCTATCAAATGTCAGGGCTTTTTAAATTCTTCCATTACTATCCAAAATGACTTGAGGAAGCTATATTTTTCCCCAATTTGGTGAACTTGGTGTGATCTTGTCGTTTTAAAGGAATGATAGGGCTGGCCCGAATAGCATTTTACAACTTTAAATGTCTGAACTCAAATACTCATTTTCAAAATCACCCTTCAAATACAGGTTTTACGAGTCATGGGGTGTTCAGGGATGCAAACTTGTCATCTTTTGGTGGAAAGTGCCGTTTTGAGTCATTTGTGTGATTCGTGTAGATCCAGTGAGTTTTAGAAATGTTGCAGGGAGGGGCTGAGATATGAGGAATTAAATAAGAACCACATCATCTGAGTGGTTACGAATCACAAAAAGCTTTGTCTTCTATGCTTGCAAGAGCAAGGATTAAAGAAAGCAGTCTTTGGAAGGTGACTTTTTTGAAATATAGGTCCATTTTAACATAGGTCCACTGTTGTTCCAAAAGGAGTCCTAAAGGAACTTTACACATTTAATTGCATTCATTGTTTAATTGCATCATGAGTATGACAGTATTAGCCCTGCCAATATTATCTTGGCATAAAGAAAATGTAGCTATCAGGGGCGGCTAACATTATTTCTACCCTTTGGCTGAGGAGGAGATGCAACTTACGTTGTAAATTGTAAATTACGTTGTAATCCTAGCACTGCTGTAAAATATTTTTACCTTAAGGAATGCTCCATCAGTTGTAGTGTGTAACGGCTGTTTTGTTTGAACCACAGATCCCTATAGGTGATTCAGCATAACATATTTGAATTATCGTTCTAAAACCTGCAGAGGTTTGTTTTAGCTAGAAGCGGTTTCCTTTGATTAGCTCATGTTTCGTGTTTCATTACTGAAAGCAGCAGAAATGGAAACCAAGGCCAGAACAGAGTTTAGCGTTTAGCTCATGGCTGCACAAAGTGAGTGAAGCACTGAAGTTTCTTAGAGCAACAGGCTCCTCATCTCGTTAAGGTTGACCACCATGGAAGCAGTAAGAAATACCTCATCTGCTTTCAGAACTCGTCATAAACTCAACAAACTGACATGAGGCTCTGAGCTCCCAGCCTTAGTGCCCCCCCTTTACAAGAGACAGGTAGTACTTGGAAACGCATACCTACACAGTCAAATTTGTCATTCAATTAACTTGTTGCCTTTTATACCAGCCAATTATTGTTGCCTTTGTTTAACATCCTTCTTTTAAGTTTAAAGTAGTCCCACACATGTATGTTCTCAGGAGTCATTGCTGTTTTACATTCAGTGACTGTGTGAAAAGTGGTCGTTGTTTTTTTTTTTGTTTTTTGTTTTTTTTTTTTCTGCTTGAGGTGAAAACTATTTATTTATTTATTTAAACATGTTAACATATAAAGTGGCCCCTTGTAGTCATACATGACCACAGCGCAGCACACAGTGTGAAATTCTTTCTTTGTATTTAACCCATTCACCAGAACGGTGCACGGGGAGCAGTGTGTGGGGACGGTACCTTGCTCAAGGGTACCTGAGGTGCTACTTGCCCGACCGCGGCTCAAAATGCCCAAGCCGTTTTTTTTTTTTTTTGGTCCCAGTCCAGCACATGCAAATCCATGCAAATATTCTTCGCATTTTGTTTTTTTGCTTTTTTCATGGCAATATGTTTTACGCATTTTTCTTCTAAATTAAGAAAAATGTGTTAATTTTGTTACATAAATATGAACATAAATTCAGCTACATTTTCATATAAAATATAACTGTATAAATGTTTTTGTACTGGTTCCTGTGCACGGCGCTAGGTTTTTTAAAGACGGACGTGCTCCGGCTCTCACGGATTCTGGCGAATAGGTTGTGATCTACAGGGGCTAAAATGGAAATGTCTCCTGGAGATGTATCTAACTGTGAAGTTTGAAGTGTCTGGGTGGCCGCGCCGCGGAGCTATGCCGCTCGGAACGTCAGGACAAAAGTATTGGGACAGCGTGCTGGCGAGGCGAACGGTTTTCGGGGAATAAAATCTTGCATCGGACAGCCATTCTTTTCCAGAACGCACAGATTGCCAGTCCGCCCCTGACTCATCTTGAGTGTTTCTCTTGTTTTTTGTTTTGTTCTTCTTAAAGCCCAGTAGTTTTATTACTGTAAATTAAGAGGTTGTTGAGCTCGGTCGCCGTCCAGTGTCTGCTTTAACCGGCGGGTCTCTGCAATACAGTACTCCTCCTGAAGAACCCTGAATAAGACACGCGGCTGATGAACAGTAAATTACTGATGTAAAAATTATTGGTGATTACCCCTACATTTTACTGTATTTTTATTACTGAAAATTAAACTAATTTATTACTGTATTTACCTGTTTATACCAAAGAAAACGACAGCGCATACCAAAGAAAATGCCCGTGCGTGAATTTCAGTACAGTCTATATGGGCTTACCTTTATATTTTCGTTAAGAGTAATGTATTAAACTGAGTTTAAAATGAAAGAGTTTACACTATACAAATAGGCATTTTTTTTTTAAACCAAAACACATGTTTTTTTGCTGTACGTGGGTGCTCTTGGAACGTAACCCCCGCGAAAAGCAAGGGATTACTGTAGTAACTTTTTTTTTTTTTTTTTTAGTCATGAAATGCCTTGTAGTTTCATGCTATAAATGTTGTGGTTTAAGGAATGGTTTACTGAAAAGTCATTTCACCTCAATCGTAGTTTGAGTTTGTCTTTTCACTTTGTCACTGAAGCTACAAAGCTAATCTTGCTGACAAATAATGGAAGTCTGTCTGCTAGAATCTTTCGTCTGACATATTTCCCCTCCTAGAAATCTGTACTTGAGACCACAGACATTATAATGTAGTGGGGTAGGGAGAATTTTTTTTTTTTTTTTTTTTTCCCCCCAGTGTACAATTCCTTTACATAAGTCATATCTCTAGTCTGGTTCTTCATCATTATCTGTAGCCTCTCCTGCTGGCTTGTAGTTTGTGATCTTGACCTTGGTTTCAGGGGCTGATTTATAATGTTTGTAATATTTATAGCCTCTGACTGGAATTCTGGATTCAAAGATTGAAAGGACAGTAACAAACTGTTATGTTTGTTTATGCCAAGAATCTTATTTTTTCTCTTTTTTCCCTCAAAAAAAAAAAAAAAAAAAAAAAAAAAAAAAAAAAAGCAGCCTTGAGAATGAATCATGTGCTCCTAGTTTGTCCTGCTGTAGTTCCGTGAACTGCTTAGCCAAACCCATTGTACTTTGAGGTTACACGCCTGTTTTATTTCCAGTTCTTGTTTGATGTTTTTCGTCTAGTGTCTTGTAGCTCCATTGTCACTGGTGCTCTTGTTTACCATCATTATCTTTCTCAGGAACAATGGATGGCTTTACCTCAGGGTTCTTTCATGTATTTATTTATTTTTCAGAGCCTTGGCATAATTCATATACAGGGGCATCTAAATGTCTTTGGTGTGCTGTTTGGTTATGTTGCATCTGTTCCAGTGTCTCTGGTTTCTTGACTGATCTTAGTGCTGATAGCTATAGATGGTGTTAATGTGTGGCCTTTTCTGTTTCCTGCTGCACATTTACACTGCGTGTCTACAAAGAGGAACTTTCTGCTTGGATTCGATGACTGTACAATGCTGCGGCTGCATGAGAGATAAGATAAAGCTTCTCCCATGTGGCCATGTTGTAATACTGCACTGGTAAATGTTTGCGTAAACCTTTCCTCTAAAAAATAACCTGTCTGACACTTTTTGGTACCTTATTTTCAGCAATATACAAAAGAATCAAACACTCTTGAGGAGCCCCCCTCCCCGCGCCCCCGTTTCGATTATGGTGGTAGCATTGTTGATATGCAGGAGATGTTTGAACTCTTTCAGCCCTTAGAAATTCTTCTCCTTAAAAGTGTAGAGGATAATGTGAAACAGACGCCTCAAGATCAAAAATGACTAGACTTGAGGATGCCGAAGGGGGGGTGCGACTCAGCACAGCATGTAATTGGCCCTTTGAGAGCTTTGACTATGGCCTACAAGGCAATGCGAAGTGGCATGTAGTTTGACTGGTTTAGTGTCAATGCACAGGTGCTTCCTCTCATTCTAAATGTACCTCACCCTACTGAATTGGACAGGTTTTCTTCCTTAATGCTGCTTCTTAAATTCTCATGCATGTTAGATTGGCTTTCACACGGTTATATGTGGTTCTGACAGCGACTGTGAATGCTCTTCTCTCTATCTTTAAAAAAAAAAAAACCCACCCTGTTCCCGCAAGATAAATATTGCATCAGAGGTTAGCATTTTGCAACCACGCATGCTGGGGCAGGAGAGCTGTTTTAACCAACAAATGTCCGAAACGCCCGTTTTCACACCTTTTTCGTTCGTTGAAGTCTTGAATTGCTTCTTTTTTTTTGGTTTGTTTGATTTCACACTAAAATGTCAAAATGCATCTAAGGAGTCACATGAGTGTTCACTGATTGGTTAGAAATTTGGCAAGCACTAAAACTGTAAAATGAGATTTTAACCCTTTCTGTTCTAAATCTGTATAACTTGTATAGTACATTCCCTTAGTTATATTGATGTTTGCATTATGGTATAAATACATTACCCCTGCTGCTTTACATTACAATAGACATTTCAAATATATGAATCATACTCAAAGTAACATATCTAAACCTCTTGTGATCTCTGTTTCTTGTATGGTTTTCAAATTTGAATTTAATCATGTTGCTGATGCCTGGCCAAAAATGTGCCACCCTTTGAGAAGTGTGTAAAACTGCTGCTGTCCTAGCACACTGCTTCACCTTCCCCTGTAGGGGTGAAATGGTACAGTCAACGCACAATCCTGTTTCATACAGTTCAGGGCTTATGGTTCAGTACGCTCATATTTTCAACATAGTGGAACTTAACCCTCAGAAACTGATTGATGTGTCAGCATATCAAAACTGCACAGATACTAAAACAGTCATATACAAAAGAAGGTCTTTATCTGAAGCTTCTGTGTGTGTTTGGGTCAACAGAGACATAAGACGTCACAGGAAGCTTTGTTTAGAACCAGAGTTTGCAAACAATAAAAATGCCATTGATATATAGAAATGTTGCAGTTTAAAAGTCAAAAAAACAAATATTTTGATTTCTGAGGGTAAAAAAAAACAAAACACGGAAGAACACCTGGTGTGAGAGGCCCAGTCGTGTGTGTGAGGGTGGGGCTGCGTGTAAAACTCCACCTGGGACAGACTTACTTGTGTGGGAAAGATAATCTCATGGATCTAAGGGTTAAAAAAATATTCTCACTCAATACATTTAAAATGGAATTTGATTGAAGAAAAATGACACAATTTACTAATGAGACCAGAGCTGGAATTTGCTGGGGACCGGGGGGGTGTGTGTGCTATGAATGTGCTGGACTGGGTTGCAGGTATGTCATGATTAATAGAATGCTAATCCTTCACACTGCATATTCTCACGTTTGCATTGCAATATACAATATTTTGATGCATTGTTGCACCCATTGCCCCATGGCGGATGCATATTTCCTGCAAGAGCTGAACTGGTGAAATGGGCTTGTTCAGAAAGGATGCATGAGTGGGATAAATGGGGGGGGGGGTGAATGTCTTAGAAAAGCATTAAGGATGCTTCTCTTGGAGCAATCAAGTACAAAGCATTGTTCACTGCTCAATTTATCCTTGTAAACTCTGGTGTCGAACCCAGGGAGCCTTGCATCTGCAGGTACTGACGTAATGATCTGCATATTTGTGACTTGCTGTACAAAATGGTAGCTCCAGCACAACGGAAAATAAACTCTGAGCACACCATTCCAACAATTTTTATCTGTATTCTAAACAGCAGGCTTTGAATTGCTGCCCTTGAGCTTGTCTGTTTTGGTGAAGAGGAAAAACTCAGATCAAACACTTCTCATTAAGTTCCATTGATTCTGTTGACGGGCTGCCAATTATTGTCTCTGCTTTAGCCTATGGGGGTAGAGCAGTCAGAATAAACTTCACTCTGGATATAATTTAAATGTCATTTACAATGCAAAAGACAATTCATTGCTTTTGCTGTAGTGTCTAGGTTATGCAGGGCTGCATTTCTAAAGCGAATTTAGAAGCAGTGGGTGGCAATCCCTTTATGTAGAGCTGTTTACCTTGATAAAAAGATCTGCACTCATAATGGCCTGTATGAAGGCACTCTTGCCAAAGTGCTTACATTCTACAACTCACTGTTTGATATCAAGTGGAGGAAAATTCCTCAGCTGTGATTCACTGTATTTATTGAACGAGGTAAGAGTTTCTTCGAAGCTGGAGATCATCACCATCTTCCCCACGATTTGTGTTGAGAGCATACTTAATGAAGTCCTTTAGCGCCGGAGTGAACGCCTCAGGTTTAATGTCAGTTTGGATGACCTGAAACAGCCCAGCCAACATGCCCGTCTCGCAGGGAACCGTCTGCAGCTGTTTACGTCTCAACAGCTCTCCTCATTTGCTGACCTTTAATCTGGTATAATTTTTTTAAATGGCCTGTTTACTCAAGCTTCAAGTGTTGAATGCTTTATACGGTGTCGTTAGTCTCAAAAGAAATACTTAATGAGGCCTAGTTCTGTCTTAATGAGAAGTAATGAATCTCCTCTTACTGCACATTTCAATTCCCAAATCTTGTGATTCGTATCTGGAAAGATGCATTTCCATACTCATCCTGAATGCTTGAGGCAGTACCCATAACCGATTCTGGCCTTGAGGTGGGAGCTCATTATCAGCAGGGTTCTTTTCACTCAGGAAAATTTCTTCTGAACTGTGGATCGATTACATCTTAAAATTAATGACACTTTCATGAAAGATTACCGTTGAAACAGCTCCTTTATTTTTACTCCCTTTAGACCTGTGTGGCATGGCACGATATATTCTTGTGATGTTTAAATGTTTAAATTTGTTTGTATAGTGTACTTTTTATACAGTACTGTTGGTATAGTTTTTATTCTCTTGTTTTCAATTTTTGCTGCTCTTATCTTGTACTGTCCACTTTTTGCTGACAATGCTAATTTCCCAATTGTGGGACTAATAAAGGATTATCTTAAATATTGTGGATTAACACTGAACAACTGCATGTTTTATTACAATGCGAATTTAATCTTATTTTTGTGTGTGTGTGTGTGTGTGTGTGTGTGTGTGTGTGTGGCATTGAATACATTCATTTGTACTCAGTTTATAAAGTGTTTTACATTGGCACCACTGGGAGATATGATATCAGGAAAAATGCATATCGTGACGCATTATGAACTGTGAAAAGTACTTGGTATTTTTGTCCCATTGCCGATCCCTGGTTTGGTCAGTTACTGACAGTGATGAAAAATGAATATTAAATGTGCTGCATGGTTTCTTTAGTTGAGGAGCTGTTCTCAGTTTTAAGCCACGTTGGCATGAGACGTTTTGCAAAATGCTCAGTACAAGCCCTTCACATCTCCCTCCCTGTCATTACAAAACTTGGGAAGTAATTTGACAAAATTAATGAATCACGCCCTTAGAAGTGCAACAGTGGGCACTGATTGCTTTTACAAACACGGTGGGCCGCACCAGGCTTCACTTCAAGACCACCCTTTCCGTAAGGACCGGGTATCAAGCTCGGAAACGGCTTTCACACTCTGCCAAATGTACTCATGGAGCTAGTGGCTTCAGGTCTGGGGGGGAAGCTCTAGTGTAGAAATGTGCTTAGCCTAGATCTGTGCAGTGTACAGTGTAAAAAAAACCCAAAACACTGTTACAACTCATAGCTTCCTTAAGGCATCCTAATTTGCTTGCTTACCCGTGAATTCAGCTTGTTTGTATCCTTGCCACAAGCTTCCTAACGCTTTCCGGCAAACTTCTTCAACTTTTTAAAGTGTTTTTTTTTTTCCCCCAATGTGGAAAAGAGTAAATGGTGAAAGATTTGTTCCAGTAAGTGGTTGGAACCAAGCTTTCATTTTGAAACTTTCACCCAGTAGGAAGCTCCAAAACATCAGGCTCAAATGCAAAGGAAAACAACTGAGTTTAAGGAGTTAAGGATATTAAGAACTGTCAGCTCTGTCAGAGCAAGGGCTGATAGCTGTGAGAAGTTTGGTTACACCTTTGACTGAAAGACAAGCTCCAACAAACTGGAGGCATGCTGATGTGAAGGTCGGTGTAATCTGGCATGCCAAGTAAATGTCTGAGGTGTGGTCCGGTCTCAGTAAACAAAAACTTGTTGGAATTTCCGAGATGCAGCCTGGCCGTTTTGGATGTCGTTTGTCCCTCAGCCTGCAGCAGAGGTGAACACCCAGATTGCCACAAGACTGAGACCATGGAAAAAAATTCTTTAAGGTTGTAGGCTTAAGGTCTCCCCCCCCCCCTTCTCCAGAACAATTGCAACCAGCTCCCCCAAAGAGTGCCTATGTAGCCGCTGAGGCATCCCACAGTGAGTGATGGGTTTACTTAATGGAGCTGAGCCTAAGACAGGTCAGAAGGGTTTGTAACCAAACCCAGATGTGTTTAAGGTATGAAGGCCATGTCCCTCTCATCACACGTCGCCGCCCTCCACCCACTCTGGCTCCGATTTGGCTGAAAAACGCTTGGATTTCTTGGTTGAGTGGTAATGTCTGGTGGATGATCTGAGTGGGATTTCATTAGATGCTCGATTTTGTTTGCAGCGGCCTTGGCTTCATTTGTCAAGACCCGGGCTGGCTGTGCTCTGGCCCTCCATCTGTCAAGGAAATAAATCATTGGGTGACTGTTAAAGGAAAGGAATAATTGGTCCAACCCTTGAGAGGCATCGGTGTAATGGGAAACACTTAGGCCTGCACTTAAGTTAAAAATCTCTAATAATGGCAAAACTTTGGGTGCAACAAATGGGCTGTTTCAGAGTTTTGGGTGTGTGTGTGTTGGTGGTGGGGGTGGGGTTAATGCCTTCATTTCTGGCAGACAGACGAAAACTCATTGTCTTGTTGTGCTCTTGAGGCTGGCCTGGCACCTCATCCGCAGAATGGATGACTCCTCCAGGTTGGTGGTGGCCACTTGTCTGTCATAGACCGCCTCTCTTAGAATGAAACCTGAAGCTCTCAACTTCAGCCCTCACTCTTCTTAAGTGCAAAAACATCTGCCCTGTTCCTTTAACACTACCCAGACATGGAATTACAAGCATCTGCAAGTTCAGGCACGTGTTTGTGTACTTTTGTGGCTTTGGAGGGTCGTTACTTGGCAGAATAGCTTCTCGTAATTCAAATAATTAACTGTAGTTTAAGGCACCGTAGCTTGTAATCACAATGTGGGAATAGCCTGTGAAATACAGGATGGTTCATATTTTTTTAAATTTATTATTTTAGGTTCTTCTAAATGTTATTTTTGCGGTAATGGGAGCTCGTCTGAGTTTGTAGTATATCTTGATGGCACCAGTGGCCCACTTCTCGATGCCCTTAAGTTGCTGGGCATAATTCCAAGCATTTAATTAAAAGGTTAGAAAGGCAATCTCTTAACTCGCTTGGTATTTTTGTGGTGGTTGTCAGTAAGAATAAGACATGGGGCCTGTTCCCAGTGGGAGGTAAAGAATGTGTCTGGTAATGTAGTCTTTGCACTGAAAGCACACTGAGCCTTCACTGTCATAATGCTTTGTAAATGGAACTACTTTTTTGGAGACGGTATTCAGTTTGTATTGTTTTCTTTGTCTGAACCAGATGTCATGGATACATATCAGTCCTTTCTTTTCACGATGGGAATTGTCCAAATCGCTTCATGGACAAACCCCTCTTTTCCCTGCAATTCTTTTGAAAATCAAGTTTACATCAGCAGATATTGTGCTTGGCTCTGGTTATATCATGCTGTTTATTTTTCAGGATCACATCTGAAGGTTTGTCTTAATCGTAAATCTTTCAAGTTTTTTTCTTTTTACTCTTTAAATACCATCACAGTAAAAGGCGTGCAGTAATGTTTCTCTAAACCACTTATATGGGTTGCCTTGGTGATACCAAGTCACCTTTTGCTGTCCGTGCCTCGGCTGTTTGAGATGTTGATGCCTGGCTACCACACCTGACCCTCTTGTTCCCTCTTCTTGTTGGTGCCCTTGACAGTCACCATGTGTTGGTTCTTCTTTTTTAGGGGGTGCCAACTATGAAGTAGTTAGTAAAAAGATACTGGGGTGTCTGCAATGTTTGGAAATGTAGGAAACCTTTGCTTTTATGATGGGAAAGACGGGAAGAAGTTCTTTTCATATTTTGCTAAATGATGGACCTGCCAATCAGGTGCTTTTCCATATGGGGTCTTTTTCCTTGCTGGTTGGAAAGTTTGAGGGACCTTGAGGTAACTGCAGTACCAGGTGAGCCTAAAAAATTGCATATTATTGTTCTCCCTAAATATTACAGTTCAAGTAAGGTTTGTTTTGCTTTCTCCTCCAAGTAGTGTCAAATTATCAGGAACACACAAACAAATCCTAAGCTCTCGAGGCCTCACACGGTGTGCGAGGCATCTTTACCAAATATCTAAAGTGTATTCAGCTCCGTCTGCAGCCCGAGGGTAACTTGTCGAGGGTGAGGTGAGCCGCAGAGCCTCGGACAGAAAGCCGGGGAGGTTATAATTGGAGTGCCTCAGTCAGCCAAGTTCACTGGTATCCATCTCCTTGTTGTGCCGGGACCACGGCCAGCCATCTCCGCTTGGGTTGTCTACTGCGGTATTTGGGATTCAGCATCGCTGGGTTTGCTGGATGTCCAGCTCTGCTGTTCCCGAACTTGCTCATACACAATGTGAAACCACATGGACAGCAATTACAGTGTGTTGAAAATAGCCAGGGCTATGTGTCATCGGTGCGGATTCTACAACCGGTGGCGTTTTGGGCCAGGAAAACAGAGGCAGCCTTTTCCATAACATTGTGCTGGCAGGTTTCTCCTTGGCCCTCCTACTAAAACTGCCCTTGACAAACACACTGAAATTGTGGGCAGAAGTGAGAGGAGCCATTTATCATGTTTTTTTGTTGTCAGGTTGAGTCTATAGGGCTTTTTTTCTTTTTTGCTATAAAAAAAATAAAAAATTACCACTCCATGAAATTGCCGCTGACACAGTATCAGGATTGCAGTGTCCGATGCTTAGTTGTCACTTTATGGTCAGTGATATTGGTGAGGAATCGGACGCTCCATCAATTACAGCAGAACGGCCGGGCCTGCCGAGAGAGTTCATGTGAGTTTAAGAGGCAATTTGTTGTTCATGAGGGGAACATAATGGAGCAGTGGGATTTTATAATTTCAGAAGTTTCCCACCCTCGTTCCCCCTCTCTCTTTCTGACCTCATCACCAAGCAGCAGGGTGGCAGGCATGAACTCTGACCCCCAACCAGTCATCATGGTGACCGGCTGACCTTGTCAGAAAGCCGCAGAGTTGGCACTGGCCTCTTTTAGAGAATGGAATGTTCCCGACCAGAGGGAATGAGCACAATCCACTGGCACAACTGACAACACACCTGGTGCACACAACAAAATAAATGCCACTCAAAAGGGAAAAAAAGCTTTTGATTACAGGGGTGCTACGTACAGGGCTCAGATGGAGCCTGTTTTAGTGTCAGACCTTTTTTTTTTTTTTTTTTTAAATACAATGATGGGCATGCCAAGAAACATTGCTTTACTTTATGAAGGGAGGTAGAAAGGTGGTATACATGTAACCAAGCCATCTTTTTGATGGCACCCATTTACTGAGGTCAACTGTATTGCACGTACATATCGAGCATGCTGCGATCACCAGGTTGAGCAGATTAACCATTTATGAAGAACCTGATTGACGAAGCCGTATCTAAAGCAGTTTTTAAGAAGTTGCTGTGTAAGCTCTGCAGCACGGTTTAGCTTAGCTGTTGCATTTTAATGGATGTAATTTAGGTTCAGTTTGAGCTCACATTACCGTAGATCTGTTTGCCCAGTGCCTCGCAGCCAATACCTGAGCCCTACAGTGAAAACGTACCCAAAAGCGTGTTGCAGTCATCTCCTCTTCTTTCTGTATGCTTTGGTTTGTGAATGTGGTTCTTTACATCCTGAAGGAGGCGTTGGTTTGGGTCATATGAGGACATTGTCTTGCCTGAATGTGGCCATTAGTGTCTCCTCAATTGTTAGTTATGGGGGGGTGTGTGTGTATGTGAGAGACTGTGTGACACTGCTGGTATCTGTATTATTGAGTCGCCTCCCATTTCTTTGGTTGTGTTATTCAGTGGCTCTTTTATTCGCTCGTCTAACTAGGTGGTTATTGACCCACATTTTCAAGAGTTTTTTAACCTGCTCTTTTCTGGTACTCAAAACATGAATGTACTCAGTAAAATAAATATACGGTCACAGAAAGGTCTATGCAGGTAATAGCATTTTCTTCTCTCTCCCACCTTGGCCTCCCTGTTCCACCTGGTCTTTAGCCTTTAACTATTACTTTCATGATGATTATCAGATGCCGAGGTCCTAATATGCTAATAGACCTCAGGCCTTCTTAAAAAGTTACTCCAGATGTCGAGCAGCCTTACTAAAAGCAGAAGCATGAGTTCTACCTCGAGGCCAGATGTGTCCATGGGTGAATGACTCGGATAGGTTTCCCAAGGTCAAGCGACTGGAGGAGTTATGTACATTGATGAGGCTCTGCTGAGCAGTTTCTGGCTTCATCTGATTCTCTGGATGCGATGCCTGCTGTTTTGCTGTTACAGCGAGTTGAGTCTCTCTTTTTTTCCCCTTTTCCTCCTCTGTAAAACAGTCTAAATGCCAACGCCTTAACACTTAACATTCCTTTTCCCAGACATATACTTAGTGTATCAGGGCATGGAATCGGAATATTCTTGTATGTTCCATTCTCTGTGCTGCTGACTGAAATTATGCAGTAATCCTGTTGTTGTCCCACCAAATCTGTTCTTGCAGATAGTTTTCTTAGACCGTTTAGAAAACACAAGATAACTGTCTCCCTGAGGAGACGCTGAATGGCCAAATTCAATCCTAAAGTGATTTTTATCACATAATATCGGCCTCCATGGGAACCACAGAAGCAAACAATTTGCTGAAACTCCCACATGCTTGCATAACATCTGGGTTAGGTGTGTTGCATTTTTGTCTTGTTCTCTCATACTCCCCTTCTTGTGGATTTTGAGTCATTTTTCAATGTGACATGCCAAACAAATGCATGAGAAGGAACTTACTACTTTCTGTTGATGGTTGGACCAGGACCAGGATTTTGGGGCGTACAAGATCCGCCATAACATTAAAACCACCTGCCTAATATTTCTACCAAAGCATCTGACCTGCCAAGGCTTGGACTCCACAACCTCTGAAGGTGTGCTTTGGTATCTTTCTTAGATGTTACCAGCAGATCCTTCAAGTTGTGAGATGGGTCTCCATTGATAGGACTAGTTTTTTTTTCAGCCCATCCCACAGATGCTGAATTGGATTGACTTCTGAGGAATTTGGAGGCTCTTTGTGATGTTCCACAAACCACTCCTGAACAATGTTTGCAGTGTAGCAGGGCTCATTATCCTGCTCAAAATATATATCCATCCTTCAGTGCTTTAATGTAGGAGTTTAAGACATGAGCACATGTGGCCATTGTCTAAAATACTCTCATAGTTAAATGACTTAGGAGGGAAACACATGTTGAAGGCTCAGGTTTTTGAAATTTGACTTATTCCAGTTCTGCTGTCAGTGAACATTACTGTCTCCATTGGCCTGATAGAGTCTCTGTAGGAGGGGGTCTATGGAGTTCTGTACTGCAGATCTAAAATAGGAGACTCATTATAAATGGAAGGTTTAAAAAAAAAAAAAAAAAAAGTAGTCTCATTAAGCTCTGTCCCTGCTGGCCTGTATGACTGACACCAGACCAGTTTTGCGCTTGCTCTAGTTTGCCATGGAAATTTTGAGAGCAGCACTGAAGGTAGACTATGCAAAGCAGTTAAGAATGATGTCTGCTGTCCCCTGTAATGTTCTCAGTGTGTGCATAGTGGACGTAGTAGTTTCAGCATTTCTGCCAGCAGTGTCAAGTCTGTTCTCTAAATATGCTGTATCAAGGACAGTACAGGAGTGGTGTCACAGATAAGGCACTACATGACATCTACTAGAATGTCCTTATAATCTGTGGACTTTTTAGGCACTTACTGCGATGGTGCAGAACATGCAGCACACTTTAATATCAGCTCGCTAACAGTGTTAACACTCCAAAACCGCATCCATGGAGTCAAACCAGGAGAAAGTTTTTCTGCCAGAGCTGCTTTTGTGGTCGTTTGTTTTTTAAATTATTATTTATAGTCTTGTTTGAGTTCCATTTTTTTTTCCTCAGCGTTCTTTAGTTGTGCAACAAAAACCTAACCCAACTAACTTGTTAGTGATGTCATGATTCACCTTCACATTTCTCACAGCTTTATAAACAAATAGGTTGGCATCAGAAAACTGATTAAATTTATCTTCAGCCCAAACAGACAGTAATGCTTGTGCTTTGTTGACTTCCCAGTTGTTAGTTGATACCTCTATTATTATTATTATTATTATTATTATTATTATTTTATTTATTTTTTTTTTTTTGCATGAACAGAGGCCTCTTTCCATTTTGTGATGACATTTCATCCAATCAGATAGCAGCGACACGGACAGCTCAGCTGCTCCCCGTTTCAGCCCTAACGTCAGGCAGCGCAGGTACGGCTCGGGTACGGGTCACTTTATGTATAATGGAAAAACGTTTGCGGTATGTTGTGGAATAGTGCCTTTTGTCAAGTGAGTTAAACAGTACTGGTTCCGACTACCATTGAAATCGCTTGGCCAGCAGTGTCCACACGTTTAAAAATAAGTCTCATGATCAGCAGCGCTTCTTTAAACGAGCTCATCAGCCAGTGCAGCTGGGACATTTGTTGGAAATGTAAGAGCTAAAAAGGTGGGTGTTGTGGTCTTGCGTTTAGTGTCAGCATGTTTGCAGCAAGTCTTCACACTTTCTGTGACGTAGGCTGGTGCTTGTGGGCTAATTTAAAGTGCTGTTTTCCCAGGGCTGCTGAGGAGGCTGTGTGCAGGTGCTTTCTCTCTTATCTCGAGTTTATCCCTGCCCTGAAAAAAGCATGAACGAGATCTACTGGTGTGCAATCAGAATTGCCAGATTTCTATCCTGATCTGCAGTTAGCTGTTATATTTAGATTATTTCGGCTGATCTATTGCATTTTATGACCTACATAATGTGAGTCATCTAAGCACATGACTGCAGTTGTGTTTTATTGCTGTACTTTGTTATCCTTTTGCCGAGGAAAAATGACTTAAAGGCTTGATATTTGCCGTTGTAGTATCTGCATTCTATAAACCATTCAAGTGAGATACTATTTTTATGCAACACATGACTCCTCCGTAGCAGCCCTGGGGCTTTTTCCCCTCCTTTTTCCCCCTAGCACATCATGTACAAACATCAAACCTATTTCATGTAGAAATATTGTCTTTATATGCCACCTATCTGTATGCCTGTGTGCTGGTAAAACCAAGCTGCTGGAGATGAAGTGCTGTTTTTAATAACATCACAGTTTGGGTGTTTAAAGCGTGTCAGAGGTATATTTTACGTATTATTTACTTCATATGTGGCAGTTTTGCCCTCCTTCATTCCATAAATGTTTCATTTATGTGTGTACTGGTGCAGGAGCATGTTAGTAGTTGCATTGATCTGTGCAGAGGCTGACCTCTATTTAGAATGTGCTAGCACTCATTTATAACGGTTATAAGAGCATCTTTAGTGTTATCAGTGCAAATTGATGCTCCATCTGAAGCGCTTGCACATCTGCGCATATATATATATATATATATATATATCTCACTCACACACACACACACATTAGGGTTGCACCGATACCCGTATCGGGCCGATACTTCGTTAAAATACTCGTATTCGTACGTGAACTGCCGATACATGCACCGAACAATATCCTATTTCACTGCATCAACTGATCACTCTGGGCAGATGTGATTTGTTGTCCTGCCTGACTGAATATCTAGGAGGAGACAACGAGCTGGAAACTTGGCATCAGATATTCTATCCACTCGCTATTGTGTGTGT
>JBBIGA010000038.1:68759-86518 GCA_037576975.1 Alestes dentex
AGTGGGAATGCACCTACAATGTGAATTTCAGACCCCTCCATGATTTCTAAGTGGGAGAACTTGCAAAATCGCAGGGTCTTCAAATACTTATGTTCCTCACTGTATAAATATAATATAATATTTGTCATTCAGGTGTGTATATGCATGTGCAAAAATGACAGCTTTAATATGGTTTTGCTTTTTTCCCCAATGTGGAGGAAGAATGATCCAACAATTGTATTACCAATTATAAGATTGGTTATAATTAGATGTAATTATAATTATTTATTGTTATTATGGTTGCCAGTGACCCCCAAGGCCCCAATCACACCCTAGATTTCTCGATTATACCTCATACTTATTGAGTATGCTGTCTGTGTTTGTGTATTTGGGGATTTTAAATTGCACAGGGCACAGATGAACAGCGTGCGAGTTGTTCTGCTGCTCATTTTTATGTGCTCTCTTTTTGGTTCTTTTTATTGTTCCAAGTTGGTCTTGACAATTGATTGCAAATAAACAAGCACAGTTATTTTAAAACATGTGTGGCTTTGCATCTCAATGATGTTGATGGATAGGCCCTGTGCTTTAGTAATTGCCCCCAGGGACTGTTGCAAATTTAGCTCCCTCTGTGCTGACTCTGGAAACATTAAGCATTCTTTATCCTTTTGTTTTATTTGGTTTTTCTCCACCTCCACTGCCTTATCACTGTTGGTTTCCATTCGATCTGTTCACTGGTTAAAGTTTAGGAGGAGAATGTGTGCTCTGCGAGATTGGCGAGCAGATAGTTAGGAGCTCTAATGGTAGATGTTGAGGCTAGGAGTAGGCTAATTGTAGATAATGGCTCTAATTTGTGTGGGAATCGGTGGGCCAGATGAGCTCCTGTTCTGAGCTCTAGTGCTATTTGGGCTTCTATTCTGACCCAAGAGAATGAGTCAAAGGTGCACAGGGAGGTAATTAGGCTGCCTTCTCATTTCTCTCCTCTCCGCTCTGCTTTTAGATGTCGATGCAGGGTAGCACTGACAGCCTAGCATTACCGCAGCGCCTTGGCTAACTCTTTAAGCACTGTTTCCAACACGATTTTTGACTTTTCCCATAAATATCATCTGGCTTCACAACATTCTCCCAATTCCTTCTAGCTCCACTGCGAGTCTCCAGGCTGAGCACTCACTCTCAGACTTGGCCTTTCACATTTTTGGGTTACAGCTGCATTCGATTGATGAGAATAGCAGCAATGATGAGTAACATGTCTTGCAAAGTAATTCACATAATATTTTGCAGCCCTGTTTCCCAACTTTTGTCCAAAGCAGTGCACCAAAATGACAATTTGGGACACAAACGAAAATGATTAGTATTTGAACTACTGTTTCTGAAATCAGTGTGTGTACATCCCTGCAGGGCACAAAGAAAACTAATGAAAAATAAAGATGCAGTCTTGAACCACCGCTCATTTCTGTATATTGCTTTGAATCATCTTGTTTGTGCAAAAATACTATTTTATGGCTGTCAAACTGTTCTTCACTGGTTCAGGCCTTCAGTTAGATGTGCTTTGTTCTACTTGAATGATTAATACGTAGGTCACTGTGTGATTTAACAAACAAAAAAAACATTCCTCTGAAACTGGTCGGGTTCAGGGACTGGACTGAAGATGAGAGTGTTTGAAAGTCCTTCAGGGAGCCTGGAGAACTGTTCCTTAAGACTACATTTAAAATTCAAGAGAATCCTTTTTAATCAAAATATTAAGAAATGAGGGATGGCTCATAGCTTTTGCACAGTACTGTAAATGACTACATTTTTTACAGTAAAGCTTGTGTATTGGAATGTTTCAGCCACTGCTGTCTCCATCAAGCAAAGCACCTAGTCATGTGAATGTTGGTGAGCAGGTAATTGTCATTACCTGGGCCCAATTTAGGCCTTAGTTTGTCTGCTTTGTTTCCCTTTGTTTTTTTGTGCAAGGCTGTTTTGCCTGATGATCATAGTGGTGGAAATGTTGCAGTAGTAAACAAAGGAGCTTTACTATATCTGTCTTTATTTTTAGACTGTAATCCATTCCGCGAAATGTAGCGTCCTAGACAACAGAACGATTCGTATGTTTATTTTTGTACACTTTGGGTGCCAGGGACTATTTTTGCTTCTCTTTTGCTGTGTTCTGTGTATCAAGCAAGCATGAAGCGTGATAACCTGTCCATTTTCCACCCCAACATCTTTTGATGTAACTACCTGTTTTTTTAATAAACCTATTCAAGCTGTTTTTTGTTCGAAACTTGAAGGTGCCACTGTTGATCATTTCAGTGTCAGAAATTACATCACAACCCTAAAAATAACCGCTCCTCCATGTTTTATGACAGCCACGCAGTTTCCATATGCATTGTGTTTTGGACTTCCTTAAGCACTTGGTGCATGTTGGTGGTCCAGAATGGACACGATCTCCGTATCTCCACCTGCGGTGTCCTCGCCTCGGAGCTCTGCGGTCCGGCTGAGATTGATGCTCTTCTTTTTAAGACTCTTATCTCGTCTTGCCCACAGTGTGCCCACTCTTGGCTCCAAGTTCCCTGTTCCATGCTTTGTGTGGAACAATGGTCTCAGAGGAGCCGCTTGAACTTTTGTCCGACATATCAGCATTCCTTCCATTTTCAATGCTGTACCCTTCCTGTTTCATTACTTTGTAAGTGCAATCTCTCTCTCTCGCTCTCTCACTCTCTCACTCTCTCACTCTCTCTCTCGCTCATTGTCTCTTTGTCTCTCAGTGGCAAATCTGTTTTCTCAAGGGTTCCTGCTTCTCTTCTTTTCCCTGGTTTTGTTTGGGTGAGTGCATTCGTGTCGACACGCTGTAATCCTGCCTGTTTACCCGAGATTAAATCGGAAAAGAGGGGAAGAAATCCAGGGCTAAAATCACTCCCATTTCAATGTAATTCTTTTGCTTACCACCCCTCAGGCCAAACAATCTTATATCTCTCTTAATCAGAGCCCAAAATATGGGGATCACGTTTCTTCTATTTCCTCTTGCCATATTGCACAAAAACATACGCAAGAGGCTTTAGTATCTGAGTCACAAAATTGAACCTGTATTTGTTTACCCAGCTTTTCAGAAACATCTCATCCGTGTGTTTTTGTCACTTAATAGGTACCTTTCAAACCCACTGAGATTTTCTCAAGGCCTTGCAGAATTCAAGAGGATCCTTTAGTGTCTTTACTGAATCAAATAAAAAGTTCATCTAACTGAAATAGTTCCAAGCTATTACTGTGAAATTGTTCATACTGAGCCATTCTGAAGCTGTCCAGGGGAGTAAGTCCTTTTTAATATTCACCATGACCTGCTGGATGGTCAGACCTTGTCCTTTGTCTTTTTTTTTTTTCCTTTTAGATTTTTATTGTTGATCTTCAGCCACATTCTTTTTTATTTCAGATTTACAATCTATTTTTTTCCCCTCTTTCTATTAGAGTTGACAGTGATATATTCAGCTGCTCAACGGCTAATGAAACCATCAGTTTGTCGTTCAAGGCCCATTAGAACTTTTTATTGCAGCTCTGCTGAGGGTTTTAGGCTGGACTTTGAGACCATATTCTTGCCTTACAGCCTTTTTATTACAGTTAGATGCTGGTTGCCCTCTCAAGCACACATCAGGAGTTTAGCAGAGCATAACTTGCAGCTTAAATCTGACATCTCGCCTTCATCAGAAAGGGAAATTGATCTGCTCTGCTATTGCTCTGAAGTTCAGACTTATCAACGGTCATGTCGTGTGTGTGTGTGTGGGGGGGGGGCGTGGGTGGATGGATGGATGGATGGATGTGCTGTTGGCTGACTACAGATTGGTCCATCAGATGTGTGTGTTCAGCACAGTATCAGTCATTTCTGAGGGCATAGCATGGGTGGGCTGTATAGACATGTTGATACATCCACATTACTTAACATTACTGTAGCCTCTTGTCTGCTCACTCATGCTCTCTCTCATTCATACATCCTGGTATCGAAGGCTCTTGAGGAAAAATACGTTTGCTATTGCTTTTGTTTGTTTGCTGTAGGGATGTGACTTTTTGGCAAAAACACTATTCAAAAATCGATGAGAACTATTCAAATACTATTTGAAAATCTACCCCCACACGCACGCGAACACATGATGACAGAGGGTGAAACAGGTATTTTTCCACAAACTGCTTAATCACGCGACACTGTCATTTATCGTAAAAATGATGTACATCGGCGCCAATAACAGTGCGCTGTTTAGCCTTCTGAACAGAGCACTTTTTGAGTTTCTGTTTGATTTTTTACATTTGTGCATGGCTTTCTTTCCGAACCTTCCAAATCACAGTACTGTAAATGAACATCATCTCTGAGCAGCTCACCCGCGGAACCACGCCGAGCTGGTAAAGAAAGTCCAGGCCGTTATAGTTCACGACCGATAGCCTCCCCATAGTCAGATACCAGCCCGGTAGATCCGCTCTGACGCCGGCCCTGCGCCGCACGGTAAAGTTCAGTTTTCTTCTTCTGTTATTTTGGAGTAGCCTAAGTGCTAAGTAGGCCTAGTCTACCGTGCCTGTAGGGAGTTTGACTGTTAGCGACACCTTCAGGCTGAATTAATGCGTTACATGAAATATTGGTTAGGAAACGTCTTCATTTCTGTTCCGTGTTTTTTTTCGGAGTCCCTTAAGTGAGATATGGCTAAAACGGTATTCGAAATAACTGTTCGATATTCGAACGTATATCGAATATTCGACTATTCGAAAATCATGTCTCATCCCTAGTTTGCTCCTCGTTCATTCATCTACAAGCACTGTCCAGCACAGGCTACTGAATTATTGGTTTTGCTACGGTTAGTGGTTGCTTTTAAATAAAACTTCAGACACAGTGTACTTCAATTATGGACTAATTAACTATTCTTAGAGGCTGGAAATGAGGCTCTAGAGGCTGTTTTACTTTTATGAAGAGGGCACTGTGAGCAGCTGGGTCCTTGTGTGCTCCAGTTAGCACTACTGAAGATGCATAAACTGGGAAATCCAGAAATTTGTCAATGGCATTAAAAAGTGCTGTTTATTTATTGAACATGAGAGCACCAAAAAGTCACTTGGACCAGTTGTCAAACATTTTTTGAGTTTTTCTACAAAAATGTTTTTTGTTCGTTGTACCTTATTCACAAACCTGGAGATACGTGTGTGAAAGTCAAGTACGATTTTATCATATAGTCCATGTTCAGTTGTAGCCAATTTGGACAGTTGGACTGCTCTCAGATAACTTGTGTAGTTTCTTAATTCATTCTGACTCTTTCCTTTAAGGTCGACTGACATGGTTTGCCTCATTAAATGTAGCAGACATGCTGCATTTCTGAAATTCTCTGATTTTTTTTTTCTTCTTCTTTTGAGTGCAAACTGCTCCTGACGTTTTGCTTTACTCTTTTGATCTTCTCTCCTGTATCTGTCTTAGCCTGTTTTACTAGCGACTCATTCTGACGTCGCTACCAAACATTTCCTTGTCTTCTGCTCTTAGAGTTAGCAGGAAATTTAGAGCCACGCCAGAAGGCCTTGCTCTGTTCTTGCTGTTGGAAGGATGTGGTTTTATGTGCTATCTCAACGCAGCCTCGTTTCTATGAAAGCACTTTGTGGTTTTTTACTCCTTTTAAAAACAACTTTACAAGAAAAGCTGCTCTCCAATAGAATAAATGTTTTCTCTCTCTCTCTTTTTGTGTTTGTGTGTATGTGGCAGGTATTTGGAGATTACTATCATTTCCGGCACCGCAGGGTGGTGAAGAGGTCATTATCGGAACACAGAGGAACACACATTCGCCTGCACCGAGAGCCCCAGGTACGGGTAAAATGTTCCATACTGCCTCAGCACTGTTCACTTTGGACTCAAAGTAATATTCTTTCAAAGTAATATTACCTACATTGATGAAGGCATTCTAACTGGGCACCCTACATATGCTGACAGCAATTATGTAAATATGATGTGGGCAGATTTTCCCATGTGGAATAATTCCAATAACAATGGAAGTGGTAGTGTTGGGGTGTTACATTCAGTTTCTTTGAGAAAAGCACACTATGTCCATAGCATTGCATTTATAAAAAATGTCATGTTACCTACCTGGTTTCTGGTTCAAAACTAATGGCAATACTGAATGTGGCTCCTGAGACAAGGACTAGTGTGCAGCATCAAGAAGTCTTTGATCTTGTTAGCTTTAGCACACCAAACCCTCTTTCAGCAGCCTCCCTTAAACACCCCCCCCCCACTGGGCTTGAGATTTCTTGTCTTCTTGGGAATCGATTTTTGTTATCTGTATTATGATCCTTGTTCTGCTGTCTGCTTCTCATGATGCTCTGATTCTCTCTTTTGAACATGATTGAAATGTCTCTCTCATGCTGCCCGTGTCATCCCTTGCTCATATCACACAGCTGTCCTTGCTTTGATGCCTTCATGTGCCTTGTTCTTGCTGAAAGATCCTTCAGAAGCTCCCACGTTACTGTCCTCTTTTCTGCCTACCCTCAGCACCGTGTTCTTAGGCCTTTTTGCAGGCTGTAAGAGCAACATTCTGCTTCTCTGAAGTCTGTTTGAAGTCAAGGTGCCTTCATGGACTTGGCCTGACATCTGCAGCCATTCAGAACAAACTGAATGTTTGTCACTCGCCGGTCGCTCTGGTCCAGATGGCGAGATATGAGGCGGCGTGAAACCCTAACCCCACATGTTTTAGCGCCAGGGGCTAGCAGTCACCTTAATGGAAATCACTGACTGGATCAACATGGGCTATTACTCACCTTCTACAGGGGCACGAAAGTCTGCCTCAACATGCTTGCAAACCCCTCCCGGTATGGCCTGCAGGAGTAAGGGTGGCTTGCCCAGAGATGGAAAAGCACTCCGTTGTCCAGTGTGCAGAAGTGATGAGGTGTGTGAATAATGAGGCCACCTGGGATCCCGCCACAATGCCTGCACACTGGTCTGTTCATTCTCATTAGTCTCTCTAATGTGAGTGAATACGTTGGAGCCACGGTCACGGCTGTGCTGGTGAGCTTGAGTAGCCACTGATCCATACTTGAGGTATGCAAATCCCGGAAGGGGCTTCCGGACACAGTTCTGGGTACCTTCTGTCCTGCATCCTCTGGTCTGAATCACCTGGTTCGACTCATATGTATTCCTCATGTCTTCAATTACTCTTTGGCACAGACTACAACAAAAGGGGTTCACAGATTGGAAAACCACTTCCTTAAACAATGACTAATGGAGCCCAGAACCTGGCGATGACCAAAGATGGGCCTGTTTCCCTATCAAGATGAATATGGAGGCCTGGCAATCTCGATTGATGTGGTTTGACAGTAATGGAGCCTAGAGATAGAGATATGTTATGTGTATATTCACAGACTTGGGTTCAAAGCTTGGTATTGAGATTCATGTCTGGAGCAGAATGTTCTTGGTGTGCCATCCAGTTCCTCAGAACTCTACCAGAGCTGTACCATTTCTTTTTTAGACATTTCATAGTACCAGCACAGTTGTGGCACACAAGTCTGTCCTCCCTTTCACCGAGTCTTGATGGGATTTCCTTTGGCTGCCCTACTCCACTTCCTGTTGTTGAATTCCTTTGCTCCCTCAGCACCAAGCTGAAAGGGGAGTCTCCCTGTTTTTAAGCAGACTTTATCACGAAACAGCACTGCTCATTGACAAACACCTTGATTATGCGTTGATTTAATGCATTTTTCTCAATGCATGTTAATTCCTTCATTGCTTTGAGCTCTTCTGTATTACATGTATAGAAGTGAGGAAAGAACTGTCAGAGAACCTAAAAGAACTTTCTGGTCTGTTCATTGCTTCTCATTTCATGGAGAGATTTTGGGCCTAGAGCTTCAGATATTTCCAAATAAGCTTCTACCCACTACTCGCTAGATTGGAAACGTCTGTTGAGCGGCGATGCTCTCAAGCTTTTCCAGATTACCAGCTTGCACACTCATTTATAATAGAGATTTTATCTGTATTGCTGGAGCGTCTGGTCTGCATCATTCAGACCTTCCGCACAACATGGATAATTCACTACCCCCAGGCATTTGCCAGTGTCTCAGAGCTGTAAAGGCATATTTGACACCACCTGAACTTCTAAAACGCTGATCTTCAGCTTAGCTTTTTTATTAGTAATCAGCTTTCATTTTTGGGTGTACTGACTGCAAAAACATTAAACTGGTTTTCAGTGCGCAATGATCAGCTGTCTAAGAGTGGATGTACATACATTTTTAAGGTGCTCCTGCTGTGATTGTATTAATGGTAGCTTGAACAGCTTGGAACTATGATACACACTCCTTATTAATTACCATATTTCTCTCAGCAATTTCTGTGGCTATGCTATTGTTGATATTCAGGTCTGTCTTCATGATCTGCACATGTGGTTCTGAAATAAAATGATACTAATTTGAGACATTAGAGCTGCACATTTGGAGTAGAGAAATATTGATTAAATACATTTTGGAGGTCTGTGAAATAGGGCTGTAACTAATGATTTGTCTTATCAGTTAATCTGTTGATGATTATTTAATCAACTAATTGAGCCATTATACCTTTTTAAGATTTCTGCTGGCTTTTACGGCATTTCTGTTGTTCAGAGTCCTCTCTGTGTGGCAGCAGATGAGCTTTTTTAATGAAAATTGAATGGTAAAAGCCATGTTGCCCTCTTGCCGTGATGTGTATCATGGAGATCAGTTTCTGAACATTAGCCAAACATATGTTTGATTACAAAGAGAATGTTTGGCCTTGTTTAATTGTCTGTAGTGCAGAACAGTGTGAAGCAGTGAAGAAGAATAGGTCTGGGGACAGTGTCATTTTTTGCATTTCCTTCCTTTGTCTGTTTCATATAGGCTATTTTTCTTACTGTGCCTTTAAGACCAAAAATTGCACATGACCTCTGTCTAATCATGACGTCTGATGACTAATCAACTTTGTTGACCTATGCCCTAAAGTTAAGCCATACATAGACCAAACTTTGCACTTCTAAATACCCAGTATTAGCAGATGTAGTGGATTCCCCATGATCTTGGGGAGGGTACTTGGACATCATCCGCTCTGAAATCTGAGAGCTTGTACAGGATTAGAGAGAAATTGAAAATGTCTGTTGCTCCTCAGTCCACCCTCCTTTCCAGGGAAGCCTTTGATATGAGCGTAAAAGTAATAAACCAGGGTTTTGTTGCTCTCGGTTGACTAATCAAAAGCACCGTATTGCTTTTGATAGGATCCTCGCCTCATCGGGCAAAACTGCTGATTCTTCTGCTTCATTCTAGGATTATCTATGGATGTAACCAATCTAATGCAATATTTAGAACATCATCTTATGAATAGATCTCTTTTGAAGTAGGCAGATATTGAGCCCCTGCGTTCTGAACCTTGAACCACAAACACAGTCATTGTGGTTAATTGTTATGCGTGTTTCGTCTGTCGTGACGTCACCCCCCCCCCTTTGAATCTCATTTTGATACTTGCCATCATCTGTGACCACAAATTAAAGAATGTTGAGGAGAATGATGTGATTTGATGGAAAAGGGAGGTCAATATGTGGTTTATATGTGTGGGTTAGGGGTGTATACTCATAACCCGAGTGCCAAATTTCCCCCAGGCAACCACATGAGTAGAGCTGCGGTGTATTCGAGTCATCTTTCGGGGCTGCCACCGTCCTTGCAGCACTATCAGCTCTGTTTCTTTTGCTGCCTGCACTGCTGGCCTTTGCTGTTCCATCCCATTTTCTGGCCACTCCAGTCACTTAAGTGAAACATCACAGTGCAGCAGGAGGACAGTGCAGAGGTGGCCGGCCGGCTGGCCGATCTGCTTCAGTCTGCAGTTTTTAACAGAACAGCACCCCCCCCACCACCACCACCACATCCACCCACCCACCCACTTTTCTCTCTTGCTTGCTTACTCTCTCACTCCCTTTCTCTTTCCACTTGCTTGCTCAGACATTGTGTTCATTAAAACAGTGTGTGATGTCTACTGTCTCTTGGGTGCTAAATCATTTCATCATGTGCAATATATTATTATTATTCTTACCATGTGAAATATCACTTACGTCGGTATTGCTGATCTACTAATCTGTTACGTGCAGTAACGTGTATGTAGTATAGTGTAGTTCTGGGACAAATACATTATCCAGATTTTGCAGCTCAGTTAGTCTGATCTGAGACTTCTTTGAGCCTGCAGTCGTTCAGCATTGGTTTCCCGTTTAGAACCCTTTGCAGATTTTTAATAAATGCAGCCCTTTGCAAGTGAGGCATCCCATTTCAGTGCTATTCTGATTGACTAATCACTTTCTCAGCACTGCATCTGCTTTCTCCTCACCTACGTTTTCGGTGGTTTGTGATAAGCGTTCTGCGGGTAGAAAACTGCTGCTTCACATCCTGCGGACAATCCCTCACTGAACTTGTCTTACTAAACTAGCAAGATTTAAATGTGATTAAATGTGTATGTTAATATTTTATTGAGCTTATAATTCCGAATAGCAAAGGTGGATAAAATAGATTGCAATGTGTGTAGATTTATCATACTGTGTATTTTTGATCATTATATTATGTGTATAGTATCATTTGTCATTCACATTAGTATGATGTGCATAATGCAATTGTAAAATCTCATAAAACGAAATGTTAGCATTTTAAGTTCAAATGTTTTTTGTTGGCATCAGCACACATTTATTTTGGTGCGTCTGATATATTTTTGGCAGATTTGCACATCTTCTATTCTAATATGTTTACGTTTGTAAATTATGTTGTAGCTAATGCATAGAAACTGGATTCATGTACCTATGTTATTAGTCAAGGAATAATTCATTTATTAATCTACATGATGATATGCTAATACTGATGACTGAGATCACCTTGCATCTCTAGGATGCTTGTGAAGGGTCACACTATTGTGACATTTTGCCTAGTTTCTTATTTAGGTGGTGCTGGTTTTAATTGTTACATTTTTATGAACTTATATAGTTTAAATGAAAGATTAAACTATTTTTTTTTCTTCTTCTAGGTAACATGGTTGGAACAGCAGGTAGTGAAGCAGAGGAAGAAGAGGGATATTTACTCCGAGCCAGCTGACCCCAAGTTTGCTCAGCAGTGGTACCTGGTGAGTCAGAATGTCTTCCTGACTGTACCGATGTGCGTCTTAGTGTTTGTTTGCCTTAGTCGCTAACACAGTGTACCAGCTGGTCCATAAAAGACAGAGCTCAGTCAGTTCCAGGTAGGAGGAAATATTGTTTGTATCCACTGCACTCTGTTCGGTTTACCCGTATTAAACCGTGAATTACGCAACGCTGACCTCAGTGGCAGCCAACCAGTTGAGCTTCATTCTTAATCAGTGTGGTATGCCTCCCTCCTCCAAAACATGTGTTAAAACAAGTTCACAGCTTGACAAGCTCTGTGCTTCTATGGCTGTGTGCGTGCGTGTATGCATGTGCGCGTGCGTGTGTGCGTGCGTGTCATAGGAGAGTGTGTATGTATGTGCAGTTATAATTCCAGACACATTCTCTGTAATTTAACTTTAAATTCTCCAAAATGTCACTTATGCCTGTAAAGTGAATTATTCTCAGGTTAGATGTTGCAACAGAACATTGTACCCGAGCTCATTATCCTACCAAAGTGTCACAGGCACAGTCTGTAAACTGTATCTCAGTTGTGGGTTTTGTGACGTCTTTAGAATGTGCTGATTTTAATTTAATCTTGCTCTACTATGCACTTGCAATGATTTTCATGATAAGGGAATTTACAGACACTCTAGCAGCACAGTCCTCATTAAAATGTGTACACTTACCCCCCTTACATGATCCTCCTCACAAATAATTTATAGGCTAATTTCAAATGATATAAAAAGTCTTCGTCTTTTTTTTTTCTCCCTCTAATTGAGTCTCATAACATAACTGAAATCATTAACTGTCACGAAATATCATTGTTGTTGGAATAAGTGGGAGACCGTCCACCAAATTAGGACTCCGACTAATGAACTGAGGAAACAATAGATGGTTTTGTCTCATTTAGTAAAGTGGGCCTTTGTGGGAATCAAAGACTGAAAGTCTGCCCACAACAGTGCAGTGCTACTTGGTGCCTGAGTGCAGCATCTAATTAAAAAAAAACCCAACTAAAAATTATAATAATTAAAAAAAAATTGTATTTTAGCATTACCTTGCAGTAATCGTGTTGCAAAAGGCTGTAGTTTGTTTAGAAGGTCAAAGAATTGAAATGGTTTTGCCATTGAAATTCTTCGTTTGTGCTTATTAGATTTTTGTTTTAGTCATAAAACACTGTAGGCTTAATGAACACATGCATGTTTCATCTTTAATGGACCACCATTCATAATGGAAGTTAGAAATTTACATAACATGAATCAAACAAAGTAGTTTAATATCACTTATTTTTGTTGATGTGCATAATGTAAGTTTCAGCACATGGCACTTACTAAACTTATCTGTAGGGTCCCAATCATTTCAACACTGGCACTGCCTTCAAGGCATATTGCCCCGCCACTCCACACTTCACATGGATTTGATAACACAAAGCAGACTTGCATAGATTGTGTTAGTGAAAGTAAGTCCACATCCACACACTTCTAAACACTTGAGCAATCACTGTTTATATGCTGATTTTAACATAGTGAACAGTGAAGTGTACCTTGAGCAAAGGTTACTGCATAGTTTATGTTTTATGTTGTTTTTCCCCAATATGTAAAAGTAAATCCAAATTGTGCATGAAAAAATAACACATTCAAGTATGTTCCATGTTGAGGATATGTATTTATGTTCACTTAGTCAGTATATTATAAACATCTACATTAAAACTATCTGGAAAGGTTTTGGACAGACCCCCTTGCTGAAAGCCAGACTGTAATTTATCCCAGCCGCAATTATGTAGCAATAGAATCACAATATGGCATTTTCTCCATAGTGTCCTTTTTCTTTCTCCATTTATTCTGCTCACATCATCAGAGAACCACTTTTTTTTTTCTTGCCATGATTGCCTAACCGGTGTTTTTCAGCCAAGAATGATGTGCTATCAGACCAAATGACAGGACCAAACCATCAACATTTTAACAGCAATGACAGAAATAGAAGGTCACCACTTGCTACACTGTCATCATCAAGATTAGATACAATTGGTTTGTGGTGCTTCCGGTTTACCTAAATGCTGATCTTTTCAGTTAGATTTGACCCCTGTAGAGGTGGTCGTGGATGGTTAAACACAAGCTAACCTGGTTGGCTGCCTTTTCTGTCTCTTTTACCCTTACCCACCCCCGAGCCCCATCTCCACGGGAGGTTCACTGACACGATGAAGGTAGAGGAGAGAGGAGCCACACTGCGAAATAAATTCAATTTTCTGCTTAAATAAGCCCAGGCCGCTATGTGAGCTGCACAACCGGTGTGGAGGCATAGGAAAGGGTACTGAGGTCAGTTCCCCGCAGTCCCCTGGCGGGCGGGTAGGCGAGCAGTGGCCATTTCTGTCCGACCAGAGGTCGACTCAAGGTCACCGGCCCGTGACAGACTATCCGAGGGCTGGAGGTAGAAGCCCCTCGAGTGCAGATTCATTGGGAAACATTGTGAAACACTTGAAAAACTGCCCACTGCTGGAAATCCTGATTAATTTCTGCTGCTGAATCTCCAGAGAGTGACCAGGGAATGAAGGCAGGCTCAGTTTGGAGGTCTTAATCTTAAATTGGAATCTTAGTGTGTTTAAAGTGGGCTTGGTGAATCCCAGCATATGCAACAGCATTATTGTCTTATTGTGTTTTCAGCAAGATTGTCATCTATATGTGCATCCTCCCAAGTATATTCTATTGCACTTAATTATACTTTCTTTTCCTCTCGCAGTGTACAATCTATTTCTCTCGTTTTGTTTCTGTACAGTTGCAGCCAGTATGATCTGCATCGTGCTTTCTCTGTTATGTGGCTCTTTATTTCTCATGCGTTCTTACACTGTCAGAAAAGCACTTCTTGTCAACTAAATGGTGCAGGGGCTTCATTCCAAGTATTTTCTGTGGTATCTAATTATATTCTGTGGAACATTTCTTTCATTTCCTCTTGGAGTGTATGGCTCATTTCTCTTGTTCTTTTTTCAGTACAATAGCAACCATCGTGACCTCAATGTGAAGGAAGCCTGGAAGCAAGGTGTTACAGGACAAGGCGTGGTGGTATCAATATTGGATGACGGGATTGAGAAGAACCATCCAGATCTTGAGCGTAACTATGTGAGTTTGAGAGGAGCATGTCAGAAATGTATAATATAGTGTACAGTATGTCAAAAATAATGAAGGCGTCTTGGTAATGCATGATGCAAATAATGGTATTTACATTTTTCTGAGTAAACAAAATGCAGGCAATGTCTTGGTAAGCGAAAACACCTCGATGTCTCAACTTCATGAGTGTTGTAAAAGTGTTAAGATTTTTTAATAAATTTTATTTAAAGAAATCTTTTTGGCAGACACTTTCCCTCAATAAAATGGTAAAGCAAGTAAAAAATTCTGAAAAAGGAAAATATTGGAGATTTAAGATGTCACTTGCAAATACATTTTTGCAGTGCAGACATAATGCACCAGTACAGTGTGATATAAAAACTAAATACAATATATTTTAAATCAACTTTTTACTACAGATCACTGCATCTAGTTAAAGTGCACCAGTCCACTCTATAGAACCTCTTGAGTTTGCAATCTTACAAAAGCATTTTCCCCCATTTGATCTGTGTTAGTACTAACAATATGTCAACATGTTAAGAATCTTATTTTGGCTTAACATATTCCCATCCCAACCCTTATCTTTCCTTGTACCTTATATCCAGGACCCTGATGCCAGCTATGACGTGAACGATGGAGACCCAGACCCTCAGCCTCGATATACCCAGCTCAACGATAATAGGTACGTTTACAACAAAAGCTGTAAGCCTGCTACTGTTTCATGGTCAATAGCTCCTTGTCAAGTAGGAGACTTATAGTCTTAGAGTGGAAAAAACCCAACTGCCCAGAGCTTAACTTTTTTAACTCTACTGTGCAGGTCTACACTCGGCTCTTTATGCCTCGAGTCGAAAGTGACTTTTCAATTACTTTTCTGACTCTACCTGACGAGCAAAAACAAGTAGTGCTGCATTTTGCTACCAAGCTTTGCTCACCATCCTCTTCAAACAGATGAATCATCCTTGCATTGTTAGTTTAAAATAAACAAGAGCTGGACAAAGTGAAAAATATACTGTGAAATGTATTGACATGAAATTTGAACTGAACTTACCCTATAAATAGAATTGAGTCCCTGAATTTTTAATAAGGTGTAAACACTCATCTCATCTCATCTCACTTAATATGTGCGTTGAATATGAAAGTAGCTTTAGAATTTAAACCCAGTTTGTCGTAAATGAGGACAGTGCTGACATGTTCCCAGCCAGCCCTCAGATTAAAGTGCTTTTCATTCCAACCCCTCTCTTCTGGGTGTGATTATTTTGTCTGGGGTCGATTTAGTTTCCAAATCTCTGCTAGCAGCTCTTGCGATCCTCCCACACCCATGAGCAACTTCCATGGCCTGTTTTAAGTTGGACGAATTGACTGAGATTGAAGTAAATTAGTGAAGAAAGCAGCTTTAGTGCAAGAGCAGATTGTGTTTAAGAACTTTTACCACTGGAGCGCTCTCATCCAGCCGCCATCCCCCTTGGACCCAAGCGAATGAATTAAGTCTATCAGGAGCAACAAGACCTAAATAAAGGCTTGTGGACAACTGTTTGTGAATTCTGGTGTCCGTGCTGCCCGCCTGACTTGTTGGGATTTTTGCTCAGTCCGTCTGGTTTTTGGGATTCTAGCCAAGGAATCATTTGTATCTTGAGGCAAAACATGATTAGTGATGACAGGCAGAAAAGCTTATAGTTACAAGCGGGTTGAAATCAAAGGTCCTGCACTGAATGGCAGAGCTTTGTAGTTTGGAGCGGGACTATCTGAACCAGTTCAGCGTGTACCCAACAGTGCAGGGACTCGGGCGTGCTGCGGTTAGACTGGCATGCGAAATGGACCCTTTGAAAAGTCTTGTGAACTTGGTGTACTTGAGAACTAAACTCTTTTTTTTTTTTTTTTTGGTTAAATCCCTTCCAGGTCCCCCAGGCTGTATTTGCCTTGAAACATCTCATTTTTTTTAATTTATTTTGCATCTGTAGCTTTTTTGATATAAGTTAAGTGTGGACTTTGAACTTTCAGTTTAGGGCAAACTTGTCACATGCCGTGTTTCCCCTTCCATTAAACAGACCCAGACCGACTGATATGCTGCCTAGCTTGGATTACAAACATTATGAAAGATGTTAGGCTGTAACTGACAGGTTGATGGATGCTTGCTTTTTTTTTTTTTTGTGGTATTTGTGTGAAGAAACACACTTACATTTTTTAGTAAATTCTCTGTACCTGTCTAAAAAATATATTTTTTTTAAAATAGAAGAACTTCAGATCTCTAGTCAAACCAAAATCCAGTCATAAAGTAGTGTATGGCCAGATTAAATATTCATTTGAAGTGGACTAATATTGTGTTGTGCAGGGGTGAATAGGGTTGTAGAGGATAAAATATGTTTGACTCTGAAGTACAGCTTTGTATGTTCATTCACTAGAATGCCATTAAGGGCGCCCCCTTCTGGATGTTGGCCGACATAAGCAATCAACTTCTTGCAGCGTTTATCAAACCATGGAAATCAAATGTATTTGTTAGCCCCAACAGTCCTTGCTGTCGGTTGTGTTAATTTTTGGACCTGTTTGTATATGCTTGTTTTTTGGCCAGAACTTTGTGAACTGCAAAGCATTGGCCAAGAAGACTCACTTTTAGTCTGGTATTGTTTAACAATGGTTTTTATGTGTATATATTTATAGTTCCTTTTGACATATTGGTTACACTTTCCTGTATTTGGGTTATTGGTTGTTTTTGAATGGTCTTACTCATCTACAGGCATGTTGTTTTTTACTCTTTCCTGCATTAAGACATTGTTGGCTATAAATATTATACTGATAATTTATGCAACAAATACAGTCAAAAGTAATTGCAGCTCTTGTGATTTGAAAATTGCACTCTTTCAATATTTTAAAAAAAGGAAGAAAATCAGTCCCACTTTGAACTCACGTTACGTTTTGCATTTGTAACTGAAACAGATTCATTCAATAATCAATTATTTTTGCCATTTATTTTTAAGTTTCACATGACACTGAAACAAATACAGGGTCCGAATGACTGTAAATAAATATAGACAAAGCAAAACATACGCATGAGGCTTGAAAGATGTAGGCTTCTTGGCCACAAAATGAAATGGATCTCCACTGATCAGTTATTTAGTTGATTTAGGTCACAGATGAGCTGAAGCCTGCTGGTCCTGTAAGCTGTCCTTTGTGAGCTGGCTCAGCTCCCTCTGGCCTGAGCAGTGAAGTGCCCCGTAGGCAGGCTGTGCGGCATTTGAGCCTCTGCCCGCTCCCTTTGAGAAAGCCCATCTCTGTTCGCCTCCATAAAGCCCCCTTTCTTTCTCTGCATCCCAGTCTGTGCTGAGGCCTGCAGTTTGGAACTGATCTAGGATGCTTTCCTCTCCCAAGCCATAAACTTTAAATACTCCTCATGAACCACCAAACTGACCTCAGATCAGCAGCCAAAGGTCAGCTCCCCCATGTTACCCCCATTTCACCTCAGCAACGCGTTTGCCCAAACCAACATGTTTGTTTAAGGTAATATCTTATTTGCTTCCAAGCCTCTTCACTGCTTTCACAGTCTCCAATCTGGAGTGTGTGTGTGTGTGTGTGTGTGTGTGTGTGTGTGTGTGTGTGTGTGTGTGTGTGTGTGTGTGTGTGTGTG
>JBBIGA010000038.1:86618-105135 GCA_037576975.1 Alestes dentex
GTGTGTGTGTGTGTGTGTGTGTGTGTGTGTGTGTGTGTGTGTGTGTGTGTGTGTGTGTGTGTGTGTGTGTGTGCATTGTGTGCAGGAAAGAGTAAATAATGTATTAAACACTTGAATTTTTAAGATGCGTTTTCCATAGAAGTGGGCCAGTTACTCAGTGTGCTTCCTCTGAAGAAATACAGCTCAGATGAGGTTAGTGGAGCTAAGTGGAATAATAACAGTATGATATCTACCTCCCTTGAGAGAATTCCACTTTCGAATAGTTATTTAATGCACAGAAGTCTTTTTCCTTGGGGAATAAGGAAATAAAGTACTTCTTACATTTTTGTACCCTTTTCTCTGGATGTTCTGAGCTAGAATACCCTCCTTATTGCTGTAGGGACACTACTTGGCAAGGCTCCGGCTTTCAGAGGTTCTGCTGCACATAGTTAAATATTTGCGATAAATCACCTGCCCACATGTGTCTTTCCAGGCAACATTATGGCAGCCCAATCAAAAGAAAAGCCCCTTTGGCTGTCACTGGAGTTACAGTATGAGTATAAATGTGTTTTGCTCCTTCTGGCAGCTTTGAATCGCAGTACAGAACTCGGTCTGTCAGTAGAGAGTCTGACTCTGCATTCATTTGTGTAGCTGTCTGGCAAATGAGTTTACAGCCAAATGAGGTTTTGATGGATGCTCCTACATTTAGATATTTCTCTGAAAAGGAATGATTTAGGGAAGAATTTGGCTTTTGTTTTTAGCAGTATTTGCAAGACTGTAACGCTGCAATAAAAGTAGTTTGAATTTCTTAATGTGAAATTGTTTTTTTTTCTGGATTGTTTATAATTGAGCATTTTGAAGGGGCCTTATCATGGAAAACATATGGGATTTTTTTAAAGGAATGTTTAATGCTGTAGTTTCAGAACCTTCTGTTTCAAAATTCTAGCCCATATGGTGCTTAAAAGGAAATTGAGTTGCAAGAACAGCCTCTTTTGTATTTACTATTTGTGATGTCATGAAAACCTGAGTAGGTTTAAGGATATTGTCCTCTTTGGCCTGCAGTGGTTTAGCCTTGCCCATTCATGACAAGCTTCACAATAAAGATAAAGGAGGAGCGTTTCAGCCTAGGCTGTTTTGCGAAATAGGCACAACACAACCTGGTATTTTTGTTTATGTAAAATACCAGCGTGTTTTGGAAGAATGGAAAAATAGGTCTGTGATGGATTATGGCAAAGGCACATAACTTCCTTTGCTGATATACTGCATAACTCTGAGAAACAACAGGAAAAAATATCTAGGTAAAGCTGCAGGTTGTTGGAGATACTGGCCATACACCTTGAGCTTTGTCCATCCTGGTGTGCTGACAGTGCTGAGGCTTCTGCTTTGGATCCATTGCCTCTGGGTGCTGATAAGCCAGCTGGAAAACCTCCTAATCCAATTTAAGCCGGCCATGAATCCAGCTGTATTGACTGTATTAACCTAAATGAAATGCACAAAAATTCAAATCACAGGCTCATTCCAGTGGGTCATTTTCAATTCGATTGCTGTGTTTGCTCTGTCTTCTTGACCAAGGGCACTTTTTTTTTTATCTTTTGCATTCTGAAGATAAATCGTACTATACCTGCAGTTTTGTTTTTTTTTTGCCAAAGACCTTTTTTACTGTAAGTGACTCTGCTTTTCTTTGTACTCTTTATTTTTTTGTTATAAGACCTCTGTCATCCCACAGAATTGGACGACAGCAGCTAGATCATTTTCCGACTTTCTGTGCAAGCCTGGCGTTTGAATACCAGAGTGCGGGGTAATTTTTCAGTCTGCTGCCGGTGGTCTATTGTGCCTCGCTGCCTTGCCTGCACTTTGGACAGGAAAACATGCAGCTCGACCTACCGCAGTTGGCACTGGCACTTGGCCTGCTCTCCATCCAGATTTTATTTATTTGTTTGTGTTGTTAAAAAGAGCAGTTAATTTCAGAAGGGTCTGCGTCAAATCAGTTTGCTTGTATGAAGTGATGGGACCTAAACTATTGTGTCCCTCGGGAACGACGGGCCGCCATAATAGTTTTGCTTCGGCTTTGAGTCTGGTAACGATAAAGGCCCCCGCGGGGTGTTCCTTTCTATAGTTTATGCTGTCTTTTATGCGTTTTGTGATGAAAGCATTGTCTGTCTTCTGATTGCTATTCCAGGAGCGGTTTTGTTTTTCTGATGTACTGCTCTGATGGTTATTTCCACACGCATTGTCCGGCCTCTCAAAAAATAACGTTCTGGTCTGCTGAGTCTGCAATTTCCGAATTAATTATGATTTGCGTTGTGAAAGTGTCTAAAATGGTAAACAGCGTTTCCTCCCAGAGAGGGGGACAAAACAATCCTATTGTCATTCACGTATGGACTAAATTGCCAGGCGTGGAACCAGACAACAAAGGCTGCGTGTTTGGCACGCCGCTGCTGGTTAGCATCCTGTTAGAGGTTATATAAAGTGCCCAGGGATTCGGCTTGTTCTCTTAAAAAAAAAAACAAAACACACACACACACTTAAGGAGCAGATGGTCATATGTTTTCTCCAGTTAAGTAAAGCAAAAAGGCTCAAATATATTTTACACTCTTGTCGCTGCTGCATGGCTTATTAGGTTAATCTGTCAAAGGAACCCTGCGGCGTCTTTGGACAGGCTTGGCTAATCTTTTGCGTGAGAGTAAGTCACTGTGTGTCGGATTGAACAGTCTTGGACCGACTTTACTTTTGTGGCACTATAATTGTGTACCTCGTTTTGTTGCAGCTGCAAAGTGACTGTCAGGTTGAACAATGCTTTGTCAGTTAGGTTTTGTCTAGAGCAGCACCACTTTTCTTGTTATCTCCTGTGTAGTTTAAAGGAAATGTTTATCCAATAAAGCGTTTTGTATTCGCTTAACAATAAAGATTCCTTAATGGTTGTTGGCTTGGACATCTGGTTTGTGGAGAAAAAAACTGCAACTGTAACAGAATTGGGAGGTTCTTTATAGTTTAAACTGTCTTTTACAAAAGTGATTCTTTAAAGAAACATCTATTAATGCATTTTTTTAGGTAACCAAAAGTGATTATTTCAGGGTAATGGGTCCTTCCTAGATGGTCCACATCTATTCCCTGACCCAGCTTTGTCCACATGGATAGAGAGCAAAAATTCTGGGGGGTTGAAAAGTGAGGGAGTGGTTGGGAAAACAGCTGTTTTAAGACATTTTTTGGTTTTTATGTAGGTGCAACCTGCAAGGTTTTGACACACATCATTGAGACCATTTTCAGGGTGCAGAAGGTATTTGTGTTAAAATTTGACAGTCTTGTTAATAGGCCTGTATGTGTCACTGTCAAGAAAGAGTTGTTGCTGCAAGTGTTAGTGTGTAACTACATGTGCAGCAGAGTGCACTGTGTAATAGTCTTTCCTGCCTATTTCTGCAGCCTCACTTGCAGTTTAATAGTTATTCTATTTTGTGTCATGTACCGGTAGCATCCTGTGATGGGGAAGTATAAAATTAATGCATACGCAAGCTACCCTAGATGTTAAATCTTATTACATCAGCTTCTCTGTTTGCGGATGTGATGCCTGTTGCCAAGCTGACACATTTCATCCACTTAAAATATGAATACAATTCTGTGGATTCCTGTTGCCATCGATAAAAGCATCTGCTAGCTTGTTTCAAGTGTAGCTTCCAGTAGAAATCTAAAGGGATATCTTAAAATCTTAATTATCTGCGTGCTCACTATGTTAAAATGGGGGTTCTCATAGACTTTAGCGTAGGGGTACAGAAGATTATTCAAGGTTGAGAATGTTATTAAATTCACCAAATCATAATAACATAATGGACTCTGAGCCTTCTGGATCAGAATGGATGGCTCTTGACCTAAAGAGGTCATGTGAATCATTGGTTCTTAAACTGGTCCTCCTAGATGGCCCGGATGTTTGGTCCTGCAACACATAGATATAGTAAATATATGAAAGCAAAAATGTGCAACGTCTTGGGGTCCTTGAGGACCAATTAATAATTTTTGATGTATATGACCACAGACTGCAATGAGAAGATATATAGAGATTTTTTTTTTCTGAAAGTCTTTCCTTCATTTGTTCATTAATGAATCATGTTCTGAATTATGGCTGAAAGGTTAGAGTTTCAGGAATTGTAACCTAATAACACAAAGCCTGTAAACTATGTGTTTGAGAAGGCCCAGTTAGAAGCAACTAAACACCCACATAATGCATATATTTACATTTATGCATTTGGTTGACAAGTGACGTGTAGTTGAAACATGATACACAGGTAGGTAAATGTAGCATTAGGAGTCCAGCCCCAGAATTGAACCCTACTTTACTTGGGGAGTTCTGTGTTGAGTTCAGGTTGTTGCCTACTGTATAATGCCAACTGTACATGATCATGAAATCCCAACACACTGGAACACTATGGACTAAGGCCTTGATCTTAATTTATACAAATAATTCACCATTTAAATTGCATGTCTGTCTTTGCACCAGAACTTCGACTTAGCTATTTGGATGCTTTTCTAAACTTTGCTCTCAGATGTAAGCTGTGTCCCATGATGATGCCTAAGGGAGTTCATGCAGAAGTGAATAGGTCTGAGACTGTGACCCCTGACTTTTTGTGCTAGCTAGGAACCAGTGTCTGGAGGCAGTCTCCGGGGTCTTTATTGATTCTTTCCTCTGAAGTCATTCAAGGAGCTGAGCTGTACATAGGACACTACGAGGCCAGCTGACTTGGTGGATTGTTGTGAGGTGTCATGGGTTTTGTAAGTGTAGGACTGTCAGTGATGGTAGAATATAGACCTACAGCTGGAGCAACAAGTAGTGGTAGATGTTTTGAGATTAGATCATCAGTCACACTGATGTTCTGCAGCTCACACTGGAGTTGACTATATTCCATTCTTATGGCTCCAATTAGTGATGCTCTGGATGAAAGTATCCCAGATGTCCCAGTATGTGTTTTATTTATTCATTATCCAAAGGCAAACAATAACGTTTCATTCGTTCAGTATCTCTGTCCTCACTGGATCTATAACCGTGCAAAGGTGTTTACTCCCCTTGATCAATTGAACCTACTTGTTTGGCTAGCGCACACACCCTCACACAACCCAATGCATTTACTTGTAGTTTGGATTAGCCCATGATGCCACTGGCCCCATACGTACTGTAATACTATCAAAGCAGATCCATTGACCCATCCAAATGATCCTGCTGTAGAGGTGAGGCCCCGAGCACGTAAAAAATGAGAAATGCACTCATCTAGCCGATATGTTTTCATCAGCAAGGTCTCAATTAAAAAAGGTTTGTTTCTCCTTCCAACCTTGTAGTTCCCCATGCAGTTCGTCTGATCCATGGCACTGACGAACCTAACTGAAACGTGACGACCCTCTTTTTCCTCCATTTCGTGCCTCTTCCGAAGTGCTCTTTCCCTCCAGTCGCTCAGTTGTGTCACAAAAGAAAGACTCTCAGGAGCAAGGGACTGTGGGAAAAGCTTTCTGTTGGCTACGTAAATCTAATTTGGCAACCCTGCCAGTCTGATGGTAGCATGTCATCTCATTTTCCCCGGTTCATGGCTGCACGTTATAGCAACTGAAACTCCGAAATTCAAGGTTGCCCTTGATGTATAAGAATGTTTAAATGTTTGTGGGCAAGAATTGCTTACTCTGCTTTTTTGTGGCTCGAGATAAGCAAAAAAAGGAGCCAAATACCTGTCGAGGCGAGTTTTTGTTCTCGACTTCATTGTGCCAGCTTGTACCTTCACAACACACAAGGAAAATGAATAAGCTGACAATGTTTAATACCCTGTGAGACCCCATTAAACCAATCGCACCTGCTTGTTGCTTCAAGGACATAACAGGCAATGTTCAGAAGGCAATTTAGATCACTTTTGGATGGCCTTTAACGTTTATGTAAATATGAAGCCTCTGTAACCATTGATTTTCTCTTAATTCATCTGTCTGTTATCAGGCATGGGACGCGATGTGCTGGAGAGGTAGCTGCTGTTGCCAACAATGACATCTGCGGTGTTGGTGTGGCCTACAATGCCAAGATCGGAGGTGAGTTGGCATGTTTAAACTCGGTACAGTTTTGTGCATTTCACCACATTTCCCGTTGTGGTCCAGGAAGCTCTTTGCACGTATCAGTGTTGCACCATATGCACATACTTTTATTAACTTCAAGTCAAAGTCAGGCACAGATCATGAATAAAATCCGTAATGATAGCAAATATAGAGAGGAAAAAGTGGTAAAAATGTGCAATTAATGTCATCCGTAGGATGAGTAAGTAGCAGTAGTATTCTGTACAGCTTCAATGTGATCATCATAAAGAAGCTGTTAAGTGCGGATCTGTGCCAAAGCGAAGACGCTTCTGAATTTATAGTCCAAATCATTTTATTCTTCTGTAGCTTTAGCCTTGCTACAGTAACAGACGTCAGAGTTATTATCACAGGCCTCAGCTCTGGCCCCTCTGAGCCAAAGATTTGTACGAAAGCATGTGTAATCCTTTTAATTGGCAGAGGCACTTTTATCCTATTCAGTGCACATTTTATCTCATTACTCCTCCGTGTATTCCTGCTGTCTTTGGGCTTTGGGACCCAGCTAAATCCTTCAGTTGTCAGAGGCTGTATAGGTGACATCCAATCGTTTGTGTTCTCTGAGGAACTACAAAGGCAAGGCAGAAGCTGGTCAAATGTTACCCTTCATATCATGGTTCTCGCTTTTCGAAGCTTAGCAATGTGATCCCTAAGCAGGTTTTGATGTAACCTTAGCCCTTCAGGTGTGGCAAGGTATGATGAATAGGGCACAGGAACAGCAGTGCAGGTTTGTTTCTCATACAATGTGTAAATATAGGTCATATATAGTAACCCACCCTCAAAGTTGAACATAGCATTGTTACATGTCCTCTCTCTATACGTTTTGACTGATCATTTCTATTTACATTAAGTAAAATTAAACTTTGTTTGCTGATTTGTCATGAAGGTCATTATGAATAGTAAAAACACAACTACACAAATATTGTGTATGTCCCTCTTGTGCCGCCAAAACAACAAGCATGGACTCCATAATGTGCTGAATTATCTGCATCAAACACTAGTGGCAGATGCTTTAAGTCCTGTAAACTGTAAGTTGGGGCCTCCATGGATCAGACTACATTGTTCAACACATCCCATAGATGCACAGTTAGAATGAAATATTGTGAATTTTAAGACCAACTCTGTGATGTTCCTGAACAATGTTTGCAGCATGGCAGGACGCATCATCCTGCTGAAAAAGGCCAGGTGCCATTCTGTAATACCATTGTCAGAAAGGGGTGTACATGGTCTGCAACAGTGTTTATGTAGATGGCCTGTGTCAAAGTAACTTACATGTGAGTGCAGGACCCAAGGTTTCCCAGCAGAGCATGTCCCAGAGCATCACACTGCCTCTGCCACCTTGCCTTCTTCCCGTTGTACATCCTGGTGCCATAAATGACGGAGCACGTTTTCTTTAACTTGTACAGCTGGGTGCATGTGCCTCAATCAAGGCCGCCTTTTTCCATTGCTCCATGGTCCAGTTCTGATGTCCACATGCCTATTTTAGGCACTTTCAAAGGTGAACAGGGGTCAGCATGGGCACACTGACCAGTCTGTGGTTATGCAGCACCATACATAGCAAGCTGTAATACACTGTGTGTTCTGACTGGTTAGTATCTGAGTAGCTCTTCCGTGGCATGAGAATAGCTTTTGCACCACATGCACATCAATAAGCCTTGGGCACTCGATCATTGAGCCTTGGGCACTCATAACCATGACCCAGTCGTTGGTTCACTTTTGGTAGGTACTGACAACTGCACACCGGAAACACCCCAGAAGACCTGTTTTTTTTTTGGAGATGACCCAGTTGTCCAGCCATCACGGTTCAGCTCTTGTCTTCATGCTTGCCTGTTTCAACTTCAAGTACTGACTGTTCATTTGCTGCCCTTTGACAGGCACCTTTGTAACAAGATTAGTGGATTAATCAGTGTTATTCACTTTACCTGTCAGTGGTTTTAATGTAGTGACTGATCGGTGTGTACACATTTCTTTCAGTTTGTTCAGTTTCAGTTCAGAAATGGCAATGTCTCATTTTTAGTAACCTGTTGAATACAGTGTGTAAGATATTTGAGCAGGAAGCACTGGTGCTATAAAAGTTGCTAGTAATAAATGTTTGTACATAAATGTTTATCAAAAAGTATTCATCTCAACAACCTGTCATTTTCACTGCAGGGAAGAAATAGAAGCAGTGCGTAAAAGGCTTATAGTTTGTATAGATAATTAATTGCCCCCACAATTCAGATTCCCTACAAGGGCCAATGTTGGCACGCAGTGTTTCTGTACATGATTTAGCTCAGGCAAACGCACACAAGCAGAAATGCAGGAATGGTTGTAATCCCATTTTTTATTGAGATTAAAATCATGAAACAGAAATCAAAATTCATCCTTAATGTGGAGTACTTCCAAGGAAAATTATTGTGGGGTGGTGTGATTTAGTTCAGCAAGATTTGAATGGATTATGAAATGTAGGATTTCCGTACTCAGCCTTTCTTACACCTTCATAGTAAAAACAGAAGGATAAACAGTCAGATTGTCATTGATAGGGATCTGTGCACAAGTGTAACTAGATAAATGTGCTTGAAAACAGCACAAATACTTGTGACATTTGCATGACCTCACTCATGTTAACATGAACAGCAGTTACAGTATAAAGAAACTGGTAAGTAATTTTTTTTGGCGGTCTTTCCAAAAATGTGAGAGTTAATCCAATTAGACAGAGCAATGTCTGCAGAGGTTGAGGGAAAGCATATTGACGTTGGTTAATGTAAAGTTTTCATTTTTATTTAAAATCTTACAAAGGCTTCATGCACACCAGCAAAGTGGCTGTGAAACACATGCTCAGCCCTCAACATCTTGCCCTCACTGGTTGGAAAGAGCTCAATGTCATTATTTTTTTCTCTTGCCACCCTGTAATATCCTCCTCTAATGTCCCAGTTGAGACTCTTGGCAATCGTCTTCTCCCCATGGACCACTGGGGAGTATTTTGGGCCATCCTCCTTTGAATCTGTTTTTAGGTCATGGAGCATACCACCCCCCTCTTTTTGAAGCTCTTACAGTTCTGTCTTCTTACTCTCCCATAATGTGCATGGAGAACGCTCTACGTGGAAAATGTCCCTGTTCAGATTCAGTTATCCACCTGACCTCGTTTGCACGTAACGAAGCTTCTTGAATCAGCTCTGATATGAGAAATAGCGGATGCTAAGCAACTGTCCGCCTTGTGACTTCACCTTGCATCCATAGGGGATACCCACCCTTAATAAGCTGCAGAGGCCTTCTGTAAGCTGAATTGAAGAAAAAGATGATGAACGTGAGGAGAGGAACTAAGGGAAAAAAAAGAGGACTACTTTGGAAAACTGTCTTCCAGTGATGGCTCAGCCTGCCTGGATCTGCCTTCTGTTAAGGGGTGCCTCGGAAGCAGCAGTGGGCCATGCTCTAGTTTAGACACAGCACAGAGGAGTTTGCTCTGCTGCCAACACTCATTAGCCAAACATATTGGCCTGGAAGGGCTTGGAGAAGAGGAAAAGCCACTGTTGGAAAAGGCTTCGTAACAGATCCTGACAAGTGCAAAACCTTTCTCTGGACAACTTCTGTGCTGGAGGACTTTAGTCTTGAGCTGTTCCTGTCATAAAAATGTTTTTCTTGAGCACTGAGATCTGTTGTGCCTTTTTCATTAAGAAGCCAATGCCATTTGAAATTCATATTCAGACAATCTTTCTCTGATATCTGACTGTAAGCATAGTGGACCCTTCTTGACTTCCAGAATTCCAGAATCAGTGTTCTGTTCATAACACACTGTATTTTATTCCTTGCAATCTGTTCTCTTATGAAAGTGGAGCGCTGATCACCTGCAAGGATCCCCATATTGATTTTTCTGCTTGTTCCTGCGATCCTGCTCCTTTTAGTATCCTCTTTTAACTTAACTGATGACTATCAAAGTTGTGTAGCTGTTTAGTGACTTAACCAGCACTAACTTTGAAAGTGAATACTTTCTGGAAAACCTGAATGTTGTTGGCTCTTGGTCATTTGTTGTAGGGGTTTAAAAGTCTAATGATAACTCTGATGGTGATATAAGGAGCTTCATGGCTTTGTGCATCAAAGGGCCAAGAAACATTTGTTGTGAAGATGTCTGCTATCGATTTTCTAGCTCCAGCGCTTTAACTTGTCTATTCTATTGAGAGGGCTGGATACGGTTTTTGCCCGCGGTCAAGAGAATGTGACGTATTTGATCTCGAATCAATTGCAATAATTCAAACGCAATTGACGTTTTTGGACTGAGGGGTTTCGCCTCCTCCTCGTGCCTCCCTTGGGTATTAAGGTTCTTTTTGTTCAGAGAAGTGGAAACTGATAGTCATGATAGTCCACCATTGTTCTGCCTTTATAAAGGAATGCTTGGCAGAGCAGAGGAAAGCAGTCGCTTGTCACCTCTGAATGAACTGCGGATTGAGTAGAGTTCTCTTCGTTCTTTTTCAATTTATTTTATATACTCCTAAATTCGGCCCAATCTCTCCTGATGTCTTGTTTCGATGTACCGCAGCCTTTTTAAGCCCTTGGTGTTGAAGTAAAGTCTCCATCTGGAACCTCGTTTCATCCAGCAGTGAATCCCAGAGTACTTTCTTGTTCAAGTGATTTTTATGTTTTGCTCCATCTTTTTCCCCTGTGGCCATACAAATTGTGGTGGCAACTTTTATCCATAAAAATTCATGACCATGACTTGTTCCTAAACTATTTCAAAAGCAGTGAGGATCTAGGCCTCATCTTTGTGACTGAAAACACCAGAAAAGCGGAAGAGGAATTTGATCCTACTCTGAAATTCTTTGTCCTTCTCTCTTGTGACACTTTTTTTTCTCTGGGAGTTTGAATGATAGGATCAAGGATCATCTCTCTCATGCTTTTGTCTGTATTTGTTAGGACGTGAAAAGCAAAAGTAGATTCTAGGTCAGTACTTTTCCTCAGTTTTGGTGCATAGAAGTCATTTTTGTGATCTGAAGGCTGTAGATGCAATTTTATATGCTTTTACTTTTCACAATGCTTTTGTTGTGTGGTGAGGATCATAATTTCACTGTACCATGGCTAAAAAACTAGTGTAAACGAACAAGGAAGCCCATTCAACAGCCTTTTATAGCTGTTAAAACCTTAGATAGATAAATGTTGAAATTGATTTTAATTGATGTAATTGATCATTTATCGGTTAATTCATGAGTAATGCAGCCTTAGTTCAGTGTACTTTTTAAAATAATTTGAAATTATACCAAAGTTAACCAACTCGATGCAGAATTTTTCATGTTTGCCTGAATTGTTTGCAAAAAAATCATAATTGAATCATTGTGAGGGACAAAAAAAAACCAATACTCTTACTTATGAATGAAAAGCACTGGTCATACCCAGAGGAATGTGTGTGTTACTCCGGCCTGACTGCTGCTGTTTTTCTCTAGGGGTACGCATGTTGGATGGAGAGGTGACGGATGTGGTAGAGGCTCAGTCTCTCAGCCTTAATCCTCAGCACATCGATATCTACAGTGCCAGCTGGGGACCAGAGGACGACGGCAAGACCGTAGACGGCCCTGCTAAGATGGCAAAAGAGGCCTTTCTACGAGGAGTTACTGAGGTCTGTTTCTGTTTCCTTACTGAACTAACTAACTTGTTTGTTTATTTATCTATTTGCCTATTATTGAATTGGAGAGAAAACTGGATAATTGTTTTTGCTAGATAGATCTCCCCATGCCACATGACGATACCAAGACACTGACCTCCAGTTCTGTTGGATCGCCTAGCAGATGCCTGCGTTGGATAGCATCACACTGAGTGACTGAGAAGTCACTCTACCCACTAATCATGTTGTCCTGGATGTCCAGCTGTAGATGGCTGGGTCAGTGGTTGGACTGTTGCACCACTAAGAAGCCTATTAGTATATTATTTTTATTTTACTGCACTGTAAATACTATTAAAATATGATCAGTGCCCCACTTTTTGCCCCACTCAATTCTCTTATTCTTTGTCCCAGAGAAATGCCGCTATTTCAAATAGTTTGTCTTGTTTATGCGTTGTCTGTTTCCTCTGCTGCGCCACATTGAAACACGATCAGTGTTGAAAATGCTGTAACCCACTGTGACTGCTGACCATCGCTCAATTGAATTAGGTCCTAAATGCATCACTGAGCCTCATAATCTCCAAGTGTTACCAGGGGAGGCATCTATCGCGGGCAGGACTGTACAGCCTATGATGCCCTGAGAGAGATTTATTTATTTTTATTTGCTTTGAAGTCAGCGAGGGGGAGCTGGGCTTGATTCAGTTGCAGTGTTGCTCCGTTTTGCGTGTGCCTTGAGTCAAATTAGCAGTTAGAGGTTGGAGTGACGTTCGTTTAATTTAAACGTCACATTAAAGAGTGATTTTCACCGAGAAATTTTTATGCAGATTTTCCGGAGCGTGTGTGGTGTAGACATTCTTAATGCCTAATTGCTTCACGGGGTTTGTGCTAAACTGCCATAACACGGAGAGAAGAAGAACGGCATTAATTTCAGCTCTCTCGTTCGCATGTGCGTGCGCGCACACACACACAGCCATGTTGCTGGAGTAGTGAAACTGGCCTGGGGCCAGCCAGCAGACAATGGCAGACAGTAGAGCCAAGGCTTTCCCTGCTGTCTGCACTACCATGCTGTGCATGTTAGGACTTCCAAAGCAAAATAGCTGTTACACTTTAGCTAATGATTACAGCAGCGAACAGAAAAGACTTTAATTTACTTTAATTACAGCCACTGCACAATAGTCATTCATCTACGGGGATGAGGTTTGCGTTCGCATAATGCACAGACTAAGCCATCCAAAGCATTACGACACCTGTGTCTGCACACACAGGCTTTAACGCTAAAAACTGTAAGGACCTTTGAAGGCTGAGTGAGGCTGTGCTAATCATGCTTGCGGGAGCCATAGGACTCAATTTTTGACTACAAAAATGCGGTAAACATATGAAGCACACTAAATCACCACAGCAATGTTAAGTGTTAAAAATCTTTTTACACTGATTAAAAGAAAATGCAAACTAGTGGGGAAAAGGAATGCTTTATGAAAAATAATTGCCTTACAGTTAAACAATGATTCTTGGGTCTAATCACGTCAGCTGCCTTATGAACTTAGCACACAGCATTTACTAGGGTGGTGGGAGGTCTGTGCAATTAACAATTACCATGGTTACAGTCATTGGATGATTGTAAACTCATTTACAGGCAATTAAAAAAAAATAAACCTTTGTTCATTTATAGATTTTTTTCATGGAAACCATATCAAGACGCTGAGATTAAGATGCCACACAGCTATTAAACATGTTGGGTGGTGAGATCCTACATTAATACCATTTGTTGTGCCTGGCACAGAAAGTATTCTAAAAACGCTGCTGCACTGGTTGAACCCACTTGGGCTTGGGATGCTTTTGGAAGCCACTGCTTGCCATTGTGAAATGTAGACGGTCATGTATAAAAAAAAAAAAAAAAAACAGCTACATTTAGGTGGGCATTTTACAACACCCTCGGACTGCGTCAGGTGGTAGGAATCACTCACAAAGAATTCAGGTCTTGAGAAAGGCACTGTCATATCTCTGCTCTTGTTCAGCTGGGCACCATTGCATAATAATTGCATAAAAAAAAATTGTGGAAGCTCTTTTTTGTTTGTTTCGAAAATGACTCCCAATGGCGTCATTTATGGTTGGTCTTCTCAACATGTTTTCTTCTTTAGAAGTGCAGCTCATCATTGTTCACCACTGGTCTTTATTATTGCCCTTATTCACAAGGTGAACCATCCGTCCATCAGCTGTTCATCGTTCCTTTAAAAGTTTTGGCCCAGAGTGGTCCAGCTTTTACCCTGGCCTTTAATCCAACCTGCGAGCATTCTCCTGCAGCCAGATCACGAACGCTGCCCTGTGCCAGCAGTCAGATCTGTTGCAGGAAATGAGATCTATGTTGCGGAGTAAATCCTAAAGCAAACAAAGCTGTAGGCTGTGCAAACACATGAATGAATACCCACAGTCCAGCAGGTGTGTACGCGGACAAAGAAGATAAGTCTCAAAAACTGCACCGAACTTTTCTCCACGGTAGGGGTTCATTTCATGGCACGCTCTGTTTTCCCTATAGCTGTTTTAGTGCCTTATTGTTGTGAATCATAGGGACGGTGGAGGGCTGCACAAACAAAGCCTGATCAAAGGTAACAAGCAAACAGCATCTGAATTGCATTATTGGCACCGCCGGCCTCTCCCTCTGTGACAGCAGGCCAAAATGAAAGCCATGTGGGATATTAAAACACGGCCTGAATTTCCAGTCTCCTTATCATTCTGGACAGTTGTTTGCTGGTAAGGTGGCCCACAAAAGTCTGTTGGAGTTTCTAATCGCTTGACTTTTCAAGGATATACAAAGGCATGATTAATTGAGCCGGGAACATTTGCATTGTTCTACAGTGTCTTGTTTAAAACCAACTGGCCATTCTTTTACAGATAGTAATAGCATTTTAATGACCTGAGATGCTGGGAGCTAGAAGCAGATTTCAAAACGAAGACCAGCTCAGAGTGTAGTCCATTTCCTACGAAGCACTGCTTTTCTCTTTGAGTTTGAGCCCCAAGTGTTTGATGGTATTAAGACGCTTGCTCAGAACCAGATGTTGATGGTATGCTGCCAAGTCGCAGTGGTCTTACGCAGGGGGCTCTGAAGAGGGGCTTTGCAGATGAAAAACCAAAAAAGGTGCTGATGACTCTCTCCTTCTTTTGTTTTGCCCTTTTGTCATCCAGGGTCGTGGCGGACTCGGATCAATTTTCGTCTGGGCGTCTGGTAACGGTGGCCGGGAGAAGGACAGCTGTAACTGTGATGGCTACACTAACAGCATCTACACGCTGTCCATCAGCAGCAGCACTCAGTATGGAAATGTGCCGTGGTACAGCGAGGCCTGCTCCTCCACCCTCGCAACCACCTACAGCAGTGGGGGCATCAACGAGAAACAGATAGTGAGTTCACCTCACCAAACTCATCACACAGCTCCCGTTCCTTTCAGTCAAAAATCCAACTTTAACTCTTTGCCCAAATGTAGTCAGTCAGCCCAGACATGTATGGTCTTAAGTTTGCTTCTTTCTTTCCTCTAGTGAAGCTCCAGGGCAGATACAGCTCCTGTTACTCAAACAACAGGAACTTATCAATTAGTACTAATTAGTCAGCAGTTTAATATTGTGCACACTTTGCACCCTTTCCTCAAACCGCACCCAGTTAGATACTGTGGCCAAAATGGAAAATTTAACCCTTGTAAACATGCCTATTTCCATTATACAGGAGTTTCACAGTAGTTTCTAGAGTGAAATTTTGTGGTTTAGAGACTTGAAATACCCCCTTCTGATCATGCATCCTGATGGTAGGAAGAACTTTTGATCAAATTAAAACTACTTTTGGATTTCTGTAGGCGGCTTCGGATGCCTAAATACCTCACCTCAGATACTTTGTTACCTTACTTTGTTGACTTCTTGAGTCCAGATGAAAATGGTAAAAGCTTGGTGATAGAATTGCTGTTTCTTTGTTTTGTTAAAAGGTTGGGGCAATGCTAGCTTGATTGTATTTATTAATTGTATTAATATTCGTTAGCCTACAACCCTGTCATGATTGACACCATAGAACCTCCAGTGGTTGTAATGAACAAAAACATAATATACAATTGTGTCCCTTTAGATTGTTGTGAATAGACCTGCTTATGTGGTTTTCTGACTATTTTTTCTTTTGTAGAACAAAATTTAACCCAGATGGGTTCAGTTTTTGTAATTTTTTTTTTTTTAGAAAACAGTATGTCATACAGTGGGATCTATTTCCTTTCAAGATTATTTGCAATGCTTTATGGTTGAGGTAAGTGTGATTTAGGCTTGCTGTTTGCACAGTACTAAACTGGTGGTTGTCCAAGTTCAGAGGCCAAGCATGACTTGGCTGATTGACAAGATTAAAACTAATGAGGATATTATGAATTTGATTTTTGGCCAAACAATCAGTTTTTATACAAGAGAAAAAATGAACTGCCCTCAAGGCAGACCTAAACGTAGGCTTACCAAACCGTTCTGATCGCCGTCCTTTTATTCCGCCCCTTCAACATCCTTGCACTCTTTGAGGCTCTACTGATAGAAACCACATGCAATTGCGTGATTTAGAAGGTCCAAATGGTAATGTTTGGGCCGTGGGGCAAATTCAGAGAGGGCCCTTGCTTTGAGGCTCTGAAAAAAAAAGAGGTCTGTATTTTGAGCACAGAGTCCCGCAGGGTGTCAAGGGTGGACAGTGGCACACTGGGAGTCGATGAGGAAAGCATGTGATGTGTGGCCCTCGGAGAGTGCGCTTGCGTTCGCCCTCAGGGTCTGTATTGTGTTTCATATTGCCGTATCCACTGCCAAAGCACTTTTCCAGACCATCCAGCCTTGTCTTCGGCATGCAGGCCAATGCTTTGTACATGACTGCAGTTCTGCGTGTCCAGTCAAAGCGGTAACCTCATACAGTTACAGTGTCGTTTTGCTCTGTCATTCCTTTTGCGCTTGTTTTTAGTTTCATTCTCTGCAGTTTTGCTCTCCCAGAAGGGTGAATTTAAATATTTTCACAAAATCTTTACCAGGTCAGATGATTAAGCTTTTTCTCCCTAACAGATTTCAAAATTTCTTATTAAGCAGCTGTCGCTCGATATGATGTTTCTTGACATTGAGGGTTGTGACAGGCAATCTCGTCACCGATGTCCCATTTCAATGAGGGAGAATAGCTGCATGGCCATTTTTGGCACTAAGCCTCAACCGAGACAGGTCTGTCTCTGCACTGCACATCTCAAGATACTCCCCTCTTGTTCTCCTTCTCTCTCTCTCTTTAGGGTTGATCAGGTTGGCAAAAAATACATGCTCAGGTCCTGGTTTAGCTGCGATGCATTTCATCATAACTCCTGAAACCTTTACAGACTTCATTTGTATTGTCCCAGCCTCCCTGTTCAGGTTTTTGGAAAGCTTCCAGGCACATTCTTATGGCACTTTTCCACTTGCACAAGGAATCACAGCATACCTTGAACAAATGTTTTTCCATTATGAATAAAGAGACCCGAGCTGTTCCTGAGCTCAACAGCAAGGCCAAAAGTGTGCTGCAGCTGAGTTGGCTGTGTCATTGCTTTCTGATTGGTTGAAATGTCATCACAACTTGGAAAGAGGCCACTGTCTTTTACTGCCTGCGCAACGAAATAACAATGGAGCTACAAACTAACAACTGGGAAGTTGACAAAAAACAAGCACTACTATCTGTTAAATGCCTTTGGAAAAATAACTTTACTTTTTCTTTCCTGCCCCCAGATCACTACAGATCTCAGACAGAAGTGCACAGACTCGCACACAGGCACCTCGGCCTCGGCTCCTCTGGCCGCAGGCATTATAGCCCTCGCCCTGGAGGCCAAGTAAGTCTAACCCCCATAATCTGTATACTGAAATCATTATATCATTTTAAACCATCACGAGTGATATATTTTTATATTAACTGTACTGCTTTAGTTCAGTCTATGGATTTATTGTTTTCTTGTTTTCAGTCTGGTCATACTGGAGCAGAAAGCAGATTTCATCAGACATTCCTGTAGCATTTGACCAGAGGCTATAGCTAACAGGGCATTGTCCAAAACATGTTTTTATGCTGATGTTTCTCGCATTAAGTACGTGGTGGAAAAACTCGGCAGACAGTTTCAAGGTGTGATAGCAGACCATCTGAATAAGCTCTAAATTATTAAGGTGGTTTGCTGGGATTTTGGAGGAATGAGTCAGAGCATTACCTGAAGCTCTCGAGGCAGTTCTTCAGTTAGGAAGATTTATTAGATAGACTCATTCTTTTTCAGTGAAAGCCATTTTATAAAGTCTCTGGAAGGCTCTTTTGGTTTCCCTTACACTAAATATGCCCACAAGCAGCAATATAAGCTTCATGCAATTTTGTTGAATGTAGTTGGCAATGACCTTTACCAAAGAATAGGTTCTGGTTACACAACTCCATGACTGCTGAAATTTCACGCAGACATCTGCTTAGCACCATTGAACAAAAGCTCTAAGGTAGAAGTGTTCTGAATGTGTTGTCTGTCTTGGCAGCAAAAACCTGACATGGAGGGATATGCAGCACCTAGTTGTGAGGACCTCCAACCCGGCCCACCTGATCACCAGTGACTGGAGGACCAACGGAGTCGGTCGCAAAGGTACTGACAGCTGGCCTTGTATTATTCACTCTCCTGCTACTGTCTGAGCCGCTGAAGCTCTTGTACTGATTGGTGATGTTCGCATTCATTATACGAATCAGAAATGCATAAACCATCTCCCTCAATTCCCTGGCTGTCTCATAATGTCAGCATGTGCTTTGGCTTCTATTAAGCAGAGCCTCCTGTCATTGCCTGATTGCTTTCAGCAGTATTGATCGATTTCTCTTACTCTCCCTCCCCCCCCCCCCCTCTCTCTTTCTCTCTCTCTCTCTCT
>JBBIGA010000038.1:131325-160248 GCA_037576975.1 Alestes dentex
CATACGACCATCTTGGGGAACCTCTAAATATTATCCAATTTAAATGAAATTTGTTACACTTTATTTCCACCCTAAAAAGCACAAATTCAGGGGGTAAGACCTCATACATTATAATTTTATATTTCCACCCATCAACTGGCTGCCACCCTACTGGTGAGGTACAGTGAGGTAGTGAGGCAGGTGAGATACAAAGAGGTAAAGAGACAAGTGAGGTACAGTGAGGTAGTGAGGCAGGTGAGGTACAGTTAGGTAGAGAGGCAGGTGAGGTACAGTGAGGTAGAGAGGCAGGTGAGGTACAGTGATGTAGTGAGGCAGGTGAGGTACAGTGAGGTAGTGAGGCAGGTGAGGTACAGTGATGTAGTGAGGCAGGTGAGGTACAGTGAGGCAGGTGAGGTACAGTGAGGTAGTGAGGCAGGTGAGGTACAGTGAGGTGGTGAGGTAGTGAGGCAGGTGAGGTACAGTGATGTAGTGAGGCATGTAAGGTACAGTGAGGTACAGACAGGTGAGGTGTTCAGTTTATTATAATGAACAGTTAAAGGTGTGTGTCGTGTCCTGGTTAAGAGTCTGGTTATGTTCTGAGGATTGAAGCTTGAGTCTTTGCTTTGGGCGAGAGTCTGATGATCCTGGTGTCTCAGGTCCTGCATCTCCTGGTATGAATGTCCTCCAGAGATGGTACTGCTGGTTTGGTGCAGCGTTCTGATTTCTCTGTAGCCCCTAATATCCTGAACAGAGCTGATCCCAGACCGGTAGGTAATGTACTGAGTCAGGACACTTTCTACAGCACCGGTAAAAGTCCTCAAGATCATCGGAGAGACCCAAGTCAGGATTGTTTTTCTGATGGCTGGTTTTAGGGTGGAATTTGTATTTGTAATTTTTTATTTTTATTATTGTATTTTTATGTTTGTAAGCTGCAGTAACTGTGCACTGCATTATTTAACACTGCATTTTTATCACTGTAAGCTGAATCACTTCCTTTGGCAGTTTTGGGGACAAAGCTTTACTAACTTTACTAAAAATGCATGATGTCATTGTGTACATCCTGTATGTGCTGCTTAAATTTTAGCACCTCTAACTCACTACTTCGTGCATACCTCTGGTTATTAAGGTCAGGGACACGAGTAGGTGTTTTAAGCCGGGGGTACTGAAATTTTAAGCACGTACACAGCGTTCCTTTCTCTTTGATGTTTTTGGATCATTTACATCAAACAGAATGTGTCATTGTGTTCTTTAATGTGGTGAGACACAACAATATACCCACATTATTGACACATCAAAATGCTGACTCTCTTTTTATTCTCTGGTCCTGGATGAGCTTTATGCAAATTAGCCAGTGATTGGTGTGCTTTCCAGAGTGATTCAGAGATATAATGGTTTAAAAATAAACATATACATTCAAAATGGGACGAAAAGCACCATAAGGCGGCTTTGGAGCTCGGAACTAACTTACAACTGTACTTTAACTCTGGGTACTTCAAGCTGTTTGTGTTTTAGTGACATGCCCCCAAATTTATGTTAAACAGTGCCTGGTCATTGTAGATTGTGAACATTTTTAAATAAAAAATGAAACTCCACCCTATAACAAGCATATATAGATCTTTAGTCTACTCACATTCTTTTAAAAGTTCAGTTATTTACTTTCTTTTTTTTTTTTTTTGAGCACTTTTAGTTTTACAGGCCTAAAAACGGATGTGATCAAAGTTCTTTTTTCTGCAGACCAGATGCGTTATTTTCAAGGTGTGTCCAAATATACGGCTTTCAGATATTCCAGAAATAGTATGCACAGCAGATAAAGAATCACTTTGCTCATTCCCCATCATGCAATATCCATGTTTTCCCAAGCAGTCTGCTTTCATCCATCCATGCAGCCTCTAAATAACAGCTCTGCAGTTTTTGCTTTTGAATGTGTGGCTGGATGGTTATTTCTGTATATGTGAGTTGGAACAGTGACAGAAGCTGTATGTGAAAACCCAGTTTGAAGATATTTAAGGCTTAGTGTATGGCAGTTGCTTTTTTTTTTTTTTTAATGTGAGGGCCTTCTGCAAACAGGGCATGTGCATTAGAGTTCACCTAAAACCTCAGGCATTTAGATCTGTTTATGTTAAGAAGTTGTAAATAAGTTCTGCTTATTCTGAAATCTGTTATGAGTGTTGTCTGTAACCTACATGCAACATCTCATTACTGGTATATTTCATTGGGTTTTTTGGATATAATCGGTTAATTGGATTAGGTACCTTTTTTTTTAACACCAGTTTCTCCACGTAAGACAAGACAATTATTTATTAGTGGGAAATGTCCATGGCTGCCACAGAAAGTGAACAGTACAAAGAATAAAGAAAGAATAAAAAACAATAGAATAAAAACTATACAACAGTATAGTATAAAAATACACTATACAAATAATCGAAAAATATAAATATGGACATTGGTGTGTGTGTGCAAGTGTTTAAAATGTACAAATAAAGCTATATGTGCTAATAAATATATATATATAGCAGCAGACATTGACAAAAACAGTAATAATGCACCAGACAAATTGCACATTGCACACAGTTGACCCCATTTGTTGCAGCAAAGATATTGCACACAAAAATGTGTAGTGAGGTGCGCTGTAATACTAACGTTTAACAGTTAACCTTTAAACTCCTTTCCACTTACAATGTGGTCATTGTGGTGTTGTGTTGTTCTTGCACAGGAAAGCTGTTCCAGGAAGCACTGACGCTGGTGGGTTTCTGTGGGTTAAAAGACCTACGTGATGTAACTTAGACCGGCTAGCTATTCGTTTCATGATGTCTCAGATCTTAAGAGTTGATGTAAACCATCTGACCAAAAACCATCATACTTACTGAGTTATCCCCCTTAGCCAGAATGTGGTCCATGTTTGTGTCCAAAATTTTATTTTTTTGCTTTTGCACCGGAGATACATGGTTAATTTATCTAACAAACAATGGAAACCTATCAGTCACCAGTCTAGCATCAAGAAGTCACATGTTTGCCTCAAACAGCTGGACAGATGGAGTTGCTTATATGGTTTCAGAACGTTGAGATCCTGTTATCCACAAAATGGCTTTCATGGTCATTTATTTCTAGATAACTAGCATTATTTAATTCACACCGTGTCAGACACCACACACGATTACAGATCAGAATCTATTACACGTTACTTAACAACTTAATGTTGAATGTTGAAAGTGAGCTGAATTTAAATTGGGGTTTAATAGACTGCAGTTCTCAAATCTTGGGAGTTGCAGTTTTAATTATAGCTGAAGTTTTTAATTATATGAAGTTTTAAGTAGGTAATAAATGACCTTATGACATGGCTGGAGAGTTAAATCAGCAGAACACAACAGACGTCCTCATGATGTGTAAATGCCATGTTAACACATAACTGGTTCATTATGTTCAACATTCATTCCCCAAGCTGGATGTCTTCATTATTTTTAATGCAATTAAATATAAATTGCTCTCACAATATTGGCTAGAAAAATCAGAATGGGATATTTTCTCCAGGCACTCAGCCTTAGTTGCAGGCAAGTGTGTAATGCTTTAGGCCTGTAGTTAGCGTGATGTTGACTTTTTGACTATAAGCTTCTATTGCTTGATTATTAATGTGACCCAATCCAGTCCTGTGAGAAATCTAGCCTAAAAAGCACCCGCTCACCGTGTGTGTTAGTATTTCTTCCTGTGTGTTTGTAGAGTGTTAGCGTAGTTTGCGCATGATAGAATGCTCATCTTTTTTTGTTTGTTTATAAAGGACCATTATACTAATTTTTTTCTCCAAAAGTTCACCCGTGAGTATGTTTAGACAATCATAATTCATTGTTACATGACAATTTTTCAACCTCGTTTTATTCCATTAAGATTAAACAGGCTGTTTTTATTCCTGTGGCTTGGTTATAAATTACCTCTGTCAAAACCGTGTCCTCCTTAGAACTTCATTGTGGGTGGGTGGGGCTAAACCGCTACAGGCTGATTAGGCAGGTGTGTGTAAGTCACATTAACAGGCTGTTTTCCTGCTGAGCTGTTGGCCTTTGCTTATGGTTTCAGTTGAAATGGAAAAAGTGGTTTCGTCTCCAAACTAGATCTGATTGATATCTTGACTGGTCGACTGCAAATGTAGAAGCATTGTAAAAAAAAAAAAACACTTTGAGCAAACAATGGGTAAATGGAAAGGACAATATGGCAGTATCTACAGAACAGGTTTTGTTTATGCTGTTATTTCACATTCTCTATTTGTCCTGAACCCTTCCCATGTGACACACACCCCTCGCTCGTTGCTTTGTGTGTACTTTTTTGGCTGCAGTCCAGCACTGCCGTGTTTCCATCTGATTAGTTTTCTCCTCCTTGCCTGTTGTGGAAGGTTAGGTGACCCAAACCGAGCTGGAGCGCCTGAAGTCCAGTTACAAGCAGCTAGTGAGGGACGCAGCCCTGGCCAAGAGGAAATACCAGGAGGCCAGTAAAGGTAGGATGCCTAGCTGCCTCTCAGTTCCCTAAATAAGCCCGTCCTCCTCCGCTTCCACTTCACCTGCCAGACGCTCTGGAAATAGTTTTGAGCTTCCTGGGCCTTTCACTTACAATCAGAGGAACCGTCTTTGTTCGGAGTAAACAATGTCACGACAGCATGAGTAAGCAGGCCCTTAGCCTCCAGTGCTTGATGCACAGTGACTCACTCTCAGCCTGAAAACTTACTTCTACACGAGGCTCATAAGCATAACTTAAGGGTCTCATGCAACGTGTAGGTCCTGTCTAATTTGTTCATGTTAATTGTGCTCATTTGAGCTAAAAATAGCCAGTAAACGGAATACTTAAGAGCTAAATATACGCCCACCTTCTTATGTCGTGAACTCTTCCATCTGTACAGGACATCTTACCATTAGATCCTTAATTAGCATAATGGTAATCATAATCATAATGAAAATCTATATAAACATGTGAGGAACTGTAGCATAGCAGTGGGATGTACATAATAATACAATAAAAAAACAGTGCAGTTTTCTTCTTCCTCCTCCTCTTTTTCTCTTGACTTACGCCTAAAATATCGAACATATTCTTAATTGAAAAAAAAATCTATTAGTCCTTTAGGACAGTCATCATAATGGACAGCTTTGCATACCGTTCGTCATCATAATTATTAGTCTTCTTCCATTGTGTTTTTGCCAGAAACATTTTTTGTTGAATTACATTTCCGACATTTTGCAGACACTTTTATCCAAATCTATTTTTGGGTATGCACAAGTGTGGGCGTTTGGAGTCCTGTCCATTGCTGTAGTGTGGTGAGTCGTCCAGGGTTGGAACTGAACCCCACTCTCCTTCTTTGAAGACAGTGATGTTACTCACTACACTACACCAATGATATTACAATTGCAATTTTCTAGATTTATAATGTTATTTATCATTTATATATTATTACGACAACATTTTAATTTATTCTAAAATTCCAAAAGGATGAGATAAATCACCACCTTCAGGTCAACGCAGCATGACAGACCCAGCTTCATACCTGATTATATTATTATTATTATTATTATTATTATTATTATTGTTGTTGTTGTTGTTGTTGTTGTTGCTGTTATTGCTGCTGCTTCTATTGCTGTTGTGTTTATACTTATTATTAATTGTTATTGTCTTCATGCAGTCACTTTATTAGAACTGTACCTTAAATTGTGAGCATGTTTGTGTGTGCTTGTGTGTATGTGTTTGTGTGTGTGTGCATGTGTGCATGTTTATTTACAGATAAAGATCGTGAGAAAGCCAAGGAGCGCTACATTAAATCCACACTGAAGCTCCACGAGCACCACAACGAGTATGTGCTGTCGGTGAAGGCAGCTCAGGTGCATCACCAGCACCACTATGGCCAGAGCCAGCCCGCACTGCTGGGAGCGCTGCAGACGCTGCAGGAGGAGATGGTGCTTGTGCTGTGAGTGGAACGCTTGCTGTTTTTGGATCGCTGAGTTCTTACAATGCTGTGGACTTTGTGATGAGTGAAGGTGTTGGAGCATGTGCTTCCTGCAGCACCCTCATTGTGGCTGAATTTGAAATCAGTGAGAAGCTATTTTGGTTAACAGCACCATCTGAATTACACCCTCATGACCCAACCAGTCTTCACAAAGTCCCCGTAATGTTACAGTCATGGTTTTGAGACACGAACTGCTGAAGAACAAGAAAGAACCTAAACCATTTGTAATGTAATTAGTTTAGCATTTCCTAAGTTTGAAACATCCCCTTTTTTCTGGTCAGTGAGGCAAGCTATTACTTTCTCTTTCATTTTCATGGCCCTCCAGAAGGGGAAGTGTATGATAGTACAGTTTGATTCTGAAGGCAGCTAGTAGCCTTGTGGTTAGGATGTTCGCCCTGCAATCAGGAAGTCGTGGGTTCGATTCCCAAGATCACTGGGCACCTCTGAGGTACCCTTGAGCAAGGTACCGTCCCCACACACTGCTCCCCGAGCACTGTGTTCCTGGCTGCCCACTGCTTCACTTGGTGAATGGATTACATGCTGAGGAAGAATTTTGTGCTGGTCACACTGTGTGCTGTGGTATGACAGAATGGTCACTTTCACTTTTTTCACTTTCACTTCTGTCCACCAGGAAGGAGATCCTGCAGGAATATTTTGACCTGTCCAGTCTGCTCCAGGAAGAAGTGGTGTGTGTTCACAATGAGATGACCAGTGCCTTAAAAGCCATTGAGCCACACAGAGAGTATGAGAGCTTCATTCAGCAAAACAGGTAGAGTTTTATTAGGCATGGGGTGCTTATCTATGCCCATTAAGAGTACTGATCCATATATTCCTTGATTGTGAACACCTGAATTTAGTTTAGGGGCCTACATTTGAATTGTTTGACCGGAAAATTGTCTAGAAGGTTCTAGACTGTATGGAAACGTATTGGAACATAGAATTTAATATGGAGTTGGTCCCCTCCCTTTGCAGCTATAACAGCTTCCACTCTTCTTGGAAGGCTTTCCACAAGATTTTGGAGTTTCTGTGGGAATTTGTGCTGATTCATTCTGTAGAGCATTTATGAGGTCAGGCACTGATGTAGGACAGGAAGACCCGGCTCGCAATCTCCGTTCCAGTTCATCCCAAAGGTGTTGGATGGGGCTGAGGTCAGGGCTAGTCAAGTTCTTCCACTCCTGAACTCATCCAGCCATGTCTTTATGGAGCTTGTTTTGTGCACTGGGGCACAGTCATGCTGGAATAGAAAAGGGTCTTCCCCAAACTGTGTCCACAACGTTGAAAGCATGGTGTTGTACAAAAGCATTAAGCATTAAGACTGCCCTGCACTGGAGGTAGCCCTGAAAAACAGGTGTGTCCCAATACTTTTGTCCATATAGTGTAATTATGTTCCAGAGCAACTGTTTAAATTTCAGGGGAGACACTACATTTGAATAAAGTAATTTTCCATAACATCACAAGAAGTGTTTTCCAGTTGATTACTGATATCCTCAGAAAAAAAAAATTTGCACTGGACAAAAAAGTAATACATTTAGATGCTGTTATGATAATGATATCTATTAAAATATGCATACATATGCACCTGTATTATCCCTTACTGGAGTGTATTTAAGGTTTTATTTAAATACATGAAATTACACTGATTTCACCTTAGCTATGTATGGAAATTAATCCTCGACATAGTGTCGCATAAGTAAACATCAGCCATTTACTGTATGACTGTATTATAATATAGCATCATGGGTAGGCTCAGACTCCAGTCACTGATTTTCATGCCTTTCTTCAGTTCTAGAGCGGAGATGCCTTCCTGCGTGGAGTTTGACAGCACCTTGTTGGAAGATGCTGAGCGTCTGAAGCCAGAAGAGCTGGAGCTCAATGAGCTGACTCTGGAAGGGATCCAGCATCGGTGCCTACTGTTTCCTACACATATTGTGACACTGCAGGATAGAGGCATCAGTAAAAACCAGTATAGCCAGACACAAATCATACAAACCATACATGACATTTATTTCAGCACGCACAGAACAATCAATCCATGTGACCATCCATCTGGGCTCAGATTTACTTAATGCATTCTGAAAATAGTGGCAAAGACAGCGGAAGTATAGAGTTTATAGTTTCATCAATTTAAGACACATATGTAGATTTTAAGTTGACAGGGCCTCAATTTTTGCCATAATGTGGGTGCTATTGGAAACATGTTGACACTTCAGGTGCCAGTTGATTCTAGACGTACACTGTTAATTAAGTAATTGGTCATTTATGTTGTGGTAGCCATGCTCAGACATGAGCAATATGCATCTGAGGTGTGGGCATGATTTAATTGTATAATTTTTAGTGGCTCATAAATCAGAAACCTTTATTAAAAGTCAAATATCTAGTTGGCAGAGACAGAGTAATATGAATAATAAATGCCAAAAACATTAAGAGAGCTGCTGAACTATAAATAGCCAAAGAATTATTAAAATGTTCTATTGCAAATAATAATAATAATAATAATAATAATAATAATAATAATAATACGATATTAACTGGAGTATGTACATCTCTGTGTCTATTATGGTGTAACTAATTTAGCATTCATAGTTTAAACATTATGAATTATTCAAACTGGCACCCACTGCATTCATTTTAATGCCTCCCCCTCCTTTGAAAGTCTCTATATCTGTGAAACTGTGGTCAGTTGAGACCCCTTTCTGAAATCTACTCACATGAGGCAGATTTACCCAGTAGAGAATCAGCTTCAACATAAGATGCTAAATGTTTTCCTTGCCAGGATCTTAAAAAATCTCTTGTTTCTAATGCTTTGTGATGGCTGTCATGTCCTTCATGATGGCTGATTATGTCGCTGGCCTGCAGTCTGTATTTCTTGTTTGGTGTCTATAACAGGGTAGTGCTGTCAATACAGCCTCCCACACACTGCTGCCCTCTGTGCCCCTGTTGTGGATGGGCTGCTTATGGTGCCCTCTCCGGCTCCCACAGGCTCACGGCAGTGGAAGAGGAGCTGCTTGTTCTGGCAGCCACTCTGGGAGCTCAACAGGCTGCCGTCAACCAACTGGAGATGGACCTGGATGCCGAGGACGGCTCAACCAACACCGGCCAGAGGTGAGCCCCTGTCCCTAGGGCCAAGTCTCCAGTCACCTGTGGGGATTTTAGAGCAGCATTTCTGCACTATTTCTGTAAATTAATTAATCTCTATGTGTGGCATAAAATATGAAAAATATAGACGTTTGCAGTTTAATTTGTATAAACAACAGTAAGTCATGCAGTGTCTGAAGCCACACAATTAAACCTGTTTAAGCCTAACAACCCAAAAAATTGTTTTGCAAATGTATGAGGATTTAGACATGTGGTTTGCAAACGTGCAGATTTTTCATATTTTATGTAATACAAAGATTGTCCTGTAAACTGATTGTCCTCTTTGTGTCACATAAAATGTGAAAAATATGGACATGTTTGCCGTGTAATTTGTATTTACAGCAGTAAGTCATACAGTGTGAGAAACTGCACGAGTAAGTCTATTTAAGCCTAACAACCTTAGAGATTGTTAGGCGAGTGTGTGATGATTTAGGCATTTGCGGTATGTTAAATGGTCAAAAGCTTACATTACTTGTTAGTTACATTAGTCTTGTAGCTCCAGAGCCAATTACAGACACCAAACATGTCTTGAGAGATCAAATACATTTTGGGTTTGGGCTAAATTTGACTTTTTAATGAACTGTGGCTTTAAAAGGAAATTGCACGCCTTCTAATGGACAGTAAACTGTCTAGCTCAGAACATTTTATGGTGGCTAGAAAAAAGTTTCAGGGCCTCCCTTTTAAAGTGTGCGTTATCCCTTAGTGTATTTCATTCAGTCTTCGAGAGTGAGGTGCACCTTCATGAATATTAGATGTGCCATGTAAATGGTGGACTAAGTGCTGGGCTAATCTGTCATGGTTTTTATGCCTGTCCAGCACTGTTAAAAGTTACTGCTGATTTATTGGGAGTTAATATAGTGTGTAATTGATGGGTGGCCCAGGAACAGATGGAGCTGCTTTGTGACACTGTTCTGAACTTTTTCATTAAAAATGGAATTACTTCTCAACTCGGCTAAGCCAAGCTTTACTACCAAGCCAAACACAGCTAAGGGTTTATTACTTTATTAAAGGCTTTACTTTATAAATAGCACAGTGTTTGTAAGTCAGACGTGTTAAAAAACCAAGCATAAACAAGCCCATGTGTAAGTAAAACTGATAAATTACCCACTGATCCATCTGTGTCTCCGGATGAACTAGAGTATACCAGTTCAGCAAGCGTAACGCTCTGGAGGACAGTCGGCAACAGGTGGTGATGTCTATGGTGGCACGGGCCCGACTTGAGGCCCAGCGGAGGCTTCTGGCTGATAAGCTACAGAGCCTGGGCAACCAGGAGGCCCTACCCATCGGGCTGGACGACGACCAAATCTCGATCACCTCCAGCAACTCCGGCGTGAGTAAAGCCTGCATGAAAATCCTCTGTTTTCATTAAGCTTTGGTTCCAGAGTTTGGTTTATTAGTCAGTTGGGTAATTGACCGTAACCTACATAACTGATAATTATCCAATGAGCTTTTGGTTCTCCAGTTCTAGAGTTTGGTTAGTTGGTCAGTTGGGTATTTGACATTAACATACATAACTGTTAATTATCCAGTGGGCTTTTGGCTCTTCAGTTCCAGGGTTTGATTCATTGGTCAGTTGGTTAATTGATAGTTTTCTACATAACTGTTAATTATCCAATAAGCTTTTGTCTCTTCAGTTCCAGGGTTTGCTTCATTAGTCAGCTGGTTAACTGATAGTTGCCTACATAACTATTAGCTTTCCAGTTCTCCAGCTAGGGGCCAGTGTCCACCAGAGTTTGATGATTTCTCTGAGTAAACATACCTACATAGCTGTCAATTATCCAATGAGATGAATCAGGTGTTAGGAATATCTTCAAACTGTGCAGTACTTTGGCCGTTTAGGACCAGATTCGAAGAACACTGGTTTAAGTTGGATTTAAACCTACCTGTTTTGTTTTGATGAAGTAAGGAATTGATACTGTTTTGCTGTTAATCCTCAAAAATTTGACCTTGACTGAGACAGTCATATAGACATGTTGGAGCAGTAAACTGATCCATGATGTAATGACTTTTCCGTTTTCTTGTTCATTTCTGTAATAAGCCTGGCATTATGTAACCCTGTTGACTCAGAGATTGTTAAAACTGTCAGCTGTACCACCCACTCTGTTGACTCTGGATTACCCTGGAATTAGCGTGCTGTTGCATTCATCCTTTTTCATGCGACTATGTGTTCATTCTCAAAAGGGATCTGCTAAAAACATCACGCGACTTTAATTAGACACAGTTAAAGACTTTCTAACACATGACACAGTGTTCATGCTATGCTGGAACATGCATGGTTCAAATAAACACATTGCTAGTGACTGAGGCTGAATGGTTCAGTGCCTCAGTGTTTTGGGAAAAATACTGCGTGGGTTAGTTCCAGCTTTGCCATTACAGGAAATGTAAAAGGTCTCTAAGGTCAAATTATATTGGTAGTCCAAAATGAACAGCTTTTGGCTTAGCACGATTTCTTTCCTGGATACTTGTGGGATACTTTATGAGGATATATCAAAGGGGAAAAAGACTGAAATGCAAATGTGTACATATAAATAATTCTCTGTAGAGCTTAAGGGCCTTAGATGATGATTCAAAACCAGCTTGTCCTACTTACAGGCCTAAAATAATGTTACTCTGTTTTTCAGTGTGTGTTTACAATGTGCATTATTTCTAGTCGGGTTATGTCTGTGCTATGTTTTGGTTCGGTGGCACCACACGCTTAAAAAAGTGGGGAAAATCGTAAATTTGTGGGAAGCCATGGATTTATCATTGCTGCTGTCTAAAAGCGTTGAATCTTTCATGGACAAGAGAGTTTCTTAAGCTGTTGTTTACTGTGTCTCCTCCAGGAAAGTGATGTGGGCTCCTTTTACCGCTTCATATTGCGTTGTTCCACACCCATTATTCATTACAGAGGGAGTTATGTATTTTTTTCCAAAGAGAAGCTACTAAGGCCAAGTATTAGAGATGATGGCCTATTGTAAAAGCTCTAAAGGCCCCGGGCACATGATTATAGAGCGGAAAACCGAATCACCCAGGTCAAGTTCTCTCTGCCTCTTTCAAGGGAACCGTTTGTGCATTCAGGGCACTGGTCCCATTGTGGGATGATGTGTTCAAATGGGATGATTGGTTACATGGTGAGAGTGATGTAATGTAACCTGCTCCACTCAAGGCAGGGAAAAATGCACAGGTTTCTATGAGTGACTGTGTTGCCTTCACCAAACTGTTTGATGTGTAACGCTCTCAGTGATTCATTAGGAACCAATTCAGTTCATCATAAAATTTCACAGCAATCTGGTTTTATTAAGTACATAGTACATAGTAGTGGTATGTACATAATGATCACAAAATATCAAGTTTGAAAGTATCTTTAGAATTTCATTTAGACCAGAAAATGAGTGAATATTTTACTAAATATCATCATCTATAATGACAGTCCAAAATAAATTGCCACTTTTAGACCTTTTGACTCCTGATTTCTTCTTCTTCTTCTTCTTCTTGTTCTTCTTGTTCTTCTTCTTCTTGTTCTTCTTCTTCTTGTTCTTCTTCTTCTTCTTGTTCTTCTTCTTCTTCTTCTTCTTCTTCTTCTTCTTCTTCTTCTACTTCTTCTTCTTCTTGGTGGTGGTGGTGGTGGTGGTGGTGTTGGTGGTGGTGGTGGTAGTAGTAGTAGTAGTAGTAGTAGTACTTTTGTTAGTAGTAAAAGTATTCATGTTGTTGTGTTAATATTTAATACTTTCTGAATATTATTTTATTACAACTAAGCTTTCGGTTCAAGCCATAAGTGTCTTAGGTCAAGAAGCATGGAAAGAACCTCAATATGATTGTAGCAGTATGTTATCACTAAGCTGATATGGCCATGATGTTCTAATTACAAACATTTTACAAACATTTTCCATGCTTGTAATAATAACACAATATTTTACAGTGACTCCTTCAGTAAAGACTGTTTTCTATTTCCAACCACTAGTTAGACTGCAGCTCGTATTCACAGTCTAGAAGGTATAAAGTGATGTTCTTCACTCCAAAACGATCCCACCCTTTATCAATCAATAGTTTTGCTCTGTATTCTTGCCCTAATGCCGTGCTCTTCCTGTCACTCAGGAGCGAGAAAAAGACTACAGGCTGCTCGGAATGGATGGCATCCTCAGCCACCTCAGCAGCCTGTTCAAACCCAAGTACATGGTAAGTGAGACGTCACTTAGACTTTTTCCTTTTTCTAAAATAAGATGCGGAGTTAAGTGTGGGAACTGAAAAATCTGCCCAAAAATAAACACTATGCATAAAATGAACTTAATCAAGTTGTTGCAATTTGTAAGTTGAAGTATGTGCAACAAAACCAGATGCTATCAACAGCAGAAAAGGTGTGAAAAAACAGTATGTTGCATCACGTCTTGATGCTTGCCGTGAACAGGGGCTCCACATTGCTTGTCTAATGTCCCACAGACTGGACCAACATTTTCACTGTTGATTTTCTGCCACTCAGCATGTCTGAGCTGACCAGTGCAGGAAAACACAGGGAGGGAGCAAACAGCATTTCTAATGACTGGTTCTCATTTCCATTGCCATATTTAGCGATAGATATAGATTGATAGTGGCTATTTAGATACCATTAAAAGTCTTAGATCAAGTCTTGACTCTTTGCTGTGACCTATCGAATTATTTTTTTAAAAAACCTTTTTCTCATTATGCCAAAATGACCATTCAGTTTTGACCATTCAGTCCAAAATCCATCTCTAATAATTGCTTTAACTGATTTATGAATAATGTTTTAGCTTCTTTAAAGAATGGCTGTTTGAAGGGTTCTTTAGGGAACCTTAAGTGGCATCACTTCAGTTAGTGCAGATCACTATAAGACAACAATGGACAAGTCTGTTCCATTTTAAAGTTCTCACTTCCGTCAGCACACATATATGATACTCATGAGAAGAACTGGGAAGCACTGATCTGTATCTGCTGCCTGTTGATTCTCCTGTAGATGTGGAAAGTGTTATCATTCTAATGCGACACATGCGTGTCCTGGTCTGTAGAGTAGTGTGTTTTACGATGCTCCCCAGGTTCCCCCCGCCCTGTCACCAGTGCCGGAGGTGGAGAAGCCTCTGGGTCAGCAGGGCTGGTATCATGGGGCCATCCCGCGCGTGGAGGTCCAGGAGCTGCTGAAGAACGATGGGGATTTTCTGGTCAGGCAGAGTCAGGGCAAGCAGGAGTATGTGCTGTCTGTGCACTGGGGAGGGCAATGCCGTCACTTCCTCATTCAGAACACAGAGGTGTGAGCACTAAACTGTATCATATCAGGCATCCAACAGATGCACCGTTTCAAACTTTTAATCACTTGTCATTCAATTGTGTCCCATTACAATTTGTTCATTTATATACTGTAAAAACATAAATGGTTGAGTACTGAGTACTTTTTAGATATTTTATTCATAATTTCAATATTTTGGGAACAAAATATTATAAGATATTAGTTAAAAAGGTCTAATCAGAACATGCTTTTTGTCATTTTTTTCCATGTTGCCATAGCAACGCCACAGATATTTCTCAAGATTCAACCAAAAGACCCATTGATATACAGCTTTCACATTCATTATGGAATCATCTACAGTTCTCTCAATAACTAACTAAAAGTAACTAAAATAACTAAACTATCTAAACTAAAATAGCTTCCTACTAATTATTTGAAACTTCTACTGCTGAACAGGACTATTGTATTATAATTGTATGCATTTAGCTGCCAAAAGAATGTTATATTAATGAAAGCATTTAACATTGTTGAATGGGGTATTTGACAGACCAGCAGTCATGATGGTCATCATGTGGTGTAATTTATGGTTTGAAGGACATATGAAGATGCATGCATGTGTTTTGAAGTGTGTTATATCCTGTGAAAAACTAACTGGTTTAAAAAGAGCTGATGCTTTTCAGTGTGTGAAAATGTGTGTGTGTGTGTGTGTGTGTGTGTGCATGTGTGTGCATGTGTGTGCATGTGCGTGCGTGTTTGCGCATTCAGGGTATGTATCGTCTGGATGGTGAAGGTTTCCACACTGTACCTTTGCTCATGAATCACCTCCTCAACTCGCACAAAAATGTCACTAAGAGGACGGACATTGTGCTGAAAAGGCCAGTATTAAAGGTACCCCTCCACTCTCAGCACCATTAAAGTAACTTTAAGAGCCCAATCCCAGCGATAGCTACTTGTAGAAAAATAAACATTCAAATATTGAAAGTGGTCTGGGTAATGGAGTTCAAAAGCATCAAACAAATATAAATATTCATGACATACTTCACTGAATTAAAAAGCCTTTGTTGTCACATGGCTATGGCCAAAATGTCTCTTGATATGTTTTGGTGTGAGCCTTTATTAAACTGATAATTCTGCCTAAAATGCACAACTAATTCACACAGCTGTCCTCTTACTGCCAGTGTAGATGGTCAGGCAGGACAGATTTAGTTTCCAGAGTTTGCTTCTCTAGTTTTCAGAATCAGAATCAGAAACTGTATTGATCCAGGAGGAAATTGCTGCATAGACGCATAGACACACAGAGACACAAAAACAAGAGCAGTCTAAAATATGAAGTCTAAATAAATCCAATTAACACTCTGCAGAAAATAGTCAATATGAAATACTCTGTGCTATGTACACATTTGCTGGGGTATAAATACTATAGATAAGTTACTTACAGTTAAGTGAATTACTAGTATCACAAGTTGTAGTTAGATCAGTAGTGTATAAGTAATACTGACATAAGGAGTGATATTTCAAATGGTAAGACTATTGCACATATTGCACATAATATAATGATTTAGCACTTAATATAAAAAAACTGCACATGGTATTGCACATGAGCTATGTGGCTATGTAGCTTACACATCACTAATTGGCAAATGGCCTCAAACACTGGCCTCAAAACGGGTTTAAATTGTTACGTAATCTCAAATAGACTGACTTATGTGGTTTCTGGTGCTTTATGACATTTCTATAAAACTCTAAGAAGGCTCCAGTATGTCTACTGTTTTAGCCATGTAACGAACTGAGTTAAACAAACAATCCATTAAACACACACTCACCAAACACACACGCACAAAAAGGCTGCATAGAAGAGGAAGTTCAAATTGAGGAAAGGAAATACGATTTTTTTTTCAGAAGTGTAAAGAGTGATAACTGTACAACGAACACACAATCAATTAGCACTGCAAACACACACACTCACCAATAGGGTGCCTGGCAGTCTACTGAAAATAAATTAACTTTAGAATTTTCAGTGCGTTACCCCCTGAAGTTGTTACCCTTATTCTGTAAGTAAAAACTGCAAAGTTTCAGAACTTTAGGTCAACGTTTACTGGTTGCTCATCACAAGTAAAGTTTCAACGTTTTTCCTATGCTATGGTAAGCAATTACATCTGTTCTGTTATTTAATAAATTAGAAGATCTGTGTAAGTATTCTTTGTAAGCCATGTTGTTTTTAAAGAAAACAAATGTAAACAAATACTTGAGTTCCATCCTTTATTATAATAGTGTACATAAGCAGTGTACATTGTGGTATGTATCTGTCGATTGTAATGTGCGGCCAAATTTTAAACATTCTGAACTCTATTTTATTTGTAATGCTGCAATGCATGTTATGTAGTTCAAATTGTTTTAAAGAGATGTTTAATGCAAGGTTTGTTCCATACCTACAAAAGACATTGCAATTTTAACCTTGATCTAGGTGGTGCTGGCTGGCACATGGATACAGTGCAACACTACAGCGGACAGCCATTCCTTAATTTAGCTATTCCTTATACTGCATTTAACTGGTGTGTCATGATTATTGCTTAATAACTTTCTATCATCAAACTAAGGCATACGTCAGCAGTCCCAGATGTAGTAGATAAAGATACAGGGCCAGCTGAAGTGTACCACCAAAATGTATCTGGGCCAAAACCAACATTTAGGGATCTGGAATTTTTGCGCAAAAAAGGAAGGGTGGCATAAAGAGTTGGTTGGTTGGTTTGTTGGTTGGTTGGTTGGTTTGTTTGTTTGTTTGGTTCATTCATTGGTTCGTTGGTTCTAATTAAGCTGCACTCCATAACTGACCTACCTAGGGAGGTTGGTTCATCTCCAAAAAAAATCACAGTGATTCCTCAGGTATCAGAAATTAATGGACTTTTGCAAAATAGAAACCCCAGTGTAATCAGTTATTCTTAGGACAGTGGCTTACAGCTAGTTAAAAGTCACTGAGTTCTAAGTTGGCCCATGACCTACTTTTCTATGTTGTTTTTATCTAAGTATGTTCAATATGTTATGATATCCTGCTCACAAAGATTTCAGTGGAGCTTTTTAAGGTTGGGCGTTGCAAAAAGCATTTCACTGCATGTCGTACCATGTATGATGGTGTATATGACAAATAAAATCTGAATCTGAAATGGGCAAGCAGTAAATCCAATGCATGATTACAACTGTTCCATTACAACAAACGAAGAGCAGAAACAGAATCTGCTGCAGGTTCTCTTAAGCCACAGGTCCACACATCCAAAAGCCAGGAAGTCGCTGCTTGTTGGTGCTGGAGATGATGCCTTATAGTTTGGAACTGAATGTCCATAGACTTCAATAAGGCAGTCTTGCTATCAAACTTGTTCAAAGTATTGTTGCTTCAGTTTGTTATTAACATTTGTCTTTATAGTACTTATACTCAACTGGAAAACTGATGACAAAATTAAATAATCTATCCGTATGACGATAAATCTGTTAACCTTAGACATGTTGAGCAACCTTTAAATGTGCATCAAAAGTTCTAAAAAAATACTGTGAGCTCTTGTCATAGGACATAAGAAATTCTGAAATTCTGAAGTTCATTTTTGACTGGCACCCTACTCAGCAAACACATAAACCAAAGGCTACACAGAAGAGGAAGCTCAAATTGAGGAAAGGAAATGGTTAGCTATAAAAGGGCTTTTTTTCAAAACTGAAAAGAGACAGTGGTTGGTGAGAGCATGCAGCGTTTCCACCACTTGAAACCTCTAAATGATTCGGCTGAGGTTGCCATCTTCTTCACTTAGAGGATGCAAAACAGGCCTATTTTGGGAGCATTCAGATGTTTAGATTAGTTTGGATTATATTTAGCCAAAAAGACATATGGAGCATTCTCTGGACTTAGGTTGGGGAAACAGGTTAATTCATGTTAAACTAATTCTGGTGTTCTCATCTCTTCCTTTGAAGGACAAGTGGGTCCTAGAGCATGATGACGTAATTCTTGGTCAAAGCATTGGTCGGGTAAGCACATATATAGAGCACATATATAGTGCCCACTAGAGTGTTTCTATGAAAGGTTTGCCAATTAGAGATGCTACTAGATGGACTAAGTGACCACCATTTTCCAAACCATTAGCATGTAAACCCATAAATACATTGTTTGTTACTGACCCGGGATTCACATTCACACACATTCACGTACAAACCGCTATTGTAGTGTAAAACCGTGCTGCCAGTAACACAGTTTTGATCAGCAGTGTTGCATAAAGGGCATAACTGTTTCAGAATATTATTGCGACCCTTGAATGCCAGCAGTAAGAGTGTTTGTGTGCTGTTTAAGGGGAATTTTGGTGAGGTGTTCAGTGGCCGCCTACGCTCAGACAACACACCAGTGGCAGTGAAGGCCTGCCGTGAAAACCTTCCACCAGAGCAGAAAAATAAATTTCTCATGGAAGCCAGGTATACTCCCTCAAATCACAAGCCATCTGTATTTCATAAACAAAAGTACATCAAGTACATCTATATATATATATGTATATATATATATATTAAAAAAAAAAAAAAAATATATATATATATATATATATGTATAATCATTCTTTGCTTTTAATGTAATATTATGTGACAAAATACAGCTCTTTTAGATAATTTCTGTTTGCTTATTCATCACAATTATGTTAAAAATAAGCACAAAAATGGAGAAATAAGGTTTTGTTCCAACATTACCAATATGTGAGTACCTACATGTAATATCTCTATATAATATATGTAGTATGTAATATATCTTTATGTAATATACATAATATTTCCTATATTATCTCCCATAACTGCTGTAGATACAATGTTTGGTCCTAAATGTAGCTGGTCTTCTTTGAGTCTGGTTTTCCTATATAATTCAGATTTTTTGCCCCCAAGAATAGACAAAAAACAAGGCATACGCATACAAGCTGTGAATCTGATTCCCTCCCTGTTTGTCCAAGGATACTAAAGCAGTATGACCATCCCAACATAGTGAAGCTCATTGGTGTGTGTACACAGAAGCAGCCCATTTACATCCTCATGGAGCTGGTGCAAGGTAATGACCCGTCTCATGACAATGCTCTGCATGTTCACGCTGTTAAAGAGGGTCTCGGATGAGCGGCTGTGTTTGAATTTGTGCTGCAGGGGGGGACTTCCTCTCCTTCCTCCGAACAGAGGGACACAACCTGAAGCCAAAGATGCTTATCAAGATGGCAGAGAACGTGGCCTCCGGCATGGAGTACCTGGAGAGCAAGAAATGCATTCATCGGTGAGAAGGGTTGTTTGGGAATAGAAGGGCAGAGAGACAGGAGAAGAGAGAGACAACAAATCATGTGATGGGTTGATTTCCATTATGTAGGCTTCCTCACAGTGCTGAAAGAGAAACGTCCCGGATAACGGGCTAATGAGTGAGTAATTGTAAAAGCAGAAGTGTTGGGAGGGTTTAGCTGCTGGCTTGGTCCTTGAGGAGAGAAGGACAGTTGGTTGATGGCAGAGCCAGGCTGGGATAGGCCGGATAATGAGCTCAGTGGGGACGAGGCTCCACTCTGCTGCTTCTCCGCTCAGACTGTGTCACACAGAGCCTGAACCAGAAAGAACCACCAGAGAAACCTTTACTGATACGAGAGCCAAACTCCAACTCTCTCTCTCTCTCTCTCTCTCTCTCTCTCTCTCTCTCTCTCTCTCTCTCTCACTCTAATGCCTCCCCGTCACATCGAGTCTTACTGAGTTTTAATCATTATCATTATGTGCATAATTATCTTATTATTATGTACAATAGTCTTACAATGTGCAGTATCATGTGCAGTTTTCTATTGAGTGCTAAATCATTATATGCAATATCATATTATTGTTCATTAGTCTTACCATGTGAAATATCACTTATGTCAGTATTACTGATCTACAACTGACCTCTATTACATGCAATAACATGCTCCTAACCACAATTTGTTTTTGTAGTAATTCACTTAAGTGTAAGTTACTATCTATAGTATTTATAGCCCAGTATTTGTGGATAGAACATTGTGCATTTAATATTGAGTATTTTCTGCAGAGTTTTTATGTAATTTTATATTGTTCTTGTCTTTGTGTCTCCACGTCTCTGTGCAGTCATAACATAAGCAATTTCCTCCGGGATCAATACAGGTTTCTGATTCAGATTCAGAATCTATGGCTTTTTCTCTCTTTCTCTCTTTCAGGGACCTGGCTGCTAGGAACTGTCTAGTTGGAGAGAAGAGTGTTGTGAAAATAAGTGATTTTGGCATGTCCCGTCAGGAGCAGGACGGGGTGTACTCGGCCACCGGCGGCATGAAGCAGATTCCAGTCAAATGGACGGCCCCGGAGGCCCTCAACTACGGTACAGCCAGACCAGCTGCGATTCCACACATGCACAAAGCAACAGTTTGACAACATATCAATTTTACACAGCTTTTGGTCAGGGGAGAGTGTGAGATGATCAGGCATGCACTGAAAACAGGGCTAATAGGTGGAGTTTTGCTTTCGTTACTTGTTAGCTAAATATAATTGGACATCAGTTTATTAAGCTACATTTGTATTGCAAACATGTCTTTGGCTCATTGGCTATGTTTGAAGTGTTGGAAAAACTGTTGTCTAAACTCTTTTTTTGCCAAACTGTTGTTTTGAAAATGGGCAATAGTACCATTTTTAGGCCATTAGCTCTTTATTTGTTTACAGAGGGTATTTGAATATTTGGATATCAGACATTTGCAGTAACTCAATTTAGCGACCTGGTGGGTGTCCGGTTTCTGCCTGGAGCTTATCCAGTATACTACTTAGCATGTTTGCTGTCACATGGAGAGATCGATTTGCACATGGCTGTGAGTGACGTAATGCTGCCCCCTGGCCGTCTTTCAGGGCGCTACACCAGTGAGAGTGACGTGTGGAGCTTTGGAGTACTGCTGTGGGAGACTTTCTCTCAAGGAATCACGCCTTACACCAGCATGAACAACCAGCAGACCAGGGATGAGGTAGAACGAGGTAAGACTCCTATATTATTATGTATATTATTATATTAATTTTAGTTTTCAGCGAGTCAGAATTGTTCACAGTGGTAGCGAATGGAACCACACATCCAGCTCTTAAAGCTCCATCACAGAAAGCTAAAAAGTTAAAGTTGGAAGTGCAAGAATGTAACTGCTGGACCATTACTAACCACCTAGCAACCGCGTAATCACACTTCACATTTTCTTGCAGAAATGCAGTCTAGTAATTATTTGTAATTTTGTTATTATTATAATTTTGGTTGGTTTTCCCTCTGAAAATTTTCTTTACCCTAAAATAAGTCAGCACATTTTTTAAAACATCATTGCAGATTATTATAATTCTAATGATTTAAATGTCCCAAAATTCATTTAATCACCACCTTTAGGAAAATGAAGCCATAAAAAATGCCCTTTACCACCATGGTTATGTGCGTGTGTAAAATATTAAAATGCTGCTGATAATATTGAATTATAAAAGTGACTGCAAACATGACTGAATGCTAATATCATTGATTTTATGTCTTATTCCTGTCTCCAGGCTATCGCATGCCAGCTCCCGCCGGCTGTCCAGATGAGATCTATGCCATCATGTGCCGCTGTTGGCAGTATGACCCCAGACACCGTCCATCATTCCAAAAAATCAGGGCAGAGCTCCAGTCCCTTTGACAGTAGCACACACTCCCAATGACAGCTGTGCTTTTTAACAAGCCAAAATGCAAAATGTAACTGTGCCTATACAAAGAATAGCATTTAACCTGAGAGGACTTACGTTATATATTTTGCTTTTCAAACATTTCATAACGGATGCTTTAGCTTTTGTAATGTATTTAAAGTGACCAATTGCTGTATAAATTCTTAACTTATGATTGTGGTGTGTTATGCTATTGTCTTTCTGTAAATAAAATCAGCGTAAAAGTATCTGTGGTGGAATGCTAGTTTATAATCCAAGCTTACAAGCCCCTTTAAGTAGGCTTTAGGTGCATCTTATCTAGTAGCCCCTATGACTTATGCTGTCATTTTCAGCAAGTACAAATCACAGTAACTGGCAACTGTGCAGTATAGCGTGTGATGTGTGTGAGATAAGTAATGACGAATGATGTGCTGGCCCGTTTCGCAAGGTCTTAAGACTTAAGGCTCATTCACAGTGATTCAGCAGTTGAAGTGGACTGGAGGTATAACTCAGTTCTAGTCTTCAGTGACATAATGTAAAGTAAGCAAAAATAAAACACACTGGGTTGAATCCAAGTCCAAATGCAAGCAACATCACACTGCTTTTTGCAGTTTACTTCATATTCTGCTTAGAATGCAACTTTTTTCCTTTCTAAAACAATGCAAGGCTTAAATTAGTATGTGATGTTTTTTGTATCCCGTGTGGGTTTAAGCATTTCATGTGGCATCTTAGTCACCTAGCATGACCTGTGTGACTTTACGTGATGTCCAGTGCACTTCATTATGTACTGTTTTTGTCTTGGGTGTTCTCTTTGTTTTTGGAAAGGCTGAGTAAACCAACACAAAGCACAGTATAGGCTTTTTAAATGGCACGCTTTGTTTTTGACGAACACTGTCTTCATCCGTAATCAATAAGCTTCATGCATCATGATGCCAGCATTCGTATTTTACATTAACGTTGGCAGATATAGAGATAAATATGACATGACTTGAGTCAATTTAGCATCACACTGACACAGGCCTCATTAACAAGGTGGCACTTGAGGAGAGTGGTACCACTACATTTTCACAGGGGAACCCTCAGGGCCTTCCTGGCCTTCAGAGAAAGCCTAATGATTTCTGTTCAATTAAATGCATGTTTTAATTTGTAAGTATTGCAAAAACACTCATTTCATTTGTAAGTTTTGCTTGGAAACAAAAGTTAAACAATCCTTAAAACTTCCCACAGAAAATTAGATCTTTTTCCTCTGTAATATCAAGGATACAGGCAATTAGGCCTTCAGGAGCTCAGCTGAAGGTGCAATGTGACAGATTAACCCTCAACACAATTAACATGACAGTGAATTTAAGTAGATGTTTTGATTTTAAAGGGGTGGGACCAGTTTCGTAAGAAATAACATCACGTTGGGCTGCCTTGAAAACCTATTCCTGACTGAACTAGGTGGGCTGCTCTGCTGCTAACAGCAGTGAATTTCATGTGAAGTTTTAAGGAACAGAATAATGCATGGCAACACATGTCCAGGCAACACAATGGTAATACAATGGCAGGATGTGTCAAAACAGTGTTGCTCACCGTTTCTTCCAGTAATCACCTGAAAACCTCTGTAATGGATTCAAAGCATGATATAAACAAAACAGACATGTCTGTACAATAAATAGGACCTTAACCGTGCCTTTTGGACATTCAAATGCAAAACACAGTGCAGTCAAAGCAGAAAGCCGTCTCTGCGTAATGTGCTTTACTGATTACTTTGCATAAGCCTTATTTAGGGTGTAATGACTGCAGCAAAACCCGTGTATATACATGCATCCTATTGAGCTATATCCAAATCCCTCAATAATTGTGAGAGAATATGTGTATAATTGCTCGAATGCTAAACTAAACTGATCAATCTCACACTAAAATCAATTTATGTAATCATGAGCCTCATATATCACCAGAGTATAATACATATTGATTATAACTACATGTGTATGCAAAGCATTTGGTATGCAATCACTGTCAGCTTTTGCCCCTAAACTTTGCCTGCGGTTTGACCAGCAGTCCTGAAATGGAATGAAGAAGGGACGTAGGATAATGTGAAAGCATTCGCATTGCATTACATTTCTCGTGTCTGCACTCAGCCCAACTATTCTTGTCAAGTGCATCTGTGAATGTGTGGAGTCCTAGATATGCAGTACAGCTCATACAGGGGCTTTGAGCGAAAATTTACGATCTCTAGTGACCTAAGCCTTTGTTGATTAACTTCTGGCCACTAGTGGGCAGTCCATTCTCTCCTCAAACACAAAACTTGATCAAAAGGCATATAATCCAACATCAGTGAGTAGCAGTTGATTACCCCTCAGAGCTGGCCTGCACTATAATCCTGGCTCAACAATTGTTATGACAGTTCTGACTAATAATGCAATTATGTTTCTCTATATAATCCAAAAGTTAGAGGACACCGGTTCATCCAGCCTATAAAGTAATCAAGAGTGTTAATGCAGACTTCTTTTATCCCAGTAACAGGCTTTACTCTTCTGATAAGATTACACTAGATGCTGGGACATTGCTGCGAGGATTTGACTGCATGAACTGTCTCTTTTTCTGACTCAGAAAATGAATAGCAATAGATACTATGCTTTATAAAGCATACACTGAATGCAGCATGCTCTGAAAAAGCAGAGATAGAACACTGCAACCAAGCAAACAAACGAAAGAAAGAATATTTAAAAAGCACAAATAAATATATAATATAAATACAGAGGGAGTTAATCCGGACAAAAGAAAATTGTTTCGGGAAAGGATGTGCCTAAAGCCTGTTAGAATTAAAGATACAGAGCACACTATAAAAGCCTGATCAGCATTTATCAGTGATGTTTGGGCCTTCTGAGGCAGCATGTTCATGTTTTTTTGCTGTGGTGTGCAGAACGGGAGCTACATAGTAGTGCACTGAAGTCTTAGGCGGCTGTGAAAATTGTTTGACTATTTCTTCAGTAAAGGCATTTTTCCATAAAAACACTACATAGCTTTATTCAAATTAATAAAAAATTAAACAGGTACAGTCATGAATATGTTAGTTTTGAGAACATAGGTTCGGTCCCTAACTTTACTCTCCAGCTTTTGTATGGATTTGATCAGTTCCATCAGCAGCAGCACCTCTAATTTAATGAAGGATTGATTAGACAAACCAAGGGCTTCCTTGAGGAAAGCCCTGGAAATGGTTTAGATCATAATATATTACCTATTTGTTTATGCATATTTATTCCAATGTTAGTATTTTAAGCAAATGTATTCCTTTTGTACAAATAAATAGCTTGAAGCATATTTGTTCAGGATATTTGCACAGTAATGTACATCTGCCTACAGCGTTTGGAAATTCCAACTGCGCTTTACATTGTGTAAAAATGAGTGAACTAACAGAAAATTTCCAGACTTACCAGAAATATAAGCTTACTTCATTAATGTGCAGTAAATTAAAGACTTAAGTTTCCATTTTGGTAATGCAAACAAGAAGAGAACTAATCTCTGATCAGCGTTCTGTGATAATATACTGTACCTTTTGGACAGAGTGTATGTCCAGAATGCAGACGAACAGGGAATTTAGATACAAGGAAGAGCAAAAACGCTCTCAGATCACAGCATCCTGCGACTCACACTTCTGTCACAGGTTTACAGTAACTTACCAACGGAATCACAGACCCATTCATTGTACGATCTTTGTCTAAGCATTTTGAACACCAAAAATGCTCTCCATTAGAAGAACATATGTAAATGACAAAATCTCATTCAACCTAATAAAAGTTTTTGTAAAAATGTCTAAAAAATGTCTAATAAGAGTGTGCGCAAAAAACACATGCAAACCTTGAAGCACCTGTAAAAAGTTGCGATCCGTTCTACTAGCAATAGATCACCTCTTTCCAGGTGATCAAAATAGCGCACACTGTTTGATTTTATGTTTACCCTAATTAATATTCAGTTTGATGTGTTTCTTCTTAAAGGAGAGATACTAATCTGCTTTGAATTTTGCATTAGAGGCTGCTGTCACTGTATTTTACTGTTTAGCCCAATAATTGGTGTATTTTTTAGATAGACAGAAACTTCATTTATAAATAGAATAATTAAAATAGATATACTAAAAGTAGAATAATTAAATAACGATAGAAAGTAGGATAACAACAAAAAACATAAAAAATAAGGCACAGTCTATTGATTAGTTGTTGAAGATGATTTGGGGGAGGTTGGGGGGATGGGCTCGGACAGCAAAGTCTTATTGCCGTGGGGACAAAGGACCTCCTGAACCGCTCAGTTCTGCAGCGCCGCGAGAGGAGTCGCATGCCACTGCCTTTTAGTTTAAAGGTATCTGTTATAATGATAGTTGTAGATGAGAGCTGCATCAGTTTTATTACACTGGTCACTAAAGTTTTTTGAAAATTTTTATTCTTAGAACACCTTCATCCACGCTACAGTAGCTAGTGGTGTCAGGGGTCCCCAGTTTTTAACAATGCAGAAAAAATCACCACACACACAGTGGTCAATGGATTGGTCAGAGGTTGGGGGGGGGTGCTATGCCATGAGATACATGCCTTTCTTGTGCTTGTGCTGAAACATTTTGCCTCCAAATGGCAAAAAAATATGCCAACTTCTAACTGCATACCACACAAAATGTGACCTTACACACGCACAGTTTTTCTTTTTTGATTAAAGCTGGGTTATTCTCTATATTGTCATTAGGTGAAGAGGGATTATTTCCAACATTCAGTAAAGCTTGTGCAACTCCAAGAAGGGTCCTGTAAAGAACATGTTTGTGGTGGAACATGGGTTCGTCGGTTTAACTTCATTTAATATGAGTCAGTACGAATGCCATTTAAAAAACAAAAATCCATTAATACCACGCCAGGTCCTGCCCATTCCTGGGGCTGGGTGTGTTGGCACCCTGAGGGTATTTAGCAACTCACTCACAGCTGTTTGTGACTAAGTTTCTGCCTCTGTCTGTCTTAGACTTCTTGGTTGCATGTGTCTTTGAAGTTCAAGGCCTGCTTAAAGAGTGTCTGAATGTCTTGTGATGAAAGAAAACACCACGCCGGTTTGACATGTTGAATCACTACAGTCACCTGACTTTCTTAGTAGCTGCATTCTCCTACTGTGAGACACTAAAGTAATGCAGGCAGAGTATTATTACTTTTTATTTCATGGTCTTTTATTAAGGTAAATTTGGTCTGAGTCATATAACAAGCCAGAATGGTTTACTTTCAACTACTTTTTTTAACCTTTTGAGATAAATAGTAATTTCTAATAAAGAAATATGTTTAATATTAATGTGATACATTTTTCTAAGGAAATTGATTTATTATTAATTATGAAACTGAACCAAATGATTGAAATAAAATATACAGATTATGTCATGTAATTAAAACTGATGATTTTGACAAATGAGGGTGTGGTCCTTCTAAAGCTGTAAAACAAACAGCGTATTCAATCAATCATATACTACCAATACATATTTTTGTTCTCCTCTAATCCCCTAATCACCAGGTTCTGTTGCAACAAACACACACTGGTTGCTGTGCAACCATGAAGAAAAGGGGGAGCCTCTTACAGTTACAGTTCAGGACTATGGCAAGAAGTATTTGACAGTAGTTGACATTCCATCTGTTTTCTTGGGCATTAGAGCACCACAGAAGAACCGCTGGGAATTTTCTTGGCCCTAAGAGAATACAATGTCTACACTTTTTGAATCAATAAAATCATGCTTGTATTTGAACTCTGCTTGTGCTGGAGTGCTAGTTTTGCTTAATCTTTCTGGTTGGAAGGAAAAAATGTTTTATACCCAATATAAAATGACCCATATAGCCTAGCGAGCTTTCCATTGGTGAGGCCTTCAAAATGAGTAAAGCTCCTACTGTCAGACTGAACTCCAGCATCTTTAGGCAGTGACATTTCAGTCACTTTTCAGTTTCTAATTTCAGGAAGAAAAAACATCACTATAAGCGTTCTGGAGGTCCTAGATACGTCACTGACTGTAAATATGAGTGGCAGCCTAACCAGAGGGTTTCTGTAAGCAATCTTGACTGAAGGAATAAATCTAAAATACTGCATACAATGAAAATATGTTGATATGTATAATAGGCACTTTAACTACAACATGAAGTGTCTTTTGCAAAGTTCAGAAGACTAAGTTTTATCTGGAATGGGACAAAAAATGTTCAATGCGTAATGCTATTAGCTGATCACTAACCTACTTCGAGAATCCTCTAAGGAAGCTAAAAGAAATCAACATCAGAATTTTTTCATGTTTTTCCTTTTTTGTGCTTTTTTTCATGGTTTCAGACTAACTGGAGACTAACAGTCACTTTTCACCACTAAAGAACAGTAGGCTATATGGTCTATGGCTGGCGGTGGAGCAAAGTGGTTAGCATCATAGCCCTCCACCTGGGAAACTGTGGTTTGATTTCCTGGCTGGGCAAACGACACCTCTCCATATGTTCTTGGACAAGACCCTAATGTTACATTCACCTTTTTGTAGCACAAAAAAACTGTTAGATATCAGGATTTTTTTTTACAGCTGACATTTAACAAAATATAACTTAAATATGACAAATATTTGCAAAAGCAGCACATTTTTATGTTGATTTTGTTGTTGGTCTGGCAAAATACCAGTTATCTAGTAATCTTTTATTTTCAGTGCAAGTCAGTGTAAAATATTTTTCTTGTTTTTTAATGGAAATCATCCTGCAGGGGTAAATGGTTGAAGACATTGCCTTTGAAATGAGAAAACATTCCATCTATGTGAATCGGCTGCAATAGTAGGAAAAAGAAGAAAACTGTAAAGGATCGTGCATAAATCGAGACAAAATCCAGGGTGCGAACTAGGGGGGAGCAGGGGAAGCTATAGCTCCCCTAGTGGTGACATGAGCTCCCCTGGAAACATGATTTGTGAAATTTTGAGGGAGCTCTAAAATAT
>JBBIGA010000038.1:167582-201547 GCA_037576975.1 Alestes dentex
CACGTTGGGCTATTTCTTTAAAAAGAAGGCCAAACAAGCTGATCAAGAAGACCAACCGTCTGCTGGTGGTAGCACATTGGACGTCGGGACTGTTGCTACCAAACAAATTATAGTGATATAACAAAAATTCATAAAAGATTAAGCTAGCAAACTGAAAGCATATTCAAGAAGAGATATCTACGGCTAACAATAAAAAAGTACCTTTTAGGCAGTAGTGCGCTCAGTTCCAGCATGGGATCCAAGGATGCCTTAAACAAACAGACAAAGAAACATCCACCCATAAAGTTTCACCTCTAAGATGGACCTTGCCATCATCCCTTCTATTGTGTCTGGCCTTCTTTTATACCAGGTGGAAAATATTTCCAAAGCACCACCTACTGGCCTTGCACTGCTTCAGCAAGTAAGATGGGGCCACAGGGGGGGTCGGATCAGTCCACAATGTCAACTCTTAAATCTACATTCACTTTCCCATACTTTTACTTTTCTTGATTTTCTATAACTGAGAAATTACAAATACACCTGGAGTCAAGACAAGGTTCATACAGTCAAAGAAAAAATGTAATAACACATGGTATATTCCTAAAGGTCCTGAAGATGCATTCTTGAGAGTCTTACCCCAATCACAGTACACAAGGCAAGAATGCAGGGCTGCATTTTGCATTACATGACTTTGTATGTAATAATTCAGCATCCTCAACTTAAAGTACCTGTTAAAAGATGCAGTTTTAGAGAGTGTGCTGTAATATGAGACAGTTCAAATGAATGGGGCCTGCTTCCTGAAGGATACCATATACAGGCATAGTTATATCCTTAACTGGACAAAATCCAGGTTATATATACATACATAGAGCTTAAGTTCTTTTAGAACCTAAAGTTCCCTCTCTGTTGAATTAGTCTAAAGCTAGGTAAATTGTACATAATGTTGAATTACATCACTGTGATGGCACTGACATGCAAGACAAAGCCATCACATGATGGAACACGCGAATGATATTCTTTCGTAATCATATGATTGTCTCCTGTATCGCCATCGCATCAGTTAATCTTCTTCAGTGCTGCAGCCGCCTGTCACCTGTCAGAAATGGGGAGATTAGCTTCCATTCCGTTCTGCCACATCAGCCTCACCTCTACATTTGTGACAGGGCTCTTGACAAGTTTGCCTCATGACACACCGCCCAACTTGTATGAGGGTTTTGGCCTCACTCCAAAAGTTCAAACTGAAAAGATTATTATGCAGACCAAGATCATGACCATGACTACATAATTCACTCAGATTCTCTCAGATAATTTAAAGTCACTTTAATTCCCACTGCTCTTTCAACTTTTGACCTTGCCTCATTCGTCCACACTGATGTTGTGATGAATTAGTAGGAATGAACCATTTAAAAATGCTAAATTGTTTTCTTTTAGGTTACTCACAGCAATGAGCTTGGACTCATCAGAGATTTAGATGTGACAATAGGTTCATTCTGGTAGTCTAGGAAAAGTCTCAGATGAACTGCGAAAAATTTAAAACTGCAGGAATTAATTACATTATAATGGCAGTTTGGACGTTTGGAATGAGCTTCCAATGTGCTTGGAAGTGTGCTAGAAGCTCATTCGAAACCTTGAAACTGTAATTATAACATGCACTTGTCAAGGTGATATGCAACAAGTGAACAGTCTGTTCTTGAGGTGGAAGAAGGAAAAATAGGCAAGTGAAAGGATCTAAGTGAGGAAGAAAGGATATAAATTATAGGTCTCCAAAATGACAGGAGATGTTCCTGGTGTGTAGAGTATCAGTACCTAATAAAAGCGGTCCAGGGAAGGATGACTGGTGTACTAGTGGCAGAATCATGGCATCCATGATACATGTGAGGAGTGAAGGCAAGCATGTGTGGTCTGATTCCACAGAAGAGCTACTGTAGCACAAATAGCTAAGAAAGTTAATGCTGGCTCTAAAAGAAAAGTGTCAGTGTGTGTTACAAAAGTATCGTAACACACAGTCACGGCATGCTGCATATGGGGCCCATGCTGACCAAATCCACTGAAAAAAACCTTGACAAAGAGTTTGTGGTGATGACCTGGCCTCCAAATTTCCCAGATCTCAGTCGAACTGAGCATCTGTAGGATGTGCTGGACAGACCAGCCTAACCCATGGAGGCCTCACCTCGCAAATTACAAGACTTCAAGGATCTAATGTTGACATCTGATGAAACTACCACAGTACACTTTCAAAAGTCTTTTGGAGTCCATGGCTTAGAGCTGTTTTCTGGGCATGAGGGGGACCTACACAATATAAAGCAGCTGGTGAAAGTATGGCTACAATAAACTCTAATTAATCCTATTAATATATATGTAATTAATCTAAACAGAATAAGGTTTAGGTCCAAAAATATACTTAAGCAAAAGTAGTCTAAACAGGTTGCAGCATGTGGGGCTAAATTTAAACATACTCAAGCAGGTAAAAATGTTTAAACTGATCAAATTGAGTCAGCACATTGAGGTTTGTTATTAACATAAACATAGCTATGTGTGTAAGTTAATCATGCTCTACACAACCCAGAATAGTGAATCTACTCCTTCTTGACCCTTTTCAACAAATTTTTGTTGCAATAACCACTGCCCTGTACTCAACCAATGTCCATCCCGCAGCAGCAAACTACAGTCCAGTTCCTCAGCAGTGTAGCCCATGAGCATTTTGTTGATATTCAGAGTCTTTTGTATCTTGCACAGTAAAGAATTACCATAGTTGTTGAAAAAATTATTTTACACTGATATGAATTTAAATGAATGTATTACTGAAGTATAAAACCAGAATAAGGGGAAAAGAAAAAAAAAGACTTTCCCTTTCAAGATTTGTAAAACAAAAGATTTTAGTTAAACTGTAACCAGTGTAACATGTAGTTGTGGGAGAGTTCAAGAATTTGGTTTAAACAAATCTTTCAAAATTATAAATAGCTAAACAGTTGAAAATGTTCTTTACTGCTATTAGGGAAATAATTAAGATGCTTTGTTTAGTTAGGGCACTTGTAAGACATGTAAGAAACCATGGCAAAATTAATAAGGCATTAACTAATTTACTGCATGCATCACTTTTTGTTTGTACTTGAAGAGCTGTGCTGTTATTTCCACACTGAGCAGGACCTCTCAGAGGTAATATCTGTTAATATGAATAAAATATTGATATATGTTTAAAAAATGTATGGAAATGTAAAACTATACTGTTGTCATATATTTTGCCCTTTTCTGGTGGTGGTTTCATATAAATCACTGTCAGTCAAAATATAGCGTCCTGTTTATAGTTTCCTGTCTATTGCTGGTGTTATTGTTATTGATCACTTTTTTCAAAATTTTCCTTAGAAATAAATTTAGATTTTTTTTCCAAACCAACTTAATCTACATAATTTAGAATTGGAGATTACTGACAAAAGCAAATCAAATCTTGTCCTTGGATTCTTTTTTTTTAATCAGAAAAAAATATTATCACATTATAATACATTTTGACTTGGTTTGGGCCATTTTGCTGCTGTAAGTATTTCTAATTAAAATTAGTTAAAGGAAGGGTGTCTGAATTTTCTCAGCTCAGATTATCTAAATCATATTAAACAATACATTTCATTACAATTATATATACTTTAAAACTGACAATTAAAACGATCTCTCAGTGAAAGAAAATCTGATGTGCACACAAAAGACTTACTTTGTATGTGCACATTACTGTAACTGCAGTACAAATAAAGAGGTGCACATGGTCAGGTACACTTCAACAAACTGCAGACATAATTCCAAGATGCCCTCTTATTCTTAGTTGCAGTCAGTCATTATAGAAGTAGAAAAACTGTACATTTCTTAACAATGATGGTAATAAGAACCAGGAGTTTTGATGTATATAACACAAATATAGCCACTTCACTTACATTTTTAATACTGAATGATGGGTGACACAGTAAACTCCATGAATTGTAACACCTTTAGTGAAAAAGAAATGTTTTAATTGAAGTAAATGTATCTCACTGATTTATTTTCTAATCTTCCTCATGTTATTGAATTGAGGGAATTTGGTCTCTGAGTCATCTCAAATTTATACCCCAGTACACTAGGATGTCAAAAATGACTGAAATCATTTTGGATGAGAATTTCCTCTAATATAATCAGAGTAAGATTAAGCCTATCACCCACAATAATTATACAACTGACTGTGCATCAAGCCAAAAATGAAAGAAATGTAAAAACATGAAATATAAAATTGTGGCTTTGGCTTTTAGTTTCCAAATTTCAGGGCCTTTTAAGACAGACAAATGCCAGGAATTGTGAACACCGGGTTCTACTTTGCCCTTTAGTGAACCAGGGAACTTGCTTGCCTTCATAACTGTGCCTGAATAATGTGTTCTGAAAAGATGACAGGTTTCATACCATAAGAGGAGGTGTGTTGGCTTCCTTGCTCTCTGATTGGCTGCTACAGCACGGGACAGCGACTATGGCAAAGGTAGAAGAAAATTAAGGGAAATCATGAAACACAAGGAGTCCATGACAAAAGAAATTAAAGGACGACCTGTGGAAATCTTTGATGTGGTTCAGTATTCCAGTGCTTTGCATTAAGTGTGCAGAGAATCATGAGACCTGCTGGAATGCATCATGCATGTGACCATGTGACTGCAGCAATTGCTGGAATGCTGCCCTGATAACGATCTGTGGTTCTTGCCGTGTGTCACATGCTTCCACCTATACATGCACGGGGGGGAACCTGCATAGAATGTCACACTGATACCTCATTTATCACTGACAATGGAACACCTCATGCCAGTCACACACACATACAATTCTTCATTCTGCAAAGGGGGGCTCATCAGGTGACTTGCATGAAGGAAAAAAAACACACATGCACGCGCTTTGAAAAACAGTGTTTATTAGTCTGAATAATAATAATAATAATAATAATAATAATAATTATTATTATTATTATTATTATTATTATTAGTAGTAGTAGTAGTAGTAGTAGTAGTAGTAGTAGTGTTGTTAAATTAATAGATTAATAAATAATCATCACAATTAATAGTAATCATAATTATTATTATAATAATAGGGGTAACTTATTATTCAGTATCTACACTCAACCAAAAAGGCTTAACATAGTAGAACCACTTTTTTGCTGCTGTGCAGAACCATTTTCCACAGGTTCTTTAAAAAATCCTTATATAACAGGTGCTCAGAAATGGTTAAGAGCCATTTAATCATGCAGAGAACCACAAAAGCATTCATTACTGTGATTATGAACTATTTGATCATGCAGAGAACCATAAAGGTATTAAAATTTTTCTCTGTTTTCATGATTCCCATTGCCTTTGCTAAAGAACCCACAAATGTCCACCTTTTACGCGTATTTTACTGTTATTTAGAAGCTGCACTGCAGTTTCAGTACTAAATCATTTTCAAATGCGAGACAATAGCCGTTTATGTAACACCACAAAAGAACATGTTTTCATCTGAATGTTGAGATAGGCATCAATGATTGTGGCCAGTCATTGAGAAGCAATGTGTGCACACAGTTAAGGTCTCTTGGATTGAGGAGCTATTTGAATGCCTATCATGGGTCATTGACTAGGCTGTCTGTGTCACAAGTGACTTGAACATTCTCAGAAGTATCCATGCACACCTTCCCCTCTTCTAATTAGTGAATTAGTCTGTTTAAGCACTCTCCTCCAGGATCAATAGAGTTTTCTGATTCTGATTCTGATTAAGGGACACTAATTACTTGCAAAAGTGTTTAATTGTACAAAATACACCCATGTTATCTTCATAGAAAAGCATTAGCAACAGAGCCGGGCACCTAAAGTATCTGCAGACAAGCCTGAAGTCACCATGCATCAGCAGCAGAGTCACACTCTTTGAAGCTCTTTTGATCACCTTGGGAGTGAGTAGAATTGGTGAAGCTTCACTGTACACCTCTGTTAGAGTGATGAAACTGCACTGATCACCTTCAGGATAAGCAAGATTACATAAGTGTCACTGAGCACTTTTGGCATCAGTTGGAATGATGAAGTTCATGTTAACACCTTTGGAATGAGTTGGGAGTGATGAAGCTCAAGTGACCGCCTTTAGAATGAGTTTGGATGATAAAGCTTATGGTAACACTTTTGGGATGAGTTGCAGCAATTAAGCTAAATACCTTTGGGATTGAATTGGAATGATGAAGCTCAAGGGAACACCTTTGGGATGAGTTTAAATGATGAAGCTCAAGTTTACACTTTTGAGATGAGTTAGAGTGATTAAATTGAACACGTCTAGGATGAGTTGGAATGATGAAACTCAAGTGAACACCTTTGGGATCAGTTGGAATGACGACGCTCAGTTGAACACCTCTGGGATGAGTTGGAGTGATGAGACTCTATTGATCATATTTGGGATGAATTGGAATAATAAAGCTCACATGAACACTTTTGAAGTAATGTTCTGGAAAACAGAAGGTGAACCTAAGTGTGACCTCAAGACTATTACATCATCAGTCAAGTGACCGTCATGAAAGGTCTCAGTAGGTTGTTGCCTCCAGTCACACACATTATTCAGAGACAATAAATCTCAACAGTGCAGCCTTCAAGGTTTGTTTTTACACCTTGTTCACAAGTCCTAAAGGAACCACAGTTTTCAATGAAAATAAATTTTTTTTAAAGATGTTGAAAAATGTTGCATGCATAATCAATGTGTGAATGCATATTGATGTTTTGAATGCTGGAAAATCTTTGTGAAATCAGCAGGGGAAAAATCACTTTATGACAAGTTGTCACCTGAAAATAAGTAAAAATGTTTTAGAAAAGAATAGTTATTTAAGCATACCTGATTAAGATATCTTTCACAGAAAAGCATCTTTTTCACATATGTTTCACAACACTTTTTTCTAATTTAACAATAATTGCATGCATTTTTTTTATTTACAAGCAAAATTCAAAACTTGTCACTTTCTTGTATTCTCTTGCATTTTTCTGTCAAACGTCAGCAGCTAGCAATGCCAGCACTTGATAGCCAAAGAACATTCAAGATATTGATCAGAAAATGTGTCTCGTGCATCACACAGTCACACTTTTTTTTCTTGGATTGTGTAAGAGGTGCACCTGAAGTAGCTAAACAGGTGTCTAGATGTGACACACCTCTAAGGATTCAACTATAAATGCCTCTCCAGTCAGCATCTGTTTCAGTACAAGGTCCTGAGAAAAGATCCTCTTTGGTCTTATTGGACAGTCAAGATGGGGAACTGTGTTAACTGCTGCAAAAACTTCTGGTGCCGTCCTAAGAACGCTGACATCCGGATCAGTCTGCCCGCTGTCTGCTTCGTGTGGCAAATTGCTATGGTCATCCTGTTTGGAGTCTTCGTTCGCTATGATGAGGAGGCCGACGCTCACTGGCCAACTTATATGAAGGAGCATAATATCACGAGCAATATTGAGAATGATTTCTACTTCAGATACCCAAGTGAGTATTCATTTTATTTTATGAATATTTAATTAAATATGACAGATTTTGTCATAATGCTAAGATGAATATTAGAGTGTAGACTAAACAGCAGTTATGTTAGTACCATTGCTGTCTTTCTACATGTTCTATATGCAAAATATACATTACAAACATCATATGCATTTCATATTCTTTTCATATGCATCTGCAATATAAACCTATTACTAGCTTTAATTATTTGTTAATTTATACCTCACTGTTGATGTAAACTGCTAACAGCACTAAAATAGATACTAAGTGTTTACCAATCCCAGAAATTGAGCGTGAGAGTGACTTTAAGCACTTCCCACCAACATTTGTGAATGACACTTCATGTACAGAATAACATGTTTTTAATGGTTCTCAAATGACAACCAACATCGTCTCAGACATCATATAATAATCCTTTGGTGTAGCTATCTGTTAATCCCTTAAGTGCCATTGACCTGTTTAGGGATCTGTAACAACAATAAGGCTGTCATTCTTTAAGTGAATCTGTTGGCTGGGATCCAGTCATACAATATCTGATCCAAAATGCTATGGAAGGCATTTCTCAGTTTCTCAGTTGAATGACTGTACTGTTAAATGCTTTCATCCTCATCTTGCCTTAACATCACCATTTTTTGTCGAGCAGGTTTCCAAGATGTCCATGTGATGATCTTTGTGGGTTTTGGCTTCCTCATGACCTTCCTCAAGCGCTACAGCTTCAGTGGTGTGGGATTCAACTTCCTCATCGCTGCCTTTGGGATTCAGTGGGCTCTGCTGATGCAAGGCTGGTTCCACTCTCTGGACCCAACTGACGGGACCATTAGGATTGGAGTGGAGAGGTGGGTTTACAAGTTTCTAGTTGCAAAGTTTGTTCACTTTATAATAATACAGTCTTATCTCTCACATGGTCATAGCATACAGTCTTGTCATTTTAGGACATTTGGGTGCAGGGTTTGTGTATTTGTGCTGGGAGATGCTAATCTCAGGTGGTAATCATTTTGGGTTAACCCTGATTCTGTCCTGAGCATTACAGCCATAGTGTAAAGTGGTTGTTGGGGCAGCCGGCGGCTTGGTGGTGAGGGAGTCGGCCCTGTGATTGGAAGGTTGTGGGGTCAAATCCCAGATACCACTGAGGTACCCTTGAGCAAGGTACCGTCCCAATAAGGTGCCCCCTGGGCACTGGTAAAGGATAATTAAAGAAATCTACCACAGCAAGTACCCTTAAAGAGGGGGAAAATGTATCTTCAGTTCAACTCCAGCTTGTCATATGAACAAGTGGAAAGGTATCTGATGATTCTTCCGGCAGACTAATATGTCTTGAACACTTGTCCCTTGTTATACAAAAGGTCTTATGTACTGTATACATATTTCTCCAGTCTTATCAATGCTGACTTCTGCGTGGCTGGGTGCTTAATTGCATATGGAGCTTCTCTGGGGAAGACCAGTCCTGTACAGCTGATGGTGATGACGTTGTTTGGAGTCACCTTGTTTGCAGTTGAGGAGTACATCATCCTTGATCTCCTCCATGTAAGTTGCCATGGGACAGTCACTTGGGTTCTTAAAAGTAGTTGTTTTCTCTAAAATTATACTATGGAATTAGTATGTTGTTGATGTCCATGATCTACTGTACCCTTAACATTAGTTATGCATGGTTATACTAATCCTGCTGTGAAACTGGAACAGGTCAGAGATGCTGGCGGCTCCATGACCATCCACACATTTGGAGGATATTTTGGTCTGACAATCTCATGGATTCTCTATCGACCAAATTTGAACCAGAGCAAACGTCTACAAGGCTCGGTCTACCACTCTGATGTCTTTGCCATGATAGGTGAGTTACAGAGACCTTGGAACTTTTTTTTGGACCAGGAATAGACGATTCCTTAACATGAAAGGTTTTCTTTTCCCAGGAACTCTTTTCCTCTGGATGTTCTGGCCCAGTTTCAACTCTGCCATTGCAAATCATGGAGATGGGCAACACCGGGCAGCCATCAACACATACCTGTGCTTGGCCGCCTGTGTCCTTACAACCTTTGCCATCTCCAGCCTCTCAGCCAAGAAGGGCAAGCTGGACATGGTAATTTTCCATCCCACATGAACCACATGCCAGTAACTGTTACGCAAAGATGGTTGATTGTCATTCTGTTGCCAGATTTTGACCTGGTGCAGTGTGTGATGCATCTGTTATTTGTGTTGTAGGTGCATATCCAAAACGCCACCCTGGCTGGAGGCGTTGCCATAGGTACAGCAGCTGAATTTATGATTACGCCCTATGGATCAATCATCGTTGGCTTCTGCTGTGGGATTCTGTCTACATTCGGCTACCTGGTGTTGTCTGTAAGTGTTGCAAAAATGGATGATACAGTTAACTGTTCTGTTGAATCAGGACATTCATTTGTAAACAAACTGCTGATTTCTTCACCTAGCCTTTCATGGAGAAACATCTAAAGATCCAGGACACCTGTGGAATCCATAATCTGCATGCAATGCCAGGCTTTCTTGGTGGAGTTGTAGGTGCCATCACTGCTGCTGCTGCAAAAGAAACTGTCTATGGAAGTGAGGGGTGAGTGTGCTTGTAGACTTTGTATACATTTCAAAGTTCTGTCACTATTTCCTGGCAATACTCAGATATGCTTTAACTGATTAAGATGTAGATACAGTGTCAAATTATTTTTCTATTCTTCAGGTTGACCAACATTTTTGAATTGGTGGGTACGAAAAGGACAGCAGGAACACAGGGAGGCTACCAGGCTGCGGGCCTTTGTGTGGCTCTCCTCTTTGGAATTGTTGGTGGAGCAATAGTGGGTATGTAATCTTTCAAGAATAGTAATCTGTTTAAACTTTAGATATAATATCTAACTAGCAAACTAAAAAAGTTGCAGTTCTTTGAAAGAATGTCTGTTTTCACAAAATTCGAGGCACTGACTGCCTTGAAATTCATTTCATACATTTAAGTGCTTCACTTTCCAAACCTTCATTTACTTACAAGAAAACAACTAGAACTAGGAATCTAATTTTAAAGGCCTGATGCTTAGCTAACCTTTCTCCAAGTTATTTAGGGTTGTGCTCCTATAAACCATTAATTCTCAAACCAGTCCTCAAGACAACACAGATGGTTTTCATTTTTTCTCTATCCTCATGTGGGTGTATAGAGCAAAAATGCAAACCTTCCCAGGGACCCCGAGGACCAGCTTGAGATCTGTTTCTAAAAACAATAACAAAAAGTTGCTGTTTGCCCATGTAGGACGTGGGAAGAATTCTGAGGTTTTAATTTTCTTTAATATCTGTAGGTATTATATTGAGATTGCCAATCTGGGGAGATGCAGCAGATGACAATTGCTTTGATGATGAAGTCTACTGGGAGGTGAGTAAGAAAAAAGTGTGCTAAAGTTGTTTACTGCTAAATATGTCCTTTGGGTGCAGTATTACATATCACAAAATTAGTCAGATGGGTAGGAAAATCACTGCAATTTTATGGTATATTTTTTGTGCAGGTGCCTGAAGATGAAGAAAGCATCCCTCCCATTCTGGAATACAATAACCATGCGATCAGCAAGAACCCTGATGCGTGTGTGTAAGTAACGAACTAAAATGTGTGTTTTTAGTATGTTAGTGTGAGGCTTAACATATGAATTTACAGACGATCTTTGTAAAGCTTTTTCCCTAATCCCTCACGAATAGCAGCAACCGTATCCTAATATTTGGTTGATCAAATGTTTTAGCCCAGCTATTCATACTCATTCTCAATTTTGTTTTGTTTCAGGTCTGAATCCAACTTCTCTGTTGAACAGAGCTAGCGAGTTGAAAAAGATGACATCTGCTGTCAGAAGCCCACTGAATGGAGGTCCAGGATGTTATCCAGGCAGCTGGTCAGAGCCAGTGCACACTAGTGGACAAGATACTTTGTTATTAACTATATTTGGATTATTAAACATCCAAACTGCCTATTTACCTGTGACATTCTAGAATATTAAAAAAGCACTATAGTGAAAGATTCTAAGTCAAAATAACCAAATGTCCCTCTTCAAGAAGAGAGATAAATTCACAAGTAGACAATGAATTTTGCTCTCCAGAGTTAGTCTTCATGACCTTCTGTACAAATTGTTTTCCTTATCATGTTAGCATTGTGTTAAATTTTGAGGCACAGTCTTTTTGAAATCTTACGCACAGTACTCAGTATGTTATAGTTTTTTTAGTTTTAGGAATGTATATAGATTTATTTAATGTATCATGTGAATAATTGTATTTATCCTCATTCATGAAGTAAATGCTTTAATGACTTTAAAATGTTTTTCCTTTTATTCACATTACTTATAACAACTGCTACATAAAACTAGTTTTTTGATGCTTGTGTAAATGGAATTTCTAGAAGGCATAATGAGTGTGTTTCTCATGATGCATTTCTCATAGTGCATATTTCTCATAGTGCATATTTCCTGTTGGAAATATGCACTGACTATACCGTCTGAAACTCACTTCCAGCAACTTTGCATACTGTGCAAGTAAAAGGTTGCCCATTTTTTCTGCAACAACATCATTAACACCTTTTGGATGGCTTACTAAGATAATAGAGTCATTTGAGTTAAATGTGTTACCATCGCACAAATCTTTCCATGGACAACAGGTTTTCACAGTACTTCCTTAAATAAGGTGATGTAGCAGCTTCGTTTCATACATCAGTAAGCTGGAACCTATCATGGTCCAGAATACTGAAATATTCTAATGAGTGAATTATGAACCAGAGACATTAAAATTATTGCCTGAGATGTTTGGACTGTTCAGTTAGCTAAAACTAATAAATGGTGGTGATTTGATGATTCTGACCAAAGCTGTACTATGGAAGGTACACAAACCAGACTGAAACTGTTCAAACAGATTATTATCAGTAAGATGTAAATGCACCTGCACTGCAACTGTGTTTTGTGTATTTTGGATAAAATTGGTAAATTCAAAATTGGTTGAAAATGAGGAACGGTATCAGGTTTCTTTAAAGCTGTGGTTATAGCAGCTTTTTGAGAGATAAAGGAATGTGACCAGATGTAAGTGATTAATGTGCGATATTAGTTATTAAAGAGGAAAGAGATGGCAGACAGGTTTTAACCAGATAGGAAGTGGATTTTGTCGGCAGGTAGAAGATTTGGCGTTTCGAATAAGATCTGTGATTTCAAAGACAGTTTGAAGAAAGACAATGAATCTAGGCAGGACTCAGAGGACGCTGGATAGAAAGAGCTCTCTGTCATTTTTGTTGATGAGGGTAGATGCTGGTGCATTCATTTTTAAATTAAAGAAATTCATGAAAGTATAACATTGTTCAGTAGAGTATGGGGAGGGTTAAAATGGGGTGAAAGAGCATTGGATTATCGAATAACATTATTAGCAATGGTGGCATCTAATGAAATGTACAAAGATGGTGTGTTCAGCTATCTTTGTGGCAGTAGTTTAGCATGCTAAAGCTACCATAGGTTCAGCTCTGACTCAGCGAGGCCATGTTGATAAAAGGAGAACTCTGAGTGAGGTCAAGTTATTTGCATGCTAAACTAGCACTAGCATAATCAGCATAATCCGGTGAACATTCCCTATAGCAGTGGGAGCTTGTTTTGTTTCAATTGTTCCATTCCATCAGCTCAATCATTCCTCATTCACCAAAGGTAAAAGCACAGCATGCAGGGTAGTAAAAGTTTGGAAGCCTGGAAAAAAGGAAGTATTTACAAATCGCACAATCATGCGTATTCATAAATCTTCACAAAAATCACATCCCCTAAGATATATGAGTGATGTCAGTCATTTTAGCATGGAGGCTTGAAAAACAAATGTGACAGGATTCAGCCAGATGCCTAGTTTTGAACTGATGAAAGGTGGCGAAAAGGAGACGTTGACAATAAAGTTTGACATCCTGTTTCAACTGTTGATTTTTTTGATAATGTATTGAAATAGTTACATCATTAAGTTGGGCCTGCACTAGACCGTTTTCAGTCTGATTTTAACCCCTAAGCCTGATTAGCGCCATTGAGCAAATTTTCACAGTGAGACAATTTTTTTCAGTTTAGTTCGGAAGCAATGGATGGTACTGTTAAAACGAAAACGAGTAGATCCTAAGCTTTTTATTCTAGCTCCAGAGTGGGCGGATGTCTTACAGCATTTTTGATCATGCTCAAAGCCATCTTATACTACCAGCAAGCTTGGTCAACACTCATGGTAGTTCAGTAGTTTCTCAAAACTCTTTCATTCACATAATATAACACGATTGACTCTTCATTCTACTTTTCTATTGAATATGTGTTTAGAGGGTTTACCATCAGAGATATATGTGCATGTGTTTAACTGTAGTAGTGAATGTCAATGAATGTAGTACAGCATTCTTTGTTGAATAGACTGATCAGTGGACTGGGCGTTAAAAGCTCTGTAACAATCACCCATAGCATATGGCACTAAAGCCACTCTCTTTCATAATTGTTGTGCAGGGCCTATTTTTTAAATATACTTTATTGATCCTGGAGGAACAGCATTATACCTGTTACCCAAGTGAAGCAGTGGGCTGCCGAAAGTGGCATCCAGGGAGCAGCATTGGGGATGGTACCTTGCTTAAGGGTACCTCTGTGCCAAAGAGTATCAACGAAGGTCTTCACCCAGAAGCCAGGTCAGTAGCTCAGAAGCTGCATCAGGTAAATAACATTAATTTGAAACTGCTTTAAGTTGGGAGGGGGCAGGGTTAAGCTCAATTCCTGGGGAACTGAAGGTGTTGTCCTACACGAGTAAGGACAGAAGCTAATTTTCTGAAGCTGTGAAGAGTTGTACCAATCAGTCATGCCACATTAAGCTCCCATAAAGAAGAAGAGATTAAAATATTAGCCATAGTTCTTCATATTATTTCAGAGGAATACCATAAAGGCGTTATCTCATGCCAAAGCTCCTCATCTGAAAGTGTTGCAGCCTATTTGCAGACTTTAAAGGCAGTTTGTCTAGGCCAGAACTCATTTGGCAAGTCAATATCAGAAACAACATCTCTGCTTGTTGTATGTTGTGACACAGATTTAACATTGCCTGAAGGTTGCTAGAGTGATTGAATCTGGTTCTTCATTAGATTAACTTATGATTCTTTCTCATTTACTGTTCATCATAGTGTGTATGGCGTACAACACCTCCCGGTAATTTTCTTGTAAGCTTGTTTTCATAACTCTAAACACTTGATGAAAGCTCACCTCAGAGCAGCTCATTCAATGACTCAGTTTCACTTTCAGTGGTTAGACAAAAAGTCACACAGTGTTTGGAGTCTACTTGGACTACTTCAGTAACATAGAGGCAAAATGTAACTTTTTGTAGGGCTATTAAAAAAATTATAATAAAGCAAAATAACTATTGCAGGAAAGTCGGTTTCCCAACGCTACTGCCAGCAGACAATGCTACTACCTTGGTAGAATGTACTTCTATGGGACTATTGCCCATTACAGGACATTATGACTTCTAATACTGTGTATTAAAATAGTTTAGGTAATGATAAGGTATAGCAGGAGCCACTCAGCATTATACCTGTTACTTTACGCCAAAACTAGACTTTTGGCGCTCTTCTACTGGCACAAGGAACCATGCCATACTGCAAACAAATGTTTTTCCATTACAAAGAACGTAAAAGTGGGGCCAAAAGTGGGCTGCAGCCGAGCTGACTGTGCTTTCTGATTTGTTCAAATATTGTCATCAAAACATGGAAAGAGGCCATTGTTTTTTACTGCCTGCACAAAAACAACAATGGAGATACAAACTAACAACTGGTAAGTTCAAGCACTACTGTCTGTATGGGCTGAAGATAAATTTCAATTGGAGTTTTCTATGATGCTAACAAATGAATCTTTAACGCTGTGAGAAGGGTGAAGGTGTAGTAGGCCATCACTAACAAGTTGGCTATAAAAAATAAAAGACCCCAATAACAAAAGCAGCTCTAACAGAAAAACTTTCCGTTGGCATGATAACCGGGCAGAAACTGTGGGGAGAGAATTGCGCATCAGAAAATACGTTATCAGGCTGAGATACTTTGGAAAATCAAAGTGTGCTGCAAGTTTCGTGCCATCACAGTACAGTTTAGGGACAGCACGGTTCCTGTATACCTATGGAAAATTGCCTTTTGTATATTTGTGAACTTTAACTGCTGCATATTTGTTTTCGATCAACCTTGCAATAGCATTTTCTTTCCATTCTATTGGAAATTAAAAACATTTTCATGAATAAAAATAATCAAGCTTATAATCAGGGGGTCCTTTGCAAATGTAAGGTTCTTTTATAGACTTACTTTTAAATTTTATTAATTTAATGATTACATGCTGGCCCACTGCCTACAAAATCAATTGTCCTCAGATAGGAGATATTCAACCTGAATTTCAACCTGATTAAAAAAACAAAAATTAATAACTGAATTGAATAATATCTTTACCACATGAAAGAGTCCGTTGTAATATGTATTAAAAACTACAAACAGTGAGTCTTGAACAATGTTTTCTATTACTTTGTGGTTACTCAAAATCAGGCAACTAAAAGGTCAACCACATTCCTGAGGACCCTATTTTTTAAAACCTTCAGCTCTACTGCAGGCTTTAAGATCACTCAAGCTCCTGTAAATTTGCTATTTTCTCTTAAACGTGTTCATATTTTTGGACACTGCTACTATCACAACCATAACATGTCAACACCGTACCTTTTGTAAAAATATATATATATATATAAATAATTAGATTATGACATACATGTATACTTTTTAAGAAAAGGTCTGAAGTAGCTAGCAAAAGAGGGGAAACAAAATGGCTAATGTGAACAACTCACGCATATCATGTGAAAAAGTAGGTTTTTGTCACCACCATCAGACGTCACCACCGTCAGGTTTTCTGTGCCTACCCTCTCTCTCTCTCAATTCACTATTATGCCATGTTCATTTGGCTTACGTCATTTGGGATGTACATACTGCCTACCTACATAGCACATAGTATACAATATCATTTGTACGTTATGCATCTCCATTGACTAAAACCAAATTAAAATGGCATGGCAACATTTAACCAAATCCAACATTCACAACATTGCCCCCAGTTCCATAGTCATTAAGCTCAACTTTGACTTTATGTATTTTAGGAAGGAAGCGGAGAGAGAAAATACACAGTGAGGCAGAGGTAAAGGAGGAATACCTCCGAATGGAAAGGCAAAGATGGAAAAAGAGGGTGGAGGAAGGGAAGATAAAAAATATCAATGACTTGAATGAAAGGGAAAAGAGAAGTCAGAGAAAAGCTTGGAACTGTAGACAACAGGTGTCAAGAGAACGTAAGAGAAAGGGCTCAGATCACCCAGAAACTCCCCCAGACAGTCCAGTGGATCAGGCCAAGCCAGCTCGAAGTAGGCAGGCCATAGCAGGAGAAAGGGAAAGAAAGAAAACAAGAGCAAGATACTCTGGAGAGATGAAAGCTTTGAGAAATAAACTTCAAGAGGTAACAAAGGATAGGAACAAAATGAAAAAGTGTTGGTACAAGAACAAGCTAGGAATTAAAAAATACAGGATTCACCAAGAAAACAAACAGAGCAGCTGCTGCGGGGAAGCCAACTCAAAGACCCCTTCATCAAGAAAACTCTGCTGTTCCACAACGCACTCATTTACGAATTGAAACAAAACAAGTCTGCCCACAAGAACAAGAACTTGACTCTGTCAGGCAAGGTTCTGAAAAATATCGGCTAATTCACCAGACAAGGCAATTTGGCGTAACATATAACACACTGCGGAAGAGGAGGATTAAAAAACCTACATACATTCAAACAATTACTCAGAATGTTCAGGATATCTACCATAATGCAGCACGAATGACAACTGACAAACAGGACACAATCACACGCAAGAAAATAAAGCGTCAGAGAATGATTCTGACTGATACAGTGTTGAATTTCCACAGGCAGTTCACCAAGAAGGAACCAAGAGTGAAGCTCATTTATTCAACTTCTGTGCCTTACGTCCGTTCTATGTCACAGCACCAAGACTGTCGGATCGTAAGACATGCCAATGTCAGTACCATAAGAATTCTAAGCTGATGCTTGAAGTGCTAAGACAAAACGGTGTCGTCAAGTCAAGGAAACTGGAGCATATTTTTGAACTTGTCTGCTGTTCACAGATAAGTGAGGCATGTCTTCGGCGCTCCTGCACCCAGTGTCTCCACAAACATACCCTTCGCACACCACAGCAAGACCACACCAATGTTAAATGGCAGCAATGGGAGCGAGTTCAGGATCAAACAGCAGATGGGCTCCACTTCAACACAAGAGTTGTGATGCACAGTGGCAAGCTGGGAGAGCTTCTCCAATGATATGAAGACAAACTGAACACAAACAACACCACACATGTGCTCAGCTGAGAACCAGACTAGAGAGTACAGGAGCATGATCGAGGAGTGCAATGATAGCACAGTAATTGTGCATGTAGACTTTTCTGAGGCGTGGAAATGCAAGTATAGTTCTGAGGTGCAGTCATGCCACAGCCCAACCTGCACACTGGCATGTACTATACAAAAGAACAGAAGACAGGCTTTTGCACAGTATCAGAATCCAAGCGACAAGATGCGTCTACCATTTGGACTCGCATGGAACCAGTCCTGACAGATATTCGTTTAAAGTTTCCAAAAGTTCATACTATTCACTTTTGGTCAGATGGCCCCAGCAAGCAATACAAGAACAAGAATAACTTTTCTCTCTTCTGCAGTGTCCCTCCAACTCTAGGTTTCAAGAGAACAACCTGGAACTTCTTCCCCACCTCACATGGGAAGGGAGACTACATTGGAGGAACTGTGAAAAGGACTGCAGACAGCCTTATACTGCGGGGGAATTACATTGTGAATAGGAATATCTTCCATGAGATGGTTGGCAGAAGCCTGTGCAGCACTAAGCTCTATATCATTAAATCAAGTTGTTAAGTAAGAAACATTGACTTGAGTGGTATAAATTTTGGAATTGTATGTTGTAATGAGGCCACTGTCACCACTGTCAGAATAGTGTTACCACCATCGAAGGGAGTTTTATTTGTTTTAAATGAATATGCTTACAATGTTTCTTCAGTGCTGTTGAGTTATTAAAGTACTAGTTACTTTTAATACAAAAATATGTTCTTAAATAAAAAAACATTTTTTCTATTTAGGCTTAAAGTAAACATTGTATAATGTTAGTTCTTTTAAAGGAGTACACATACAACAGTATAAAAAATATAAAGTGAATATTCAACATTTAACAGCATATATGTGTTCTAAGGATGCCAGATAATGATTAAAAAACTCCTAAATACATGTTAGACCAAATAAATAAATAAATAATTTGCCTTTTATTATGTCTGACGGTGTTAACAAAAGCAAAGTAATAACTGAAAAAATGCCTGTTTTATGAAAAAAATACAAGATGAGGAGGTTGCACCAGTACATTGCTGAGCAGCCAAGACCTTGGTCTATAATGATATACCTTCAGATTTTGTAATTTAAGTAATTTTTTTATTTTCAAAATTAAAGCCTGTTTTATCCAAATTCCCGAGAATCAGTGAGCTCTAAGCCCTCCCTAAAACCTGAAAGGAGTTTCTGGAAAACAATGACTCCGTTTCGTTCAGTTTACTCTGGTTAAGCACAACGTTTCTTGATGTGTGCAGTTCATTTGCACCACTTTAGTGGCATTCAGAAGTTAAACCACGTGCCTTACTGTTCTAATTTAGCTCATAACAGTCAGGTTCAAAAACACCCTGCCATTCAAACAACCAAGATGTCAGTCATTGATCCTGGCAGATTGTTTCTTTCAATCTTTTTGTAAACCTGCGTCACAGAATGAGCCTAAGGTGCTGTATACTTGCAAAACACTCACCTGTGGTCACCACCCTGCAGTGGTGCACTTGCATCATTATTTTATGTTTCTGCTTTTCAGGGGTGGAATGAATACTATGAAGTCACTTTGACTTATAGCCTGAAAAGAAAACAGGAACATTGTTTTGCAGGGGGTACAGTGGTGCCAAAAAATTATCAAGCACATTTAATAAAGTTAACAGACAGAGGTTGAGTCAGAGGAGTCAATAACTAGGTTGTCCAGGGATTCCACTTAAAACATTTAATGAAATATTTGTCTTTTGGCACAATGGTAGGCTTTCTGTGTTGTAAAGCTCAGAGATGAAATCCAACCAGCCTGCACTGAGGGTCCATTAAAGCAGAGGTAGAAACATTAACAACCATGCCTGATTTCCTACAACAGCCAGTGTTTGAAGTGAGAGAAAATAAGTGCAGGAACTCGGGCCACTGTCGCTGCGTCGCATCAGTTTCAGTAAGTACCGGAATGCAGAAAAAAGTGGCAGAACACAAAAGACGAAAATACAGAAGTTCTGGAACTGCGTTCTGCTGCGTTCCGGCCCACTTCAAGCACTGACAACAGCGTTGGTGAACTGGTGTTCAATGATGGGATCACGAACTCAGAAGTGTAGGAATGCTTTTAGAAAGGCAAATGATGGTCTTGGTCTGTTTAAAAATAAATGTCACTTGGTTTGACATTTTCTTTTAAACACAATTTAAATGAAAACTTAGTTCATTACTAGGATCACTCTTTAGAAACGAGACACACTCTGCTTCTCAGGCCTAATAGGTGTTGGAAAGTAGATTTTGAGAAAACCAGCAGTGCACTTTTTCAACCTGTGTGATACAGACATGTTCAGTATGGCACTGTATGTACTCCATTATGATAACTTTTCCTAAAAAGAAAAAAAATATGGTTAGGTTTTAATGATAGTCAATGTAACCGCATGAATGCATTTTGAACCATTTATATTGCTCCATTCATCATGAAATTGTCATATAATGCAAAGGGCAGCTGTCAATTTTAGATGATTAAAAATAAAAAATAAAGACCTCCAAAGGACATGATTTTGATCTGTCAGTGATCATGTACTATTTGTATTGTGATCATATTTATAATTTAATGCAGAACGCAGGAGTCATCTGGTGCAATATTCTAACCAGTGCCCCTGCCACCCTTACCTGGTGTCCACAATAGTTTGTTTGAAATCCACCTATTGATCTGAAAGTATGTGGTGTATCCTGTAGGCTGTTTTTGTCTTATGCAGCACCGGTTTCTAATGACCTGCCCAGGTGTGACACACCTCTATCCTCACCACTATAAAAACCCCTGCAGTCAAAGGTTGCAATTACAGAAGTCTGATAGAAGACGTTCTCACTTTGGTCATCACTTCATCACTCGCAGCCACGATGGGGAACAGCCAGGCTTGCTGTAACCAACCCAAAAACCCGAATGTCCGGATCAGTCTGCCTGCCGTCTGCTTCGTGTGGCAAATTGCCATGATCATCCTGTTTGGGGTCTTCGTGCGCTATAATGAGGAGTCTGATGCTCACTGGGTTGAACATATGCATGAAAAGAACATTACAAGTCATGTGGAGAACGACTTTTATTACAGATATCCAAGTAAGTACAGATGCATTTTATTCATGACATTAACTTTGGTAAGGCTACAATATATAAGATATATGTAAAAGAATATTTTTGTATGGGTATGTTGGATAATAAGATTACATTATTTGCTTTTCATTTTGAAACCGAAAGTTTAATGGTAAAAAAAAAAAAAAAGGTAAATTGATGGCCACAAATTTAAATTCTTCCGGAACTATTACCATTTCCAAAAACTTTACAGAGGAGAAAATGTATCCGGCTTTTATTGTAAGTTGATGTAACAAGTTCTAAGTCATTTTGGACCAGCTCTGTTAGTCTATTCAGCATGAAATTTTGACACAACTTAAATTACAACTGGTATTTTCTTTTGTTTGTTCTAACAATGACAATATAGTTATCCTTTCTGAAGTCTGTTATAGCATATTGTGTAAGTATGCTGCATATTGTACTGTATAGTATTGTAAAAAAGTGATGTAAAGTAAAGGAAATTTCAGGTGGTTGCATCGATGTAATCTGCATTAAACACATTAAAATGTCATTTTTACTTTATATTTAGGCTTTTGTTTTGTCGCCACTAAGTGCAGATAAGATATGTTTCATTGACATTAGACTCACATGTGAAAAAAACCCAACAAAACAGACAAACAAAATGTGGCTCTTTAGTGGAAAACTGTCCACTGACTATTACTTTCAAAAAGTTTGTGGAATGTCCTACCTGTAACTGTTCTCCATGTCGTGTTAGCCTTTTGAAATATTTGAAAAAGGTGAAACAAGTTCATCCAGCAGTATTTATTAGTGCTGTCTTCTCTTGAAGACAAATGGTTTACAGTAATTGTCCCCTCTCCCTCCACCCCTGTGATGGGCAGGTTTCCAAGATGTTCATGTGATGATCTTTGTGGGTTTCGGCTTCCTCATGACCTTCTTGAAGCGCTACAGCTTTGGTGGTGTGGGCTTCAACTTCCTCATCGCTGCCTTTGGGATTCAGTGGGCTCTGCTGATGCAAGGCTGGTTCCACTCTCTGGACCCCGCTGATGGAAAAATCAAAATTGGAGTAGAAAGGTGAGTTGGCATGGATCTTAAATAGTTCTCCTTTTTCATGAAGATACCTTTTACTCCTGAATCTGAACGATCTGAACTGTCTAAGTCTTTTGCTTGCCTAAAGTGATGTCATAACTTGATTTATTGAAAGTGTGCCATGTAGTTTTGTGGTTCCAGTTCCTTAACTTCCAGACAGACAGCAGTATTATCCAGTTGAACTGGTTCTCCTGAATTCAGTGGCTACCAAGTTACATAATAAGCACTCTGTATTAAACGAGATTGTTCTTTCTCAAGTATAATCAATGCTGACTTCTGTGTGGCTGGGTGCCTAATCGCATATGGAGCCTGTCTGGGAAAAGTCAGTCCTGTGCAGCTGATGGTGCTGACGTTGTTTGGCGTGACACTGTTTGCGGTGGAAGAGTACATCATCCTCAACCTTATTCATGTAAGTTGTGCAATATTTGTCTACACTTACATTTACTTACATTTATTTTTGAGGAAGCACCTTGCTGGTACAACTTGGTGCTCCACCTACCTCATAAATTCTCTGCATAAGTGCATAATTAAAGCCAGCAGCCATGCCAAATTGAGAACACCCTTCCCTGTTCATCACTGGTCAAACCTGGATGGCAGGAGTGTTGTGAATGGTCCATTACCAGAAACAATGGACCACAAACTGGCTATTAGATGTGTCAACCAATGGGCTTTGTTTTCTGGACCCCTTTAGAGTGGACCTGGTTTTCAATAAATTGGCTAGTGAGTGTAGACAACCACAACCTAGTCTACTATGTGCAGTACTGTGCAATTTTCTGATCAGGCGCTAAAACATTATCATTATGTCAAGAATGTTAATTATATCGTATTATGTACAATAATGTTAATGATATGGTATTATGTGCAGTTTTCTTATTGGGTGCTAAATCATGTACAATATCTTATTACGTTCAGTAGTCTTACCATGTGAAATATCATGACTTATGTCACTATTACTACTACCGATCTCCGTTATGTGCAATAATGTGCTCCAAACTACTATTTTTGCTACTAGTAATTAACTTAACTGTAATTTAGTTACTTATCTATAGTATTAATACCCCAGCATTTCAGAAGCAAAATATATTGGCCAAATATGTGAGTGAGCACATACAAGGAAACTGATTACGGCACAACAGTATAAAACAACAGCAAAATGTAATATTTTGTAATATTTGGGTATACAGCATAGCATATTTCATACAAGGTATTTTTCTGTAGATTTTTTTCAAATTAGACTTCACATTTTGTGTTGTTTTTGTCTTTATGTCTCTTTGTTTCTGTGCAGTCATAACATAAGGAATTGGGATCAATAAAGATTTCTGATTCTGACAGTTAATATCCACTCTTGAGATAACAGTAATTATATTTGTTTTCACTGGCACAGGCTAAAGATGCCGGTGGCTCCATGACTATCCACACTTTTGGAGGATATTATGGTCTGGTCATATCGTGGGTTCTCTACCGACCAAATTTAAATCAGAGTAAACGTCTACAAGGCTCCGCTTACCACTCTGATGTCTTCGCCATGATAGGTGAGCTAAGGAGGTCAATTGGTTTAAAGAGCCTATTTCTTTAATTTCTTTATTTTTCCTATGAGGCCCTCTAATGATATTTGAGTGGGTTTATGTTTTATGCCATAATTCATTCTTCCATGAGCATTTTTCAGCCTCTCTTTAGTGTTTACAAATAAACAGGTTAGCTTTTGTTAATGTGATTTTAGGACTGATGTACATTTAATAAGCGTATTTTTTCTTGCAGCTTAGTTCCCAAATATGAAGTGTTTGGATGAAAAATGTGTTACCTTTTAACAGTGTTTATGTGATAGATTATACTCTTTTATCATTAAAATTGGATTTTATTTCATTAAATGGGACCTTTAAGAACCATCCAGGTCAGTACTGAGCTCCGGGGTAATGTTCTCAAAAGTGTCGATCAAAAAAATCACTATAAAGAAGAATAACTCTAGAACTGAAGATTGTGAGTGAGGCATCTGCTGGAAAAACGTAGTTAAGGAAGAAAACAACAACCTACTGGGTACCACTTTACAATAAGATAACCATATAGAAGGTTTCTAAATGATTTATAATTAGGTTGTTAATTAATCATTAATAAGCAGTTATAAACAAGTCATAACCTTTGCCGTACTTTGATGCAGGCTCACTATTTGGCATCTGGTGTTATAATGGTAGCAACGTTATAACAAAAACTGATGAAATGAACTGTTTAACAATCTGTCTGAGAAAGCAACAAAATAAGCTAATAAGGTATGTAGGTCTGAGTGAGCCTGCATCAATACAAATGTTATAACTTGTTTCTAACTGCTTGTTAATGATTTACACACTGTCTACAACCTAATTAACAACCTGATTGTGAATTAATACGTAATAAATACTTTATAAGGACAGTCTTATTGTAAAGTGTTACCATCTACTGTAATCGGAAATCTTCTCATTTCTAGGAACTCTCTTCCTCTGGATGTTCTGGCCCAGTTTCAACTCTGCCATTGCGAATCATGGAGATGGGCAACACCGAGCGGTCCTCAACACCTACCTGGCCCTGGCTGCCAGCGTCCTCACCACCTTTGCCATCTCCAGCCTCTCAGCCAGAAGGGGCAAGCTGGACATGGTAATATACCCTCGCAGATAAATCAGAATCGGAAAACTTTACTGACCCCAAAGGAAACTGCTAATGTTACAACTACACAGACACGCAGAGACACAGTGACGAGAACAATATAAAATTTAAAGTCTAAATGAAACCAATAAAACTCTGCAGAAAATACTCACTATGAAATACACTATGCCATACACACAGTTCCTGGAGTATATGTACTATAGACCACATGTCAAATAGTTTAAGAAAGTCTTGTCATTCTGCTACCAAGCCTTGAACAAATATATTTCTGCGGTCTAGGTTCATGTTCAAAACGCCACCCTGGCTGGAGGCGTTGCCATGGGTACAGCAGCTGAATTTATGATCACGCCCTATGGATCACTCATCGTTGGCTTCTGCTGTGGGATTCTGTCTACCTTTGGCTACCTGGTGTTGTCTGTAAGTGTTTAGTCATTTAGTCAAGTATCTGGTCCCTGGCTAACCAAGTATCATTCCAGTGAACTACCCTACCTTGAACCTTAAATACCTCTGACATTACACTATTACTTTCAACAACACCTTTTGTTTACAGCCACAACAACTATACTTGTTTCCTGTTACTCGATTTGGTAGGCTATAATTTACACTTACTCAGTGCTATGCTTTACATACCTTTCCCACTTTACTGACACATTGCAGTAGTGTCTATTTCTTTTCTTGTTTCAATCCTTGTACTTTATACAGTGCTGGTAACTGCTTCCTGTCCAATAATCACACTCATGGTGCAATACTAGTCACTCTGGAAGGTTTAAACCCTGTTCACACTTTACTGTTAGATTACATTTGTTATATTGTTGTGGTGTCTGTTTATTATGTTGTTCGTATTGTTTCTGTCGTAACTTGCACTGAATGTTGAATGTTGTTATATGTTGCACTGTGGTTTGTGGAGAAACGTCTCATCACACTGTGTACATGTTCACAGCTGCTGATGACCTTGAAATGTTGAAAGAGTAAAACTGTTTTGTTAAAACAATGATTTCTCCACCCAGCCTTTCATGGAGAAGCATATGAAGATCCAAGACACTTGCGGGATCCACAATCTGCATGCCATGCCAGGACTGCTTGGAGGAGTTGTGGGTGCCATTACAGCCGCCACTGCGAGTGAATCTGTCTATGGGCGTGAAGGGTGAGCACACTTTAAATGCAATTTCAGCAATGTTATTGCAGTTTTGATTGTGAGTTGTCTAAAACACTTTCCTTTGCCAGGCTGATAAACACATTCGGCTTCGAGGATAATTTCGCAAACAGGACAGTAAGTACGCAGGGAGCCCACCAGGCAGCTGGGCTTTGTGTGGCCCTCCTTTTCGGACTCGGAGGTGGAGCGTTGGTGGGTGAGTAATTTTTACCGATTCAGCTGTTACAACTGTTACATTTTTACTAGAGTAAAGATGAATACATTTGGTGTTGTTTATTCAGGTGGTATCTTGAAGCTGTCAGTCTGGGGAGACCCAGAAGATGACAACTGCTTTGATGATGAAGTCTACTGGGAGGTGAGAGAAAGAGAGAGAGAGACAGACAGACAGACAGAGAGAAGGGAGAGGGAAAAAGAAGCGAGAAGAGGAGAGGAGAGAGCAAAGGAGAGAGACACAGAGAGAGAGTGAAAGAAAGAGAGAAAGAGAAAGGAGAGAGAAGAGTGTGTGTGTGTGTCTGTGCTGAATTATTTTCACCACCAGAGGGTACTGTTGCTCATGTTTGGATACTTGTTAACATTTGGAAGATTCATTGTTTCTAAGTACATAAAAGAAAGACTAAGAAAGCATATGCAGTAAGTCAGTGTAACAAATTAAAATGTATTATTATAATTCAGATTTATTTTAAGGTTCGCTGTATCTGTTCTCTGTGTAGCTGCCTGAAGATGAGGAGAGTATTCCCCCAATCCTTGCGTACAACAACCAGATCCGAAAAACTGATGTGTAAGTGGCACACTTTCTTTATGAATTATGCAGTCAAGGGGAATGGGAATGCAATAAGACTGAGGGTTGCAGGGTGTCGCTTGGAGGTTCTCTACTTAGTCTTTTTTATTAAAGAAAATTATATAAATCTGATTTTCTCTGGTCGTCATAGAACTGCACCATGGGGTGGTCAGCAATACCTGCAGTGAAAGCTTGTCAGTGGACAGGGTTCTGTGGAGTAGAAGCATAGACAGAGTCAATCAATTTTGTCAAACATGAATAAAAAATAGTTTTTTCACGTTGTCTCGTTGTATTTGCATTATCATATGATTTAAATGAGTAAATTATTGCTAAATTAATTTTAATTTTTAAAACAAGCTCTACTCTCGCGACTCGCAAATCTCTACGTATCGCGTGAGTCGACTTCTCGTTCTGTTCCCGCTTTAATCTGCAGAGATTTGCTAAATAAATAAAATGGATATTCGTTGTTTTTTCAATAAACCCACAACTAAAACAGTGGAGGTTTCTTAGTCTGGCACTTCCAATATTTATTCTACTGCCGCTAATACCGACACAGCAATCGAGGCCGTGTCAGAGAACACCCCCGGCCCTGGAACCTGCAGCACCAGTACCGCCAGCGTGTCGGCAGAAACACCCGCTCAACCCGCAGCCGCATCTGGATAGGTCAGCGACCTCAGGGAGAAAGCTACATGTCCGAAACAGCCCATACTTTCTTCTTTTCCTAAGCATCAGATTGGAGATAATAATCGTGCCTTCTCTCCACTTTACTATGGCACGTTTCCATGGATGGAGGACTCAGTTTCTCTGGATTCAGTTTTTTGTTTTTGCTGTCGCCACTTTTTTTCAAATATTGCAAGATGCACAGGCGAACTGTTTACAAAAGTGGGAGCTCGGAAGTGGAAAAAATTGTCGGAGAAGCTGACAAAACATGCTTCATCACAGGTACATTTATCAAGCATGGAAATGTGGGAGAGTTACAGACAGACTGCTACGTCAGGGTCTGTGGCAGCACAGCTGTCACACAGCCATCAAAGCGCTGTAGAAAAAAACAGAGAGTACTTGTGCAAATCAGTTGATATCATAAAACTGCTGGCCAAACTAGACCTGCCTTTCCGTGGACACCGTGAAGATGCTGATGCAGAAACAAGGGGCAGTTATTTGAGTTTTGAGTTTGAGTTTTTCTCAAAATACGACCCTGATTTCAAATCCATGCAGTCCAAATATTTTAACTGCACAAGCCGAGATTTTCAGAATGAAATTTTTGCATTGTGCAGAGCTCGTTCGTGAAGAAATATCCAAGAAAGTACACGAGACAGATTTTCTTGCTGTTATTGCTGATGAAGCGAAGTCGTCAAAGATTGAGCAACTTTCTGTTTGCATTAGATACACTGAGGGGCTTCAGATAAAGGAGCGATTTATTTGCTTTGTTGACTGTTCCAATTCTCGTGATGCTGCAGGGATTGTTTTGGCATTAAAGAAGGATTGCAGTCGTGTGGGCTGAAGGACATTCCCATAATTGCTCAGTCATACAACGGAGCCTCTGTTATGTCCGGGCATTTGAGTGGAGTTCAGCAGAGAATCAGAGAGGAATTCCCCTTTGCTGTGTATGTGCATTGCATGGCGCATAAGCTGAATCTGGTCCGTGTTGAATCTTGTGCAGTGAACAGAGACATTAAAAAAGTCTCTAAATGTGATTGACAAACTGTACTCTATGTTTGCAGAGCCAAGCAACCATTTCAGGTTTTTGATGATGCAGGAGACACTGGCTCTAAAACCAAAGGAGATAGTACAGCAAAGCGACACGCTAGGCATGCAAATACAGATGTGTTTATGCCATCAAATCACAGTATGCTGCCATCATTCGCTGTTTGAAAGAGATGGAAGAAGAGGGAGAAAAGTGGTATGTAGAGGCCAGTGGATTGTATCACCACATGACAAGTCTCCGCTTCATTACTTCTTCTCAATTATTCTTGAGGAAGTTCTCAGAGTAGTCCATGTAACACACAAAAGACTGCAAGGTGCGAGTACAACCATGTCTGATGCAGCCTCAGTGGTAAAGGGCCTGAGAACACATCTTCAGCGTTGCAGAGAGGAGAGTTCATGGGAGGCTATATGGATGCAAGTGAAAAAGTTTTGTGAAGATTTTTCAGGTGTTCGCACAGAGAGTTCCCCTCAAACTGAAGGAAAACGATAAAGAACCTCACGAATACTTCCGGGGCTTTTGCAGTACATAGTACCATCCACACTTGGCCAGTGTGATGAAAATGAGACGCACTGGGAATCACAATCACAGACGTTTAAATGTCAGCTATATTTCCCTGTTTTAGACACTATGCTGGCCTTTCACTAAGTTCACTAAGCACGTATGCCAGCTTTAAGATCCACCCTCAGCTTGTGGCAGCTGAAATGGACATGGTTAAATGTGCTATCCCATCGCCGATCACCCTCCGCCGACTCCTTCAGCTCGCTCTCACACTGCCCGTTAGTTCTGCTGCCTCAGAAAGAAGTTTCTCAGTGATTAGAAGAATCAGAAATTGGCTCCGATCTGCAATGACTCAGGACCGATTTTCCGATCGTTCCCTACTGCACATAGAAAATGAGTTGACTGCAAATTTATCAGGGGAGAAGATAGTGGACATCTACGCAAATCGGAAAAAGAAGCGGATTCTTCTACATTAGGTAAGATATACGTTTTTTTCCACTCTTTGTGTAGCCTACCAGTCATTGTTTTTAATTTAAGAATAAATTATATAGGCTACAAATAATTGAAAGTGGAAAATATGGTATACTGTATGTAAAACAAAAAAAAAACTGAGTTTGTGGTCTACCGGCCGGTGCCCCCCCAGGCAAAAATGTGAAATGCTGCACACCCGCCGCAGACCCAGAACCCAGTGATTCCTGCACCCAAGATGGTAACACGCAAGGAAGAAGACCCACCTGAGCCCATGGAGATCGGCAGTGGCAAACTAACTCCTGCCGAAAAACAAAGGAGGCGAAAAGAGGGACTGTCTTTGTACTGTGGGGGGGCAGGACATGTGGTAAGGACATGTCCGCTTCTTCAACTCCAGGTTGGGCCTTCTTCCTTATCTATTTCGTGCATTCATTCCAAAGACTCATAATGGAATGTTAAGATATGTTTGACTGGCATTAATCTTGAGGTTTATGTATTTGCTCTTTTAGATTCTGGGTCAGCAGGCAATTTTGTGTCCAGGGCTGTGGTCTCCGACTTTCAGATCTCGGTGGAGAGGTTACCCACTCCCATTCCTGTGAGAGCCTTGGACGGCCAACTAATCGCAGGGAGATCAGTTAGATGGTCCCTGACCCCTTTGGGTGTAGAAATAGAGCCAGGACACAAGGAGAAAATTAAATTCTATGTGTTAGAACACCCTGAGCCTCTTGTAATCTTAGGGTTGCCTTGGCTTAGACTGCATAGCCCCATAGTAGATTGGAAGGACGGAACAATCAAACAGTGGGCAGATTCATGTCACGCTCATAGTAATACGTTAGAGATTCGAACCACGTCCATTGAAAGCCCACTAGCACAGGTACCAGTAAAAATTCCAAGTTAGTATCAGGATTTAGCTGAAGTCTTTAGCGTGTCCAAGGCTGCCTGTCTCCCTCCACATAGGCCCTGGGACTGTGCGATAGATCTCCTGCTGGGTAAACAACCTCCTCGGTCACGTATCTACCCCTTATCGGAGGCAGAGACCAAAGCTATGGAGGAGTACGTGTCCGAGGTGCTCCGGCAGGGATATATCCACAAGTCCCAGTCTCCTGCGTCGGCCAGTTTCTTCTTCATTTAGAAGAAGGATGGGGGGTTAAGACTATGTATTGATTATCGGGGCCTAAACGCGATTACAGTTAAGTATGCGCATCCTCTTCCACTCATCCCCCCAGCTATTGAGCAACTCCGTGGGGCGAGCATTTTTACAAAGCTTGACCTACGAAGTGCTTACAACTTGGTGCGCATTAGGGCAGGGGATGAGTGGAAGACGGCCTTTAGCACCACCTCTGGCCATTATATGTACTTGGTTATGCCATACGGCTTGGCAAATGCTCTGTCCTGCTTTCAAGCCTTTATTAATGATGTCCTGAGAGACTTCTTGCATAAATGCATCATCGTCTATTTAGATGGCATTTTAATTTATTCCAAAAGTCTCTCAGAGCACATCGGTCACGTGCGCAAGGTCCTTCATCGCCTCGTGCAGCACCAGTTATATGTGAAAGCAGAGAAGTGTGAGTTCCACATGTCAGAACTCGCATTTTTGGTTTATAGAATTGGTCCCGGGAGGGTGCCGATGGACAATGAAAAAATTACGGCGGTAACCAAATGGCCAGAACCAACTTCCATTAAAGAATTACAAAGATTTCTGGGCTTTGCAAACTTTTATTGCTGGTTCATTAAAAACTACAGCTCTGTCACAGCCCTGCTCACTTCCCTACTCAGAGGCAAGCCTAAAAGAAACTGTGTATGACCCCCGTGGCTCGGACTGCACTGTCCCAGCTCAAGTCACTGTTCACCACGGCATCGATCCTTAAGTTACCAGACCCCACGCGACCATTCGTGGTAGAGGTAGATGCCTCTGAGGTAGGTGCTGTCAGAGCAACATGGTTCTCCCCCGAAGTTATACCCCTGTGCCTACTTCTCTAAGAAACTGACCGATGCAGAGTGCAATTATGACATTACTAACCATGAGCTGCTGGGGGTCAAAGCTACGTTAGAGGAGTGGCGGCATTGGCTAGAAGGTGCTCGATTCTCCTTCACCGTCTACACTGACCACAGAAATTTATTATACATCCGGCAGGCAAAAAGGCTATGCCCAAGACAGGTTCGGTGGGCTATGTTTTTCAGTAGGTTTAATTATCGAAAGGGTACATGGTAGTTCTGGTGGCTGTAGATCGGTTTTCGAAGGGGGTTCGGTTTGTGCCCTTCGGTTCCCTACCCACCACCCTAGAAGTAGCAGAGACACTCTTCCGGGCCGTGTTTCTGCCCTATGGCATCCCAGAGGACATCCTGTCCGATCAGGGTCCCCAGTTTGTTTCGCGTGTCTGGACAGCGTTTTTCAAGAAACTGGGAACTAGTCTCAGCCTGACCCCTGGCTACCATCCGGAATCCAACGGTCAGGCTGAACAATCGGTCCAGGAGTTGGGGCGTTTCCTCCGGGCTTACTGCCATGGGCGGCAGCACGACTGGGCTGGTTTCCTCGGCTCTGTCCCTGGGATGGGGAGCCTACGGAGATCTCTGAAGTGGATAGCTGGTTCCGCAGGGCTGAGCGGGTGTGGGAAGGGGCACACACATCCATCAGCAGAGCAGTGGGCAGATTTAAAAGATTTGCAGATCAGTGCAGGAGGGAGGCGCCGGTGTTCCGGGCAGGAGATAGGGTTTGGCTCTCCACCCGAGATCTGAAGCTAAACCTCCCTTCACGTAAGTTATCCCCCAGGTTCATGGGCCCATTTAAGGTATTGTGACAAATAAACCCAGTAATGTACAAACTGCAATTACCCCAGCATATGCACATTCATCCCATATTTCATGTCTCTCTCCTTAGGCCAGCAGTGTCAGGATTGATGGATAAAGGGCAAGTGGAGCCCACTCTCCCCACGGCAATCGAGGTTGAAGGGGCCCCGGCATATAGGGTCACCAGATTGCTAGACTCCCGAAGACGTAGGGGTGGCCTCCAGTACCTGGTGGACTGGGAGCGGTATGGCCTGGAGGAATGGAGTTGGATCCCGGCTGATCAAGTCTTGAGTCAGGAACTCATCGATGAGTTTCACCGAGATCATCCGGATCATCCCGCTCCTCGCCCACCGGGGCGCCCACCTCGGCCACCAGGGCTGGTAAGTAGACCAGGTCACCTTGGTCGACCTTGTACGGCTTTAGGAGCGGTCAGGGTTCCCCCTCACTCCTCCCCAGAAGCCGGTACTGGGGGGGGGGGATTGTCATGTCAGTGCCACCTCGGTCACGCGTCCAACGCAGTTCCTCCTTTGAGTACTAGGTCACAGCCCTGGGTAGGTAGTGTATGTGAAGGAGTGTATGTGTCATCAGGTGACTGAGCACCTGTAACGAAGTGGCTTGTTAACGGGGTTGCTAGGTACCTGATGACGGGTCCAGCTGTCTTGTGTTTGTTGGGTATGAGTCAGAATTACTTGTGTTATTGTCTGTGTTGTGTGATTGGGTTGTGAAGTTTTAGGTGTGTTAAAAGGCCTGCTGACTCAGGAGCTTGTCGCCTGGTCACCAAGCTCTTTGCCTGAGTCTTGTATGCATTTGGGTAAGCAGAAGCTGGGAGTGTTGTGTCCTCAACCAATGTCTCTCGATGGAGTCAAAGTGTGTGAGTGGCGAGTAGCACACCGAGCAGCCGGAGTGCGCATCCCACGGACTGAAAAGACTCTCTTATCTAACAGGGGTTTCCCCACGGATCAAGTCCCCAGCCTCTCTACCTGAACGAGACTGGATTTTGCTTTTGGACAATTTGGTTTTGTATGAGGTTGCTGTTGCAACCTTTTTTGTGACTACAAAAACTACTACATTCATGTATGTAACTTGAATTAAGGGGTTCTTTAATTATTTGCAGGTAGAGGCCAATTGTAAGCATGTGGTGTCCATTTCAGGGCAGCATCTTTCCTCTGTGTTAACTCGAAGCCAGAGGTGGAGACACGAGTCTGAGACTCGGACTCGAGTCACACTTAAGTCGCACAAAGACTTGTGACTTGACTTGAGACTTGCCCTCAACGACTTGAGACTTGACTCGGACTTGGGTGTTGTGACTTGCGAGTCATAGCTCGTAAACAATGTTCATTTCATGAAATGATTTATTTATATCTAGCTCACTTTCGAACAACCCCTCGTTTGCCATAATCCGGATTTATTAGCCGAAAACCGTTCACCCCACCACGGTGTCCCATGACTTTTGTCCGAAGTGAACACATTTAGCTCTAAATGTGTGAAAATTGTGTGAAAATCGCACTAAAGGGTTAAAAATTACACCTCTAAATTTGTTAAACTGTTTTTACAAACGGCACCCCTTAGACTTGGACTTGGGACTAAAGACTTGAGACTTGACTTGACATTGCCACTCAAAGACTTGAAATTTGACTTGGACTCGAGCACAAAGACTTGAGACTTCACTTGGACTCGAGCACAAAGACTTGACACTAGATTTGGACTTGGTAAAAATGACTTGTGAACATCTCTGCTCAAAGCTTCCATAGAACACGGGCTGAACACGGCCAGTGTGACGTTTTTGTCACAGAATCTTTTCTTACCTAAAAATAGCATCACTTGAAATTGATTAAGTTTACAATAACATGTATCACTCAGAACAAAATATTGGGGTTATTTATAACCCAGACAAACCTGATGATTTGAAGGTGATGATCAAGAAGTCTTAAGCACTCACCTCGGACTGCTTAATATGAGGTAACACGACCTGT
>JBBIGA010000038.1:219401-238588 GCA_037576975.1 Alestes dentex
TGTGTGTGTGTGTGTGTGTGTGTGTTGTGAAGGCCTTTGTTATATCTACCGTTTATCATTCATTTCCCTATATAGAGCCTCAGTTCAATCTGGGTCTGTGGACTCAACACCTCCACACAGTTGATGAGTTTTCTGTGTGACTCTGGACAAAGCTGCTTAACACTTGACTACATATTTATAGAAGATAAAGAACAACATTTTCACAAAGTGCGCTGAGGCTCATACATATATTAGCTGCATAGTATAATAAAAGTGTTAAGATTTTACAATATTCATTAAAATAATGCAAAGACCACCATTAGAATCCCAAATTAACGTTCTAGAATTTTACTCATCAAAACAAAGTCTCTGCGGTCGATTGTTACGTCACAATACCGGCAACCCTCCCTTCTCTAACGTTTTAATAGAACATTTGTGCTCGCGCTCCTCAGAGGGGTTCGGTCTCTGAAGTGACGTTTAGAGCCGAAAAAAGCAGCAGCTCGTGCCGTGTCCTTCTGCAGTCTGAGAGCTGCACGGTCTCTCCAGTGTGTGTGTGTGTGTGTGTGTGTGTGTGTGTGTGTGTGTGTCTGAGAGGCTGCGCGAGCCCTCCGCGGGCTGAAGGCGCTGTGCTCGAGACCATTTCAGCCATTTGGAGCAGGAGTTTTTTCAAATCCGTCAAGTGTTTCATAATGTGAACTTGTTCGTGGGTTAGGAGACCATCGGGTCAACCAAAAGGTGGACTTTACACACCTTAGAAAAGTGAGGTGCGTCTCAGCATCTCTGATGGCTAAAGTGTCCTTCCTTCATCTTCTATAAATACGTGTTGAGCAGCTTTGTCCAGGTTCACACAGAAAAGACATCAACTGTGTGAAGGCGTTGAGTTCACAGACCCAGATTAAATGGAGACTCTAAACAGGAAAATGAATGATAAATAGTAACAAAAAGGTCTTCACATGTTCTTTATATTCGGTCTGATATTTTAATATTTGATTTTTTATGTCTTCTTGTAAGACTAAAATAAGTTCTTGTGCTCTTCTCTTGTGGTGAGATCTATCTATCTATTTAATACATCTGAAAATATAAAGTGTGCTTATCTTATTTATTTAGTTAGTAACTTAATTATTCATGAATAAATTAATAATTTCAACATTCTTTGAGTATGAGCCCATGAGGGGCTGATCACAATTAGGAGGAAGGAGTGATGACAAGTGTGATGTGTGAATGATGATGTAATGTGAAGGGACATGGTGCTGTGTGTGTGTGTGAGAAAGAGAGAGAGCGAGAGAGAGACAGAGAGAGAGAGAAAGAGAGAGAGAGAGAGTCCCATACAAGAGCTTATCAAAGCTTCAGCGGCTTTAATTACAGAACACACACACACTGCTTACAGCCCCATCTCCTGCACTTTTCCTTGCCATTACATCATCATTCATACATTAACTCCTGATCATTCCTTCCTTTTCTGCAGGTTTTACTTTCTCGTTTTCTCTCTTTCCTTTTCTGGAACTCTATCAGTAAACATTTATTCAGCCTCTGTGCTATGTTTGTTTAAGATTTTCAAAGCTTCAGCATTTAATCACAAATGATCTTTCATGAATAGTGTGTGTGTGTGATTCTCTGTGGAGAGAGTAAGCGAAAATGAAAAAATGTGAATGAGCATGTGTGTAGAGAGTGTGAGAAGATGTGTGTGTGTGTGTGTGTGTGTGTGTGTGAGTGTGCATGCATGCCTGCATGCCTGTTTGTAGACATGCATGCAAGAGACAGAAAGAGAGAGAGAGAGAGAGAGAGAGAGAGAGAGTGAGAGAGAGAGAGAGATAGAGATAGTGAGAGTGAGAGTGAGAGAGAGACCGAGACAGAGACAGGGAGAGAGTTATCCAGCTTTTCTGAAGGCAGAGGTGTCAATAGAATCATGAAACATTCGGGGCTACAATTTTGATCACATTTTATTATTTTTGAAAACCTCTGCTATTCGTGAAACAGCCTCAGATGCCCAAGATTAACAAAGCCAATGACGGTTGGTGTTTGATAATATGAATATGGAACTCTAGATGTACGATGGAGCTCTAGATGTTTAATTATCTAGATATGAAACTCTAGATGAATTATGACACAGCTTTGGAACTCTAGATGCATGATGATATAGATACGGAACTCTACATGTATGATGATATAGATATGGAACTCTACATGTATGATGATATAAATATGGAACTACATGTATGATGATATAGATATGAAACTCTACATGTATGATTATATAGATATGGAACTGTACATGTATGATGATATAGATATGGAACGCTACATGTATGTTTATATAGATATGGAACTCTAGATGCATGATGATATAGATATGGAACTCTACATGTATGAAGATATAGATATGGAACTCTAGATGCCCGATGATATAGATATGGAACATGTATGATGTTATGTATAGGCATGGGCGGGAGCTCTCGGTGTTAGATGATATGGATATGGAGCTCTAGATGTAGGATGATACTGACACACAAAGAGATGTGGATGGAGCTCTTGGTGATTAATGATATGGTTACAAAGTTAGATGTATGATGAAATTAATAAGATGCTCTGGATGTATGATGGAGCTCAAGATATACAATGATAGAGATGTGTATTGAGCTATAGGTGTTTAATTATATGCATACAGCGTTAAATGTATTATAAAATGAATACTGAGCACTAGATTTATGATGTAGCTCTTGTTGTGTGATGATATGAATATGGAGGTCTAGGCATGTGATGATGTATGGAGTTGTAGGTGATGATAAGAATATGGAACTGTAGGTGTGTGATATGAATACGGAGCTCTGGGTGTGTGATGATATGAATGGTGCTGTAGGTGTGTGATATAAATATGGAGCTCTAGGTGTATGATTATGTATGGAGCTCTGGGCGTGTGATGATATGAATATGGAGCTCTGGGTGTGTGATGATATGAATATGGAGCTCTGGGTATGTGATGATATGAATATGGAGCTGTAGGTCTGTGATATGAATATGGGGCTGTAGGTGTGTGATGATATTAATATGGGGCTGTAGGTGTGTGATGATATGAATATGGAGCTTTAGGTGTGTGATGATATGAATATGGAGCTTTAGGTGTGATGATATGAATATGGAACTTTAGGTGTGTGATGATATGAATATGGAGCTCTAGGTGTGTGATGATATAAATAAAGCTCTGGGTATGTGATGATATGAATAAAGCTCTGGGTGTGTGATGATATGAATATGGAACTCTGAGTGTGTGATGATATGAATATGGAACTTTGGGTGTGTGATGATATGAATGGAGCTGTATTCTGTAATAAGAAGCCATAATGAGGGGGTGAATGGCTAAAACAAACTGCAGTGGTACTGAAGCTGCTCTATTAAATGAGCATGGAGAGGCTGGGGAGCCTCCAAGTGGCACTATTGATTTGAGGCAGGAGGGGTCAGGAGGTCAGGCCAGTTCACAGGCCCCATCTCTATTCTCATGTTAACACACACAGCAAAGCCTCCAATACAGCAAGACCTCCAATACCTCCAATACTACAGTCTTCCAAGATGTAAAAAATATATCTCCAAAGTAAATGAAAAAAATATATAATAAATAGAAACATTATTTTAATGATACATATTTACTGATGATGATTATTATTATTATTATTATTATTAGCAGTAGTAGTAGTAGTAGTAGTAGTAGTAGTAGTAGTGGTAACAACAACTGTAACAATAATAATAACAACAGCAATAACAACAACAACAACAATAATAATAATAATATTTATTATTATTATTGTTGTAGGTGGTGGTGGTGGTGTTGTTATTATTATTAATCTATATATTTATTTATGTATTTATTTATTCACTTATTTATGGTTAAATCACATTGAATTGAATTGATTGAATCATAATAAATTTGATCATAATAAAAACTAACAGAAAGTAACAGCTACTATCTTATTTATTTTATTATATTAGTAGCACATTTTACAACCAACACCAATTACTCTCTGGCTTAAAGATCCTGACACGGTTTTGGGGGTCTTCAATTTAGGGGTCCTCTTTTCATCTCTTTTGTCCCGGCACTTGGCTCTGACCGGAGACACATTAATAACTCATAGACTGTTCGGTTCTTCTGCAGCCCAGACGGTTCACTCCTCCCTGCGTTTTAATAAATGGACCCCGAGCGCCTTTTAAAGCACAATAGTTTCTCTTTATCTCTTCAGGACAAGCAGAAAATCGACCGGGATAAATGAAGGCTCCTCGGCGTCATGTGACACGGTGTGAGCCTCGTTTCAACCTTCATAACCTTTATAACCATCGAAAATCATATCACAAACCATCAGACATTACTGCGGCATTACTGATGATGTATTCTGGAGTAAAATAAAATATATTTGTCAGAAACAATATGTTTGAGGATCAAAAACCCTCATGGGAAAAAACAAATGCAATTCCTAGAAAGTCCTGTATAGAGGTATAATGTGTGCTGTATAATTTTTTAACCATAATGTCTTTGATATCTGTGTATTTACTGTTATTATTAGTAGTAGCAGTAGTAGTATTATAATTATTTTTTGTTTCCTCCTTTCTTTCTGTATTTTCTGGATCATATTGCCTCAGAACGCCATCCTGAAGGAATGGTGTCATCCCCTGTTAACTCAGCTCACTCTATTAGCCATTAGGGAATAGCTGGACAAGCCCACTTGAACCCCTGATAGTCACCCCTGACCCCTAGGGCATGTGTGGTCAGCCCTCAGGAGACTGGAGCCTAAGCCACCCACCCCAAATCACTGACATGCCCCCAGTGAGCCCCCAGTACTCTTGGACAGTGCAGACATTTCAGTACAGCTCCCTGCACATAAACTCCTACCTAAAAATAAAAGCAATGCAAGTCTGAGAGGGTCAATGCATTTGGTGCGACCATCAAATTATTATCTGAACTGGAATATGTCATTGTTTATTACCAACATGTGGGTTAAGGAGCACCAATCCACACTCTAAATAAATAAATGGATTAATAAATGAAAGTAATTAAGCCAAATTTGAAGTACGTTTAGCTATACAGAGGCCTGACTGATTTACTCAATGCGGTCATGGTTTGCCCCATTTTCTAATGCAATCACTTCAAAAGTAACAGACATGGAGATTTGCATGAAAGAGGATGTGACTGTCCCTTCACAGACAGGTCAGCACACTCAGGGGTCATAAAGGTCAGACTGCTTTAGGCCACTCGGTTGCACCATAATATTTAAAGAAGCCTGTACTGAATTTTCACAGAAAATAATGGCAATACCTTAAAATCTCATCATTTAAAGATGAATTTCACTGCATAATTTAACCATTAAAATGGTTAACGTCTTATAGTGTGGTTTGAATGACACTTGAATGATATTAGCATGGTGGTGAATGGAACCAGACGTCTGAAGAGTTTAATGCTGCTGAAAAACTCCCTCATAAAAAGCTATGCTATATGGACAAAAGTATTGGGACACACCTGATTTTCAGGGTTTGGGCAAGCCCCCTTACTTGCAGTGAAGGACAATCTTAATGCACGACAAGCCAAGACATTTTGGACAACACCATGCTTCCAACTTTGTGGAAACAGTTTGGGGAAGAACCTTTTCTATTCCAGCATGACTGTGTCCCAGTGCACAAAGCAAGGTCCATAAAGACATGGTTGGCTGAGTTTGGTGTGGAAGAACTTGACTGGCCCACACACAGCCCTGACCTCAACCCCATCCAACACCTATGGGATGAACTGAAACAGAAGCTGCGAGTCACGACTTCTCATCGAACATTAGTGCCTGAACTCATCAATGCTCTACATACTAATTAATGGGCACACATTCCCACAGAAACTCCAAAATCTTGTGAAAAGCCTTCCAGGGACAGTGGAAGCTGTTGTTGCTGCAAAGGAGGACCAACTCAATACTAAAGTCACTGTTTGTGTAATGGTCAGGCATCCGAATACTTTTGTCCATTATGTGTATTACATGGATTGGCCATGCTGGAAGAAGCACAGTCACCCGTTCAAGTGTGCAGAGCATTTTACAGCAAAAGGATCCTCAAAGAAATCATATTTAGCATTTGCTATGTTGTCTGTGCATTTGATTTACATGTAATATTTTGTTCAATGAGCTGCTGGTTCTCTGATTAGGTCAATTTGTTCTGTAATGTCTTGATGACCAAGAGGGTCAAAATGAGCTATTTTACTGAATGAACACCTGATCATATACATGGAAAAATCACACAGGGATCCAACCATTCCAAATAATCTCTAAAAAGCCGGAGTATGATAATGTTCATAGGAAACGTCTGCTATAACCATCTTAAACACTTCCAATCATCACTTATTTCAAATATATGATTAATATAATTTTTTAATTAAATAATTAATAAGCCATAGCATTTTAGTGCATAATAACATTCCACTGAAGTCATCACAATGTGTTTAGGCTGTGGAAAATGCACATGCATTTTTTCACTAAAAAAAAACAATAATTACTGCTCATGCTGATCCAGCATTATCCTGCCAGTTATTGCCAAAAAAGTAAAAAAAAAAAAAAACAACAGAAAAAGAATGGGCCCTCTGAAAGGTATGTTCCAGTGGGTGAAAATATCTAACCTTCTATACTGAAACACTGAAGCACCATGGTATGAAGCCACACTTACAGAGGGAGCCTTTTTGCACACTACACAGTACACAGATATTGGAAAGCCCTATTTCCCTTGCTTGACCTCAGGAAGCATCTCACTTTATTCTCTACTGAATGATAAATGTATGAACATTGTTTTTAATCTGATTTTTCTTTTCACTGCCTTTAAAGCTATATGGCTAATGCTGCTAACAAACACTAGAAGTCAATAGTCACTCAAATTTTTTACATCCCTAACACACTCAATTCGCAACCAGCTCTTCATTAAGATGGGGCAGACTTGTGGATGCGGTTTAGAACACGGCATGGCTTACTGGTAGCTATAAAACTGCTCAAAACTTGCTATTTTAGACAACACCAGGTGATAACATATTTATCCATTCCAATTTTCCCCTAATTTAGTCATGCCCAATTCCACCCACTAGCTAGGACTCTGCCAAAGTCACTGAACAACTCAGCACCCTTGAAGGAGAACACTAACTGTCAATACTGTTACGTCAACTAGCGTCACACTATTTGAGGGGGGGTGGGGTCATCTTAACCACCCAGAGAGAGCAAAGCCAGTTGTGCTCTCTTGGACTACCGGGCACAGATGCAGTTCATCCATATTAATGATGGTCATTGCCTCAATAACTGATTTGAGATCAGGACTCCCACTCCTGTAAATCACATCTTTAAGTCTGCACCACCTTGATGAAGAGCTGGATGCGATTTGAGAGATGTTTTGGCCATGTGTGTATTAAGATTTGATTGACAACTTGTAGTGTTTGTTAGCTCCAGTTGTAATTTAAATTCCAAATATGTCTTGACTGATCGATTACAAGTCAGAAATGGTGTAAAGATTTTTTCACCAAACCATTCCTTTAATGGTTTGTGTTCGATGGCTCTATGGGCTCAGCAAAAGTAAGAACAGTTGTGTGATACTGTTGCTTTACCTAAATTATCCTTTCGAACTCCAAGTCTCTTGATGGAACGTATGGTTTTATATTACACTTCATATCCCACTTATTACTTTTGTCAGCAAGCAAAGCATAATGAGGTGAAGCTTACAGTTCAAAGCCCCAATCTAATGACTTCAAACATTTTTTTAAAGACAAAAAGAAATATCTTCTGGCCTAATCTGACACTCCTCAGCCCAGACGCTCTTCAGAAAGGACGAATCTAATCAGGAAGATGAGTCTGCACCATTACAGTCAAGTGAAATATGCAGGATAAAGGGAAGGAAGTATCTCAGTTCATTTTTCATCTACGTCACTCTTCTACTCCTGCAATGTGTTTGATGATAATGGAGAAAAATCAAGTGGCCCAAATGTGGTGTGGTCTAGTTCTAGTGTACTTCAAAGCGAGGTAGTGCTGCTGTTGGTTCAGGCAAGCTATTTCTTGAATGCATAGCCCATAGGACCAACAGTTGGGTTAAGATAACTAAAAAACCTTATTTAACTATAACAGTGTATGACTGGTCAATATCTAGTGGAAAAGGCACATTTTAAAAGCAGACGTATTGAAAAGAGTCTAAACTATATGAAGGACACTGGGTGTCGAGCCCAAAATAGATCAAGTATCGCAGCCCATACAAGTTGCAGGTCTATTTTTATAATCAGATTTTACCCAAAAATTGAAAATTTGAATTACTATTGATTCTACTAATCTCAATTCATTTATCATATAGCCTACTGTTATGTGATATGACCATCAGTAGAAGATAACTGTTCCTAGATATGATCTACCAAAGTGATGAAAAATGCTTTGTGGAATATATCTTACGTATCAAAAATACATCAAGCTGCAACTACTGCATAAGGGCTTGACAAAATTTAAACCGGCTCTGGAAATAAACACCCAACTCTTAAATGCCAATTTCATATTGCACAAGTTTATTGATTCCATTTCACACACGAGTGAGTAAAGCAGAAAGCATGAATCACGCTGCTAAACAACAGAAGGCCTGGAGAAGTTCTAGCCCCCCACTTCAGTATTTAACACATGTGCCAGAATAATATCCTGATTATTAAACAAAGAGCACCATTTCCTGTGTGACGGAGATCCCTCTGTGAAAAGACGGGTTCTAATGGATATAATGTTCATCACGGAAGGACATCCGTTTCATTTAGTCACAGAGGCATTAAAAGCACATTTAAAACAGCAGAACAGAAATGGCACATTCATTAACACTGTACAGTGCAGACTATTGATAGATGCAAACTACTATTTCATTGTAAACAGTTCACACATTAAGGCACATTTCCATCAGCCAGGATGAGGCACAGCCTGAACAGAACCTATAACACTGTCGCCTTTGTAGAAACAAAATGCAGCTTGAAGCAAACGTGCATTACAGTTTTATACAGATTGTCATTACGTTCAAGTAGCAGGATTTGTTCATGGAGTCCTAATAGCATCACCAGTCATCAGATCCTTTATTGTAGTGGTTGGTCCACTGGTCTCCAGTCAAATCTCCAGGGAACTGGAACTGGATGATGGGTGTCATCAGTCTGGTTCTACAAAAAAATACATAAAAGTAAAATTAATATGGTTTACAAAGGACCAAAAACATGAACACAGTCCACAATGGCGATCCACAATAATTCTGGGAAATGTGTTTAATGATAGTCAGCATCAGTGTTCCTTATCAAAATCAATGTCGAATTATTAAAAGGGGCTATTAAGAAACAAAGCAAAATGTCTAGTTGCAGTAATATCATTTCTTTATCATTTTAAAATGCTTCTGAAGAACAAGATGAAACGTTTCTTCAACAATCGCTCTATTACTTTCAATTACTCTAGCCGTGAACATTTCAGTACAGAAAAATGAATGTGCATGAATGATGTGTACCTGAATGTGAGCCTATACTCCTATAACTGAACTCACATATTAGGTCCATACTCAGTCAAATAATGTATAGTAGTTACTAAATAACAGCTTAAAGCAGGAGAATAAGACTAGATTTTACAGGGGTTAGCTTTGCACTTGTGCAATCTGGGTGACACCCTGTGGCTGCATGAGATGCATTTTTAAAAGCTGAGCAGAATTATTTAAATGTTGCCCAGCAAAGATCAATAAATAAATAGACATCAGTAAAAATCAATTTGAAAGAACAGAGAACTCATGTTAAGGACAGCCATGTCCATTTCTCTTTGTTATACTTTTCTTGGTATTTGCATGGTAAAGTTCAGGGGAAAAAAATGGCCCCTATGCCCCATCATGTTGCGAATTTGTGCACAAGTACTGTGTAGTGGCGCCATTACCAATTTTACCAAATTATATGTAGAGAGGCTTCTGGACAATTTAATCCCTCCAGGAGACTTGGCAGGACCCCTTTCTCTTTTAATTTTCACCCTCTCCCTTATTCAAGCACCCTCTCTCTTTCTCTGCCTCCACAATGTGGGGTTTCTTTCTTTTCCTTTTTTATGTTCCCTCATATCGTTTTTTCCCTCCCCAGCTCCCACCCCAAGCCCCTCAGACAGCATGCAGCTTATGCAAATCATTGGCCTTTTATTCTCAATACTCGTCCTCCGACTTGAATGAGACCTCAAGAAAACACACACGCACGCACACACACACACACACACACACACACACACACACACACACAGCTAGCTCTTTCTCTCCTAAGAACATTTTTGCAAGCTACTGTACACACACACACACACACACACACACACACACACAGAAACACATGCACACATACCTAGCCCTGGGTGCTAAGCATTAATCTGTTACACAACCACCATATGAACAACTCTCACTGTAAATGCACACAAGCTGAACAGAGAAGGGGCGCATCTGAATACATTATGATGTCCTACGAAAGCATGAATGTCCCTAAAACTCAACACTGATGATTACACTCTTAGGTTAAAATATGCATGTTAAGGAAAATGCACACAGTATGCTGGCAAAAAAGAGCCTTAAAAGCTGTCAAAAAACAGCCATATACCATTAAAAACTACCAGAAAAGAGAAAGTTCTCTACAGAACCATCTTTCTAAATGGTGTGTGAGTATAAAGAACCTTTTTAAAAGTTTTAAGGGCCCTCACATAAGATAACCCTTTTGTATCAATTAAAAGTTCTCTCTGGAGCTGTGGAGCCAATCCAAGAACCATTTAGGAGCTTTTATTTTAAAGAATGTGGAGGCAAAAAAGTGGGAAAGACCATTTTTCACCAAGATCTGATCAGACACATTGTTCCTGCAGAAGAGTGAACTTGCGTGAGGGTGGGTGGGGAGGGGCTGAGTGGGTAGAGGTAGACTAGACACTTAAAGGGGTGGGGGGGCTGTTTACCAAAGTCACTGAGAGAGAGGGGGAAAGGGAGGGCCTGATGAATATAAAGTGCTCGTTGCAAGCTGACATTCCCAGGCTCTAAAATGCACACACACATTGAGTGGTCGTGTCCAGCTGCTAAGGGTAGAGTGTATGTGTGTGTGTGTGTATGTGTGTGTGTGTGTGTGTGTGTGTGTGTATGTGTGTGGAAGTGGGTGGGGGGCGCACTGGTCTGACTTCCCTCAGACAATTTGACAGGCCGGCCTTTTCACCAGTGCATTGCTGGGCCAGCCAGCTCCCTCTCCCTTAGCAACTGCACAGAGTTGGGGGTGGTGGAGGAGGGGTGGGGGGTCTGTGGGGTTCACAGGGGGACTAAGTTCACAGAGCTGGATGAAGAAGTACCCAGTCTGGTCTGCCTTGACTAGACATCCCTCCAAGGCCACGAACTTGAACTTGACTCAGGCGTTGACATCATAGGGAAATAGTTGTATTTATTTGCATATAATTATTAGAGGGTATTAGACTTCATTGTGTATCTAATGGGAACCAAATTCTGAAGGTGGATTTTCTCCACTAAGCAGGAAATAACCAGTGCCAGTCGGCAAACTGTGAGACGGTCTGAAAAAGAAGTTTTCCCTGCTTTCATAGTTGAATCCACTGATGGTTCTGTACCATACATTCTATGTTAAATGTTCCCTGGTCTCATCTGCCTTTTTGAAATCTTTGTACTTTCCTTCTCTGCAGCTCTCATTCTCGCATAATACAGTAATTGAAGCTCAATTTAGTGCTTGCCTTTAGAAGTCACACGGGAGTCGGAGGTCGACTCTAATTTCTACAGCTTCATTGCTATTAAACACACCGGAAATTCTCAACCAGCTTCCAGTAAGACTGTCCACCTAACAGCCCTCATTAAAAAGAGCATGTACAGAAAACAAATTCAACTTGCAGGGTGCCAAAAAGCTCAGAAAGGATTGGCTCGCAAAGCCAAACCGGATTTAGATGACCATAATTACGTGCAGAATTTGTTGATTGCTGCAAAGCAGTGGCTAGTGTTAAAACGCCTTAAACTGAAGGGGCAGGAAGACTAAAAATGAATATATATAACGGAATAAGACCAACAACTTGCAGACAGCTACTACTTTACCACCTCATAATGACATCTGGGCCAGTAACATTTATATATATATATATATGATGTACATATTTGTATACATATATACGACCTGCATCAGCACCCTTCCTGTGGCCTCTTTGCTGAGTGAGGTCCTTTTTGCTGCCTGTTATCCCCTCAGCCAAAATCATGCTCAGGAATCCCCATCCCAGGCTTTTCACGGCCAAACGGTCAGAGAGGGGGCAGAGAAAGGAGGAGGGAAGTTATTTCAAAGCTCCCCTGTAGCCGATACAAAGCTGAGAACAACCGTTCCTGGGATAATCACGTTTATCCTGAGATTAAGACAGGATCGGCAGCTGAGGTAGCCACATGGGAGAAAAAGGGAATTTTACCGTAAAACACACAGTCATCCTAAATGAACCATAGAGATGACTGGGTGTGATGAGCTGGAACACTAGTGAGGTGACAGAATTTAATATGGATTCACTACCTTATTTGTGCCATGACACAGTCTGTACACAGTCTGTATCTAGAGCATATACGCAGAACTTGATTACTTTTTTAATAAACATTTATGTCCGAAAAGTATGAAAATGTAGTAGCTGTACAGTTTTTAGCCTGATGTGACTGTGAAAAGCCTGAAGAACTTCCACATAGTGTAAGAACTGCATACCAATTACAGATTTTTGCAAGAACTATAGGCTCAGGACAACGACCACGTAGGAAGCATTATTTAAGCATAGAACGCAAAATTTGAAGTGCACTACATACTGAACAATGGACAAAACTGCAGTACGTGATACAGGACATGAAGGATGACATATGAACAGAGGGTCTGGAAACACTGTTAGTATGCCAGACAAATATTCCCAGATAGTCGGCTCCCATAGGTCCGCGCTATTAGCATGCCAGCTGCAGCATCTGCCACACGGGGCCACAGGCAGAGCCAGACAGTACGACCCCTCCCCCCACTCCGTATATACCACACACATCATCCACAGCTCTATGTCACATACAGGCCGGACCCCAGCTTCACACCACACACACACACACACACACACACACACACACACACTAACCCTGACCACAGACGACCTGTTTATCTGACCACTGTGTTTCCCATAGGTGTCCTTATCTCAGGAGGTCCTCAATGAAGAGCAAAAGGCACGGGTGCTTATGTGGTCAATGTTTGAAGTGTTTCTCTTTTTCTAGCCTCTCAGTGTGTCCACTGTTCCTTTCACTGTGTCCTTCCCTTCGTTGTTCAACATAAACGGCCCCCTCCCTCCTTGATTCTTCATTGTTTTCCCAATGAAATACTGTCTGGCATAAACATTCGCTCTCTTTCTCTCTGCTTTTCTGCATTTCCACCTCCATTTCACTGGGTAATATATTGTAATGGAGCTTTAATTAATTGCTCGTCCAACTGCTGCGCCCCAGCAGAAGAGGGACGAACCGTGCATCAAGGACCGTGCCGTTAATCTTTCCTAGCTGGATCTCACCACAAATGATTAGGATTTCTGTTCGGAGCATTGCGAGTCTCATGCTAATTTCTTACTGGAAAGGTAATGCTCGTTTACACCACATTCTGTGTGATGTAGGATGGAGGTCTTTCTGTACAGGCACTAACAAGGTGCCAAGGCAAACCCTGCAGGCAATATGGGTTACAAACAACAGCAAATTCCATGCATTAGCACTATTGTATATCCACTGTACACACACATCCCTGCAGCTTATATACCTCCACAAATGCATACACCATCAAGGGCAACAACATACACCCACTCATTTGGGGAAAAAAGGCTCTAATTCAACAACACCCCCCCCCCCACACACACACACACACACCCCCGGTCTCAGTGGGTTTTGGTGCTAATTTCAGCATGTGGCTCCGTCTGGGCCTGAGCATCATTCCCAGTCTAGTGCCCCCTCTTGTCTCGCGCACCTCATCCACGCTGACAATGGTGGGAAAAAGGGGGACCGTGGTCACGTCAAGAGCGCCCCTCACAATGCCGCCATTGTACAGCGAGAGGGCGATCAGAATAATAATGCAGCTCTGCCTGACTGTTTACCAACACCCAGCCTACAGCTGCCCATTTCACCTCAGAAATATCTGCACCGACCTTCCACAGTCCTGAGCTACACTGGTTTTTGCAACACAGGCTAAAGGGCAGGGTGTGCTGTTCTGAATTTGGGGCCATTTGAGGGATATTTTTAAGATTTTAAGGCTTCACATTCCTGAACCACACATAACCACAGTATTTTGGGCTTCAGTAATAAGCACAAGCAGTCTCCTTACGAACACTACATCATAAACACCTGTCTGTTCAACTCACACCAAGGCAAATTACACCTAAAAAAACATCCAACAGCACAATGTAATCCACAATACAGTCCACAGGCAGATACTCTATGCATCTAAATTAATACAGAACATTTATGTAAGTTCAAACACATTCATCAAAACTATTTTAAACACCTGCATGCATTTAAAACATCAAAAAAGGCACAGTCCAAAATACACTGGACTTCACATGCTTATCAGTTGCAGTAGTCAATAGGCAAAACAAAAGAAAATATACACATACAATTAAAATGAAGGTTAAAATAAAGTGTGTGATTCATCTAATGAGACAACTAGTGCTGACTGTATTGATTCTGTATTGAAAAAAAAAAGAAAACACCATTGACGCATATATACTGTATGTTTCACGCTGCTGAGAAACACAGCGTCCGTTAGTGTTAAAACACAATTACAACGCTCGTTTCAAAAGGCATTTGCATATTGGAAAAAAAAAACTGGAAAAATCTGGTATAGGATTGGCACCGTGCCAAGTGGCATAATTAACACTTTTCGCAGCAGCCACATTATGCACTGACAAACATCCACTCCCCCTGCCAGCGCTCTTTTTCTCTCTCTCTCTCTCTCTCTCTCTCTCTCTCTCTCTCTCTCTCTCTCTCTCACACACACACACACACACGCCACACACTTTTCCCAAAAGCATTATAGCTTTAAGGTCACTCCAGTGTTCAGTGATCACTCTGCCATCTGATCGTAATATATGGGTTTAGGTGCTTTTGGCCTGTTTGAAGACTATTAACAGCCATACATTGTTTCACAATCAGGACCAGTGCTCTTAAAAGCCTGTGCCATCTTTCACATTTTGAAAAAGTCTTATTGAGTTTTCTGTAGACCTGAGTACACCAGAACAAAACAGGTAATGGAAAAAGCTTTTAAACCTGATGACAAATGCACAATGTTTTTTCACACATATCACAGAACTGCGATGTATCAGGTGATTTTAATGAACTGATGCTTCCTGGCTGGTATATTAAAAGGTATTTCACAAAGCAGGACCTCTCAATATGGCCAGATAAGTCCAGCTTGTCCAGAAAGAAAAGAGGTGAAGGGCATTTCTCAATTACCTCAATTACGACTTTGAGCTTAAGAGATCTGGCTAACTGAGAAATCCTGCTTTGTTAAAATGTTAAATTTAAATCCACAAGGGGGCGCTCAGCATCACTTATCCCAAACAACCTGAGATTCCTAACAAGGGGTTACGACTATACAGAGGATAAAGAGGCCTACTCTTTATCTTTGAGAATATCTTACTTATGAAATCTCTACGCCAGTGATATGTCTTTATTATAAGATAAAGTAGCACTGAATATAGCAAGAAAACTGTAACTGACACAAGTGGCTGCAGTAGCTATGATCACTAGCAGCTTAGATCATCCATCCATACATCCATTTTCTACCCCTTTGCCCCGCACTCCGGGTCAGGGGGGGCTGGAGCCTATCCCAACTGCAGAGGGCGAAGGCGGGTACCTGGACAGTCGCCAGCAGGTCGTAGGGCCACATACAGAGACAGACAACCATTCACACTCACAGTCGCAACTGGGGGCAGTTTAGAGTGCTCAATTGACCGATCCCCAATGCATGCATGTTTTTGGCGGAGGGAGGAAACCGGAGCTCCCGGAGGAAACCCACGCGGTCATAGGGAGAACATGCAAACTCCACACAGAGAGACCCTGCGCCCAACCCGGGACTCGAACCCAGGACCTTCAGTGCTAACCCCTGAGCCACCGTGCCGCCCCAGCTTAGATCACTACTTTATAAATATTATATGCTTGCAAATATTCCCATAATTTCTAAACTTTAACTGAATATAAATTACGGTTTATTTATTTATGATCAACAACAGTAGGTCCACCCCTCTGTTGTCATTTGTGATGTTGTTTTCTACCAAACGTCAAATTTTATGATGACAGTCTTGGTCTTGACTATTGGTGTAGTCTTTCATATGGACTCCCGCTGGGAACACAGGGATGCTGCTGACGCAGTGTGACACTGATCCCATTTTACTAGTATTAATGACAGATCACTCCTTTAACTAAAAGCTCTATTATCACTCCTCCATCTCTGATTTCTCAGTGAAGATTATTCTGTATTTGCTGCTTAAAGTGTGCGGGAGAGCTGTGAGAGGAACAGATGTGTGCAGCAGAAGAGAGGTTTCTAGAGACAGAAAAAGGACAGAGAAGCAGGTTCAGATTTGCTCCATCATTAATTATTTATCCAAGTTAAAAGTGTACCAGGTGGGAGGTGCCATTTGCAAAGCACACGCAAAGCAGCTTGTACAGAATAAAGTGCGAGCATCAATACGAGCACATACACCAAAAAATAAAGTGATCATCCTACATAAAATGAAAGGTAATAGTTTTCATGGACGTTTCAGAGTTGGTTTAGCTTGCAGGACTTAAAGTCAACCTGAAATGGTGAATGTTTCTACCATGTGCTCGCATTGACTGACGTTTATTGGTATTTGCCCACATATAAATGACTTTTGATCTTTGAGTAGATTACCTTGTACAAGGTCGGGAAGTAAGTAAGTAAACTTTATTTATAGAGCACATTTCAAGAACAGTTCATGTTCACCAAAGCGTTGTACGATACAATGAAATATAAATAAAAACAGAAATAAACGTCCCAGAGACATAAACCCACTACACTAATTAAAATCAGCTAAACTCCCTCAAAGACATGAATAAAAATGTAAGATCTGAGCCTTATTTTAAAGGCTGGAATAGATTTGGAGAATCTAATATTCGACATAAAGGAGTTCCAGAGTCTTGGTACTGTCAGCCTTGAGTTTCAGTCGAGAGCGCAGGACGGCTAAATAGCGTTTACTGGATGAGCGAAGGTGTCTGGAGGTGGAGTGTAGCTGGACAGCTTCTACGATGTATGAATGGGCGTGGCCATTCAGAGAAAAATCTTAAACCTAAAATCTAGTGGGAGCCAGTGAAGAGCCGCTAACATCAGATTAATATGTTTCCTCTTTTGCCGCTGCTTTTGGAGATGAGCTGTAAAAGATTCATACCTGCATAAGGAGCACTGCAGTCATCCAGCCATAAGGAGATAAAGGCATGGATAACTTCTTCTAAATCTGACAATTAGATGGGAATTCTTAATGCTTCTTGAGAAAAGTCTCAACTGAAAAAAAAAATAATTTTAAAGAAAATGACAGGTCAACCAGCAACAGTCAAGAAGGCTGTGTATCATTCACACATTTTTTTTTATTTAAAGGGCACATGAAGTTGCACATAATTCACATAAATGAAATACCGTAGTTTTTTATGATCTGACCAAATGGGAGCTTATGAATAGAAAATAAATTTGAGCTTAAATGGACCTTTGTTGGAACCACATGTCTGACGGGTGCTGAGGAGGAACAGACACTCTCAATGTTAACTGAAAAGGTTTGCTCTCTCAAATAAGAGTTAAACCAGGGTAATACTGTCCCTCGAACCCCGGCCCACTGTTGTAAACGATAGAGGAGAAAATCACAGTCCAGCGTGTCAAGGGCAGCACTGAGATCTGAGAGAATTAAGGCATCACAGTCCACAGAAAGGAGCGAATAGTTTGTTACCAAGAGTAGAGCAGACTCTAGTGCCAACTGCAATGTCTCAATATCAAATCAATATCAATATTATCTAAATGTTTTAGAGGTTGAGATAAGAACTTTCTCTAAAATCTTAGACCAAATGGGCAGTTTGGATAAAGGACAACAATGATTCAAGTTATTAGAGCCAAGACTGAGTTTCTTTAGAAGTGGCTGAACAGCGGCTTGTTTAGATCAGAATCAGAACCAGAATCATTAAATGCCAGAGGATCAGTAGCCATTGTGCCAGAGGATCAGTAGACAGTGATTTTCCAATAAAAACATGCTAGAAAATTTTCGCTGAATTCGTGCCCCAAAGCTTTGTGAAGGTAGAGGATTAACAACATCATTTATGTTGTTTAAAGTACCCTGGAGGTTCCATTGTGCTTATCTATATTATCTGTAAAATACTTGTCTCTTGCCTGTTTCACTCATTAAAAGCTCTGATTGAACTTTTCATAAGATCATGGGAGATTAAAAAGCTGTCCTTTCCTGCAGCGTCGTCTCGGTGCCTTGATGTTATCTTCATTCAGCCATGGTTGGGTCTTACGTTTTACTTTGTTATTTTTCTTCATTTTGAATGGGGCAATAATGTCTGAAATAGATTCACATTAAGACTTAAAATGAGATGCCAGATAATCCTCTCCCGGCCAGCCCCATTTAAGAACAGCTCGACAACGGTGGAATCACTAATTACCCGAAATCTGTTACCCTTCATGCTGGTGTTCAACCAGGCTGCCTTATGATCAGGAAAACACTTTCACAGTTTCCACACTATTAATGGTGAGCCCAGAAGAGGGTTTATTATATCAAACACGTGACCTTGTTGGTGAGTAGAACTCTTTACTGTGTTACAGGCATCTCTGAAATCTCCCAAGATTTAAACTTTATTTGCTTTTATCACTTTATTATCACAATTGCACAGGTGGCAGAATTACTGTGATTGTTAGTTCAGTGGTAACATAAGACTGGAAATCACTTATAGGCACTAAAGGAAATTAACATACACTATATGGACAAAAGTATTGGGACACCCGACCATTACACCAACAGTGACTTTAATGACACTGCATTCAAATCCATAGACTTTAATCTGGAGTTGGTCCCCCATTTGCAGATATAACAGCTTCCACTCTTCTTGGAAAGCTCTCCACCAAGATTTTGGAGTTTCTGTGGGAATTTGTGTTCATTCATTCTGTAGAGCATTTATGAGGTCAGACACTGATGTTGGACGAGAAG
>JBBIGA010000038.1:260692-274101 GCA_037576975.1 Alestes dentex
CTCTTGTTGCATTGAGCATGTACATGACAAAAGAATTTCCCTCGGGATAAATAAAGTTCTTTCTTATCTTATCTTATAAGAGTAAGGTTTTGAAAATGTAGATGTTTCAAATGTTTCATTTGCTGATTATTTTTTATCATGAATATAAAATCTAAGTTTATATTTGTCAGATCGATCATAACATATTTAAGTAAATATAGGATGACCCTTTATTAGTCCTATAGGTGGGAAATGTGCATTATTACAGCAGCAAATTGGAGAGAACAGAAGAAAGAGCAGCATAACCATCAGAATAAAAGCGATACTACATAGCAATATAAATACACTACAAAAGTACACTATACAAATAATATAAAATGTATAAATATAGACGTTTGTGTGCATGTAAATATATATTAAATAAATAATGCACCAGATATTTTGTGCTAGGCAGCTAACTGGAAACTTCGGCTAGATCAACGTTTACAGTAACTTTTACTTTTAAGTAACCTTTTATACTACGTTTACGAGCTTACTGGCGAGTGTTGTCGAAGTATGATATAAAAATATAGCTTTGTTAGCTTCGATGCTACATCGATTAGCCCCCACAGCCCCAGGAGCCCTGGAGAAGAAAACAAAAGTTTTAAAGGTTGTTTGTAGCATCATTTTACCTCTTAAAACAGTGAAATTTATTCATATGAGCTGCACAGGCAGCTGTCCGTGAATGAAGAAGTTTAACAGCTGTCACTGCAAACCATAAACACTGTTTTTCTTCACATTATTTTGGAATCAAGATTTATAAACTTCCCAACTTACTGTTGCTCCCGTCTCCATCTCTTACTTCTCACCCGCATTCCGGCAACTCCTTGGCTCCTTCGCTACCATTGGTGGACTGCCCTTCAAGGTGCGTCTCCAGCCAATCAAAGCTGGGAAGGGGAGATTCTAGTAGCCAATCCTAGCCAGGTAGAGGCGGAACTTTACTGAATATGGGTGGGTAAAAAAACATAACGGATGCGATTGCTGAGATTTTTGCCCAGCCAGAGTGACGTCATGTGGTTGACTTTCCAAACGCCTGTGTTAAATACAACCAGGCCTTATTGCATGCTTTTAAAGACAAGATTAACAATTTAAGTTATTTGGTGAAGCAAAACATTTAGGTATTGCCAAATAATAGCTTAAACTGACGGGTGATTTCCCATGCCTGAGGGTCTAGGGTTTGGGAAGCTGCAAGGAGGGGACATTGCCTTTACACACTCTATATTTTACACACTCTATATTTTTCACATATGGACAACATTCCCTGGGCACATCTACACTTTACACGCTCTATATTTGTACATATGCACAACTGTTGCTCTTGTGTTTTTTTCTTGTACACTCTTATTGTCCTGTCTGCACATGTGGTCTTGCGGTCATCTGTTTTGTTCTGCTCTGTTCTTGTGTTGCACCATGGTCTTGGAGTCAGTTGTTTCACTGTGTACTGTGTGTATGGTCGAAATGACAATAAAACCTACTTGACTTGACTTGACTTTGCTTACCCTGGGCACATCTACTGTTTAGACTCAATATATTTTGCACATATCCACAACTTGCCCTGGGCACATCTACATTTTACACTGTGTTTATATTGTTTTTTTTTTTTTGTCATCCTAATATATGATATATAGTTCTTTGTCTGTTAACATACCGTTGCTGCCCTGCGAAGCTTTGAACACAAGCAGTTCACTCACATGTTCTGTACCTTTATACCAGCGTCACGTGATGTGACAAAAGTGATTTTTTAAAATTTAATTTATTTGGCTGATGTTTATTCAGACTGCACCACCAAACCCAGCCTATATTTCGAATCACTCCATACATCTTACAAAGTGTACTATTTAAGTTATAAAATAATGGCTTTTATCCCCATATAGTGCACTGTTATTAACAGGAAGCCAACTGTAATGCCTCCTTACAACATATGAATGTAACGAATGGAAAGTCTTCTCTTGAATGTCACAGCAGCAACCATGAAGCAGCCTGTGAATTTAGTTCTTGCTCAAAAGCATGGCCTACCATGCATGACCTTACCTGCAACCTTGCCTCTGGCAGAAGCTGAGACTGAGCCATTCACTGTCAGCAGCCTTAGGTCCTCACCAGTCCATGGTTAAAGCCTAATTGGAGAGTGGGGAGAGAGGCTGCACTCCTAGTGCAATGTGGAGTTAAACACCTTGAGGGCATGGAGGCTAGCCTTCATGTTTCTCAGTGATTTTCTACATTAGTTGGGTGAGATCACTCATAAGAACTATAACAACTAACCCTATAGCCCAAGAAAAGTGGACAGGACCAGGGAAACATAGGAATCAGTGTATAAGAACTTAAAACTACTGTTGTACCTCTCTTGCTCACTTGCAGAGTAAAATGTGTATTTTTCAAGTCAGTTCATGTAGATTTTGTATTTTCCACGACAGACTGTGCAGAGTAAGTATTTTTTCAAGCCAGTCTGTAAAATCGGCTTTTTACAAGCCAATTCATGTAAAATATGTTTTTTTTCAAGTCAGTACATTTTAAATTTGTGCTTTTCCAAGACAATCTGTGCAGTAAATAATCCTAATGTAGAATCAAGACACAATTGACCAAAACAAATCTTTCCCTCGAAAATTGCTTCCAGACAGAAAATATGTGCCCCCTTAGTAGTCCATTTGTTGGTGTTCAGTTTTTCTACCTCGTCCATCAAGAGAAAGGCCGGGGGCCGGATACCGAGTGATGGACCATTCTCAGCACAGCAGTGACACAATAGTGTATGCCATATCTGATTAGTAGTGGTCCTACAGTGGTCCCCACGAAAGGCATGTATAGTTGGCAATATGTGTAGGTACACGGGAAACAGTGTGTAATTCAGAGAGATCAGAGTTTAATGTGAAAAGAGAGGGTTCTCAGTGGTTTAGTGCATGACTCATATGACCTATGTAATCTCTACAAATGATGAAATACTAACTTGAAAGCCTCTCACTAATGAACCATGCATTATCATGAGCTGCTTTTTGTTTCTCAGGCATGCAGGCCAGTCATCTTGCTTTGAATTCGTCTCTTGAAACCCATCACATTTAATGTCATTTATGCTGTAGCCTACTCGCAACATCAAGTGCAAACAGTGAGGATTTCTCAAGCATTCCCAAGGCTCTTCTCTCTTTGTACACCACACCACTTGTAGTGGTAGTCATGGCTACATGCCACATGAATATGAGCTATATCCCCCCTCGTCCTTTCCTCACCATCAAATTGCTGTAAGAAAATGAATTGCTTTTAGAACAATACTGTGCCATTTAATTTCGTAGAGCTGATGGGTGCAGACTGATATTGCACCTATTCATCCAGTCCCCTGTTTTCTTGGCCATCAGAGAGATATTTTATTCCCCCGTTTAAATAAACAGCAAACATTTATTGTGATAAAGGCTGCTTCATGTTTTATGTCGCTGTGTGAACTGTTCGTTATTTGACTGCTCAAGAAACGAACAAAAACTTCAGTGAATCGTTTTTATTTCACACTTTGCTTACAAGAACATGACAGAAAGCAGTAATATTTGGGAAACAACAGATTATTACCAGCATGACCCAATAAACATCTCAATTCAGGTTTTAACCAGCAATTGATCTTTAGATTACTTCTCTGGTAAATATCAATAATCCATATATATACAACTTCACTGCATATGAACTGTTTCAGAAGAGGAACATTTGTTGGTGTGTATCCTGGTCACTGAGGTAGACTATGACTTGTTGTCACAGTTGATGTATTTTCAACAACAAAATCACTAGTCTTCCACAGTGTCCAGAACTAAAGCAGAATCATGCAATACTGCATAACCATGTGCTGTTTCTTTAACATAGATTAGAGTATACAGTGTGTAAAAATACAGCATCAATTTTGAAATGTTGTAAGAATCCATTATAATAAATTGTGCAGTAAATTGTGCACTCATTTTTCAGCCCAAATAAAATTTACAGGATGCTGTCAAATGTGCAACCCCTGCCCTCCAAAACATGTATTGTCTATACACCACTACAATGTAAATAATTCTAAATCATACCAAATTAATTAAATCCAATTGTATCATGATGAAATCTGAATGAAATAATTTTCAAAGATTCATACATTAAGTAATTCATTATAAGGTCAATGAATTACATCCCTAATTAGTGACACTGACAGGTTAATACTGTGAGCAAGCAAATTTAAAGGACTCATTTACTACATTTCTTGTTTTTTGTGCACTTCATGTGAAAAACATTGTTTTTATGTCTTAAGTCATCTAAACAGGCTGTTTTTGTTACTGTGCTTTTAAGACTCATATATCTAAATGGCTTCTGTTCTCAATCGCTGCCCTGTATTATGCCAAAAGCTGTCAGGATAGAAACACTCTCCAAATACAGCTATAAAACCACTGACAGGCTAAGTGAATAACATTGACAACATCGTTAAAATGGCACATGTCAAGGGGAGGGTTTTTTTGGACAGCAGGTGAGCAGTCACTTGAAGTTGACATGTCTGAAGGGTCATTCTAAGAATCTGAGTGACTTTTGTCAGGGGCTAGACCACTGGATTAGAGCATCTTCAAAAATGATGGTCTTGTGGAGTGTTAACAGTATACAGTGGTCTGTACCTACCAAAAGTGTTCCAAGGAAGGACAACCAATGAACTGGCAACAGGGTCATGAGTGCCCATGGGGATTGAAGGCTAGAAGGTCAGAGTGCCCATGCTAACCTTCTCCACTGTCGAAAGTGCCTAAGATGGATACATGAGCATCAGAACTGGATGATGCGGCAATGGGAGAAGGTGGTCTTATCTGATGAATCATGTCTTCTTTTACATCATGTGGACAGTCAGGTTCACGTGTGTCGCTTACCTGGGGAAGAGATGGGAAGAAGGCAAGCTGGCGGTGGCAGTGTGATGCTCTGAGCAATGTTCTGCTGGGAAACCAGACATGTTCTGGCAGATCGAGGGGAACCTACACAGCATTAGGCAGATTATGACATCACTTCAAATGTGAATTCGAAAAATACTGGGGTGTGAATGTTACATTATGACTCTTTAATCATATTTACATGCTACATCAAATCAAATGACATGGACCCTTTAAGTGAATACACATAAATCGCTAACAGTACACAATATACGTAATGACTGTCATGCTGTAAAACAAATAAATCTGTTGTATCTGTTTATACAAATATATAACCCACCATTAGATCCACATTTATATTTAGCCATGCATCAGTCACATGCTCTTGAAATGTTTCAACCCAGAGGTAAAGACCTTTACTGAATGGCCCGCCGTAATATAAGGTGACTTACGCGGACTTGGAAAAATGTCTCAAGTTAATAATGTCATGGCACTGGATCCACATGCCCTTTCCGCCAACCATACAGTCTTCTCTGTGTTCCCTTTTATATATTCAAGGGCCATCTCCGGAGTCCTTGTTTTTACTGGCCACTGCAGGGTTTGCCCACTAGCGGATGAGTCTCTTGCTTTGCTGAAGGCAGGCGCAGGAGGGCTGCTCTTATGAAATGGATTTATTGGTGTGCGCCGAGCATTTATAATTCCAGCAAGCGTGTAATTATGTCTGCGGCTCAGTGAACGAAAAACGCTGGAGTATGGAATAATTGTTATCAAATTCAGCAGTGTGGATGTTTCCCTCGGCTTACCTCACTCCACCCTGCTATGTGTCCTTCCATCTGTTCATCCATTTGTATATTCATGTGTGCATCATGCATCCTTTCATCTGCTGCAATACCTTTTACCTGTCGTGCACAAAATTCCCAAAAAAAAAAAACCCCCCAAAAACCCCCACAAGTTTAGGTGAATATGGCATTCAACAATAGGGCTGTACAGTCGATTATGTTCATAAACAAGTCATTAACTGATTATTTTGATGTTTATTTAAGTAATCTGAGTAATCCAAGGCCAAACAATAAAACTGATTCAATGCACAATGACGAATTATGTAGAACCTTTCAGAGTAGAGCCTTTAAGCCTAAAAGACTTCATATATTAATACAAAATATATCCGGATGTGCAAATGGTCAGATTTTGTCTTTTTTTCCCAGTTATACACTAACTACAGAGAACACACCTAATAATGGCTTTTCCCTGTACATTTTAGTAGCCAGGTCTTTTTTAGTGTCTGCATTATGTAAATAGTGCCATAACGATGACACAGGCTTTTCTATGTTTTTAAAGGTTTAATAGTGCACTAAATTTAGCAAATAAACAGTAACCGTGCATTCAAATAGCGCAGAAGTGTAGTCTCCTTAGAGGAACACACCAAAACAAGGGGTGCCCAAACCTATGGCATATGGCTATAAAAATGGATGTCCATCAAAATGTAAGATATTCATTATCAGTCTTTGAAGGGTATAGTTTGTTCATCAAATAATCAATAATCGACATTGAATCGACCATTAAAGCGAGTACCTCAAACTGAATGGGGTCCTAATGAGAATGTGAGAAACTGACGTTGGTCAAAGTAAGGCAGCTTGGAATTCCCCTGGGCCAAAACTCTTTTCAAATCATGGTACATGCATGTATGAAACCCAAACATTTGCCAGAGAACTCTTGAGATTTTCCAATCAAGGTCCTGGGGGAAGAGAATGGCTGCTATGTTGAATAGTAATGCATTATTAAAAGCGGAGAAATTATATCCCCCAGACGCAATGAAAGCCTCACATTCTGTTCAGCCCCTGATGTGGCTCAGCGGGGAGAGATGGCCGAGAACAGTGGCGCTCGCTCCTTGTCCCTCTGCCATCTGAATGGAAACTAATGATCGCGATAAGTGCCCGCGCAATTTGGCAGACTTACGACTCATAAACCATAGGCAATCTTTCTTATGGCTTGCCCAGATACGAGGCCGACGACAATGCGAGCAACAGAAAATACTGTTATGGGTAAGAGGGGGAGGGAAAAAAAAGAATGCCCTTAAAATTGAACTGACCTATTTTAAGAAAAAAGCAACTTGCCCACAATGAAGTTGTGATGGAAGTGAAATCTGTGCCTGAATGAGGCACAGAAATGTGGACATCCAGGGTGTTTACTGTTGTACACACAATAAAGGTTTTTTTGTGGTCATTTCTCATAGTTTCTTTCACAGTGTAAATGGAGGACATACTCAGGGGACATTGAGAAAACACCACTGTGCAAAAAGACTGATGCCAAGTATGACATCTACAGGTGTCATGATCCCAAGTTTTCTGATACCAATACCAGTACTGAAATCTGGAGTGTCAGCTGATACTACACAGAATTTTTTTCCTCAAAAAAAAAGTTAAAAAGCTAAAAAGCAAAATATATGTATATATTTATGTATGTATGCATGTATTTATTTATTCATTTATTTGTAAAGCCCTCATCTACGATACCACTCTCAAACTACTCTACTACCCCACAGGAAGAAAGACATCAAATGTGTGGACAATTTGACTATTTAGAAAATTAAAGAGTCGTATTTTTAGTATAGTGACTAAAAGTACAATGAAATCAATGCTAGATGTGGTAAAACATTCTCTTTTTCCTATGTATCCAGTATTTTTGATATCAATACAGCATATCAAATAGGTGCTGATCTGTAATCTTAGTGCAGCGCCCCGTTACTGTAATACTAATACATAAAAAAAAAAAAAATTTCAACACAACAACGTTTTTGTCGCAGGATGTTGATTTGTCTTCATGCAAATGTGGCCAGACGTGTACAGCTGTGGATACAATTCCCCATCAAATAAGTTGATTGGGGAGGGAAACAGAGAAAAGTGGCATATGGCTGGGAAAGATAACGGCACCTATCGCACGCACGGAATGAAGTGAAATTAATATTTCGCTGGGGGTACGAAATAACGTAATAGCGTTTACTTTGAAAAATCGTGCCTTTAAGGTGGAACACTCTCCTCCCCTTATGCTGTGATTTGATTACATTGCCTCATCAAACAGGCTTGTTACTGGGGGAGCGTGACAGAAATATTTTACACGGCTTTTTATTCAATCCTCCTTTCATTAATTTCCCCGTCCTGGCGCGCTGGGTTGAAATGCTTGGTGGAAGGATTTATGGAAAAAGGAATGGCGGCTCGCTCAATCTTTCTCCTCACTCGCTCACTCTCTCTCTCTCTCTCTTTCTCTCTCTATCCCTCTATTCTTCCTCCCTGACTGCTCCCTCACACACAGGAGGTAGATTAGGTTTAGACGAAAGCAATCACTTCAGACAGCCTGCTGTATGCCTTCCTCCCCTCTGTACAGTAGAAAACACACACACACACACACACACACACACACACACACACACACACACACACACACACACACACACACTTTGTGTATTTGTGTGTGTGTTTGTATATAAAAACCGTCTATACATACACACATATGCATTGTGGATATATACGTGTGTGTGTCTATGAATCATTATATTGTCCCTAAATGAATAATGACAGTAAAAAGCAAAGAAAAATGTTGTTGAAAAAAATCAATGTTGTTTTTGTATTTTGAGGTGAAATTCATGTCACAATACCTTGAAGATTTACTGTTAAGTGATTGTATTTATGGAAAGCACAATGTACATTTATCCTGCCAATACTGAATAAACATGTCAAACCCCCCCCCCCAATAAAAGAAAAAAATCAATGTTAGATTACCTGTTACAAATGAATCTGAATGGCAAATTGGATGTTTATGTGTGGCTTTACTGTCACACACAAAAACCAGCGAGCAACAATTAATCAAAACTGTTATTTTGATTAATTATTTCTATCTTATGCTAGCATGCTAGCCAATTAGCACATCATTAGAAAGGAGAATCACATATCAGTACTAATTCATCTTCAAAGTGCTTTGTCATTTCACTGTTGCTTTGACTACAGAAATTGGGGATTAGTCACAGACTGGGCACTTGTTTCAAACCCACACAACTCTAAAGTAGGGTTTATACATCTGTAGGCTGAAACATTATGCTGTCAAACATTAATGTCAAAGATTAGTTGTTCTATTAAAAACTAAGGAAATAATGACTGGAACTCATACTCTGAATATTCAGTATTTAGTAAATAAAACCACACTAATTTGTCCTTGCATTCACATCATTCACAGAGATAGCATTTTAGTGCATTGTTCCTTTAAGTCAGATTTAATGAGTCAGTCCCTAGCTTTTTGTGAATAAGATTCATAATAGCTATTTTACATTAATTACATCATCATTTTGGCCAGTCAGATTAAATGAGACATTAAGTAGCCAGCATTCGGTAAGCAGTGCTGTTTTCCCAGCAGCTTTCATTCATTGTGAACCACAGCATTTTTGGTTAATACTCCTTCCGTATTTAGTGGGTGAACTATGGGGCTATTCCTTTAAGTGATATTTAATGAGTCAGAGTGAGGGGCCGTGACTCCGGTCAGGCTAATGAGGGTCCTGGCCTGTCAGTCCTGGTGTCAGTTTAGCTCCGAGTGGAGCAGGAGGGGAGCCACATGACAAAGCCTTCTGACAGAGACCCCTTGCTGGGTGACATGCTACCACTGACCCTAGAATCAGCCATCTGCGGCCACTTCGCTCACATTTCTTCTCTCCAATCTGAAGTGTTAACCCTTTAACCCCTAGGCTTATTAGAAATTCATTTTAAGACTGAATTTAATAACTCGCTGAGAACGATGGGCCCATGTAAGGAGCATATCAAGTACTGATGTAATTTATATGGTCATATTTACATATAGTCATAAATAGTCTCATATATATATACATATAAGGGGTCACATAGCCCCCCTATCCCCACCTCCAAGTAGGCAGTTTTTCTTTGGTCTCATCGGTAGCCATGATTTTTACTGAAACAATATCTCAGTTACATTATTGTAATTTATTATTTGCCATTAGCAATATCATGGTATATATGGTTTGCTTATTTTACTTATAAAGACAATATAGCTGTCAATTGGTTATGTTTGTCTCATGAGTGGTTCATTATATTGGATCACAAGGTAGATATAAATCAACCTTATGACCACATCAAATAGATTGATATAGTTGATTCATATGGGAATGATGCATCCTAGTTTAACAAGGGGTCACCAAGAAAGCATTTGTGCTACTACAACACACATAACAGTCGTTTTATGCATAACCACTCCTACTGTGTGGAAACAGTCACCGCCATGCTTTCAGAAAATAACCTGTCAGTGCCCCCAGCACTACACTGTAATAAGCCACTGTCCCTCCCCTCTTAAAAGACCACATCAAAATGAGACTCCCGAGACTCCAGGCCCTGCCTGCTCAGTTGTCCACCCGGGACTGCAATGGGACATCAAATGTGTCCTGAGACCGCGCCTCTTTCGCACACATTCTATCACGGTTTGATCTCCCCTTTTTCCCCAATGTCCTGGTGCTTCAAAAGGAGCTAGACTCCTCCTTCAAAAGCACATGGGCCTCTTCAAAGATGGATGTAAACCTATGGCACTTTCTGCATCCAACTCAACTCTGCACACATCAAACATACACTCTGTTACTAAATTTTTCTCAGGCTGGATGCCTGTTTCTCAAAAAAAAAAAACCACATTTAATTGGTACATTTACATTATTTAGAGGTCTGTAAAAGTGTTCTAGGGTTACATTCGCAGAATAAAAAAAAACATTCACTGTGGTGGTACCATCAAGAGTGAATCATCAGTACCTTTAGTTAAGGGTTATGACTGTACCGTATTCTATTTCAATTATTTTTTATGTTAAACTCTGTCCTAACTCTGGGCTTTTAATTACATTTATAAAAATTCAGTCAAGAAAACATAAAAATATGTATTTTTCACCTGGGAATGTGAATTCAGTGTACCCTTAAAACCCTTTTAGAGGAAGCAGGGGTGAGGGCAGGGGTGGCTAGGTGGCTTCATAAACCCTTTTTAGTAACAAAAGACCCTGATCGTGAATATCATCAGTACCATCAAAACACGAATGAAGAGTATTTGCCTTATTGTGTGAATCCTGACAGTGCTAAGACAGCAGTGTTTTTTGGTACCAAGTTAGTATATTATGGGAATAAGATAATATTTATTGGTAATTAGGAAGGATTTTTTGGTTTTAAAGTAATATTTATTGATAACTGAGTAGTATTTATTGGCATGAAGACAGTATTGATTGGTGTTAGGATAGTATTTCTTGGTATCAAGGTAGTATTTACTGGAATTAAAGTAGTATATTTTAGTATTAAAGTAGTGTTCATTAAAGTAGTGTTCATATGTATTGGTATTAAAGTAGGGTTTTGCCAGTAAGATATTTATTGGCAATTGGGTGGTATTTATTTGTATTAAGATAGTATCTATTGGTATTAATGTAGCATGTATTGGTTTTAAGGTAGTATTTCTTGGGTATTAAGATGCTATTTATTTGTATTAATGTAGTATGTATTGATATTAAAGCAGTATTTATAGGTACTAATGTAGTATGTTTTAGTGTTAAGACAGTATTTATAGGTATTAAGGTTGTATGTGAAGGTAGTATTTATTGGTATTAAGGTAGCATTTTTATATGTGTCTAGCTTATCAAACCTCAGCTAAACAAAATATGTACTGCATAGCATAAAAATGTCTTAAAATACTGTGTTATGTAATTTTATTAATATCGTCCATCCCTGCCCTACCTTCCTGCATGGTATTGTACAATAAAGGTTCCTAAAGAACCAACAAGTGAAAAGCTCATTCTTCTACAGCAAGGCTTTTCGCACCTTTATATTTAAAGAATAAACTATTTATTTTGCATTTACCACTGGATTTTACACTGAAATCCATGAGCAATGTGTGTTTGTGCACTTGACACATACTAATAATTACAGTATCCAAGCAAATACTAAAAATACACTTACAGCTTGGGCGGCAGCTTCAGCTTAATGTATACAGAGCCTCCCTAAATGAATCATCAGTACCCTCATCATGTGTGTATAACATTTAGTGTCTTGGAAGAAGCCACATTCGAAGCTTAGGAGGAAGCTCGGACCCATAAAACTGTGCAATTACCCGACAAAATAATATGTCCTACAATCTGTCAATGCAGTGCACTTTGTTCATTTAACCTTTCATAGTTAAAGGTTAGCAGACAAGCCTTTTTTTTTTTACGAAGGCTCTAAATTACTGTTGATTTGATAAGATCAGAAATCACTTTGACATTTAATAATTAACCTCAGCCTTAAATCTACCACCTGCAATGGCGAGTGCTTTGGGTAGAACGTGACCTTCCGCAGCCGTGCACTCGCACGTTATTTGGATGTGCAACTTGGCGTCATCCACTGCAGCAAAACCAATGTTTGAAATAAAATTTCACTCTTGGTAGGCCACAATTGTGCCTTCAGTAACAGCGCAACCTTGAGTGAATGACTGAAAAGGGTGGGTACAATTGAGGGCTTCACAATATGGACAAAATGTTATTATGATTATACTGTTAGATACTGCAATTACAATACCTTTATATATAGAAAGGGCCCATATCATAACGTTGTTAGAAATAAAAAGGGTTAGAAGTGCCTAAATATTGTTAAAGTTTCAAAATACAGGGCAACCAATCAGACAAGAGGTAATTTACATATATCAGTCTTAAAGGCAACGCGACAAGGGGATGTTAGATTAATGCAATGTAATAAGGGATAATGTTGAATGTAATAATAAATTATGATATATTATGAATTACATTTTATTGTCTGCAAAAATGAAAAAAAATTATAATAATGGCTTTTCAAAACATCTTGTCTAATCACTGTCTTTAATGGTAAAAAATAATATGACTTTTGTTAGATTACATAAACATGAAAGTACCCAGTTACTCACCTGCAGCTGTGATTGGTTGCCCTGTCAGAAACACTGTGATTGGTTAAAGGCTCGTTTGCATATCAGTATTGCAGAGACTGATATCGTGATGACGATTTATAGATGATATATTGTGAAACTCAGTGTGTAGTAATAACAAATGTCTAAGGAAAAGCATCTCTGCCACTCACTGACCAGGTCAGACCGGTCAGACTGGAGCTGTCCAGCCTTGTGGTGCTGAGATTTGCACGGAGGGCCTTTTGCTTTGACCTGCTGTGATTTTAGTAGATAATAGCTAAATATATATGTGTGTGTGTATATATATCTATATATATCACATCAACAAGAAAGTAAACATGAATGTGCGAAGGAGGTTGAGGAGAGGTTTGTATTAAAAAAAATATATATATAGACATACACACACAAACACACATGAATTTTCACTCGTGCTAGGTGCTAACGATTATTTCAGCATTAAATATTAAACTGGGTGGTAGATTCAATGTCATAACAGCACAAAATAAAGTCAAAGTACTAATACACGTAGAAACAGAAACAGGAACAGGAACAGTAAATATAAAAGTGGAGGGAAAAATGTGTCAAGGAGGTTGAAGAGAGTTTTGTAGTTTTGTATATATA
>JBBIGA010000038.1:280479-292455 GCA_037576975.1 Alestes dentex
CATATATAAATTAATTTACATATAAAATAAAATACAAAAAACAAATTCATAATGTTCATAGAAGAGTTATGTTTAAGTTTTATGTACTCTTAACGCCCTTTTACTGATGAAGAATGGTGAAATTATGGGGGTGAATTGTTGCTCTCTAGTGGACCCAAAACACATTACATGAATTTACATTAATTGTGTAGATGCTGCTCTGACCTCCCTGACACTGTTTCTAAACTCTTTCTCTCTTTCTCTCTCTCTCATTCTCTCTTTCTCTCTCTCTCTCTCTCTCACACACACAAACACACACACACACACACACACACACACACACACACGCACACACCAACCCCTCAGTAGCCCCCCATTTGCTCTCACTAACAGAATTACACACAGCTAGCAGCTTGTCCCCTCCTTGCTTTGGGCATCTCCTTCTCCCCTTCCTGCTTGCTCACCCACCCCCTCACCCCACCCTTTTATTTGGTGCTGGGTGGTAACCATGGCAACTGACATCAGGGAGCGATTAGAACTGGCTGAAATGTTTTGTCACAGAGTGTCAGGATATCCCATTTAAGCAAACAGGGACACTTTTTCAGACCTGGAAATGGAAAAAAACCCCCAAAGTAAGTAAATACAATAAATACACCGATCAGCCACAACATTAAAACTGACAAGTAAAGAGTATAACACTGATTATCGTATTACAGTAGTGCCAGGTGCATGCGTGTTGCTTACCTGAGGAAGAGATGGCACCAGGGTGCACTGTTGGAAGAGGGTGAGGCAGGGTGATGCTCTGGGCAATGCTCTGCTGGGACACTGGCATTCATGTGGCTGGTACTTGACTTTTGACAACCTTTCTTGGTAATAGTGTTCCCTTATGGCAGTGGCCTCTTTCATCAGGATGCATCCTGCCACACCGCAAAAATTGTTCAGGAACCATTTGAGGAACAAAACAAAGAGTTCAAGATGTTCACTTGGCCTCCAAATTCCCTAGATCTCAGTCTTTTCGAGCATCTGTGGGATGTGTTGGATGAACTCATCCCATCCATGAAGACCTCTCCTCACAATGTACAGGACTTTACAAGACAAAGATCTGCTGCTGAAGTCTTGGTGTAGATACAACAGCACTTCTTGTGAAGTCCATGCACCAAGGGGGATCTACATAATCTAAGACAAGTGGTTTTAATGTAATGGTTGATTGGTGTAAATGAATAAATAAAGAAATAAACATTTAATGGAAGATAATGCAGGGCAAATCATGCTTTGGGGCATGCATAAAAAGGCTGGTGCACACAAAACGGGGACAACAGGAGATTTGCTGCGCTAAACATTCATATTTAGAGGGGAAATTACAACTGCTGTCAATTTTGAAGCTGTTCAGAGCAGACCAAGTGAAGCGACAATTCAGGAAGAATAGTCATGTTCCTAAGCAACAGAGGCCTGTCATATTGACGGCTAATCATCCAAGCAATCCCTCGTTGGACTTTTTAGTCAAACCAAATGCTCTGTAGAGAGATTTGTTTGTTTCTGCCTGCATCTTTCATAACCAGTGTCTGCCACATTTTCCTGTCTTTAGGCTCAGTGCTGCTCTTGACTAAAGCTACTTCTATTGACACATTTTGAGCTGTTTTGTACCTTATCTATTTCATAGCTCTCTAATGATTAGTTAGAATGTCTACAAGGAGTTGCCAGTTTATTAGAAACATCTGCTTATATTTACAGTCAAAGGCCATTTATCAGAAACATCTGCCATAGAGGTGCATTTTGTATGTTTACAGTTACTGGCTGTAGCCCACCTGTCACTTTCATCAACCCTTTCTATCAACAGAAAGGCACCACTATTGGACCACCTTTGGCCAGATGTTGTTTAGGTGGCGGACCATACTCAGCACAACTACTGACCGAGTGGCATGGTAGTGTTGGCGCTGTTATGAGTATAGTAGCAGTGTTGCTGGTGTTTCTACATACACCAGGTTGAGCTTGGTCCACCAAAAAGAAATATGTAGCCAAAAGCGGAAATTGAAGATTCATAAAATGTGAGAGCTTAGACATTCATCCTGGCAGACAAAGCTCTGCAGATCTTGATGTTATGCCTAATTAACCCTTAGAACGTGCTTTTGGTGCTCCTATGTCACGTAGAACCAAAGTTATTGTAATTTTAAAAACATGTAATAATAACAACAAGGGTTTTAAAATGGCATCACACGCAATGCTATTTAACACTTCTGGGCTACAGGATGGTGAGCATAAATTATGCATCTGTAGATGGGGTACAGTCTCTAAATGTACACCAGCAAGGTGTTTTTTTTGGTCAGTGGTGTTCCTATGGTGATCTCTTTCTGCTGATGGATAGGGCAGAGCAACAAAGTTCTCCCACAGTTGTATGTAAAAGTTTGAGTGCCCTTGAACAAACTATGTTCTGTTCGGTTTTTAAAGTGTAAGTACACATCCTCTAAAAAGAACACTTGCATATTTTAATGCATAACTACTGTTTACTTGCTGAATTTGACAGAAACATTTTGGCACATTTTATATTTTATGGGTATTCAGTTCTTCTCGCATACAGCTGAATATGACAGATGTTTCTGATAATACAGGCAATGAATGTAGCCTCTAGTATGAATGTACGTAGGTGTTCCTAATAAGTTAGGACCTTGGCGTAAATGCTATAGAAAACTGTGCGGAGAAAATGAAATTCTATCTACATCCCCAAAGCAAAGCCACATTTGCCATATCTACACATCTACCATATAGTCATATGTACAAAACCCAACTGCAATTTACCAAAGTACTTGACTATTAAATTTACAAATGAGGTCTGAATTCTGTGCTAAAAAGATTTACTCATAGTAGTGTTAAATTAACTCAAAATATTTCAGATTATTTCTCTTTCCATATATCTTGTCTACATTATGTGTCATGGACAGATAAATACATATAATGTATTTCTTTCAAAGAGCGTGTGCCGGTGTGTGACCTGCCCAGTGACTCCAGGGCAAGGCTATGGACAATTATCAGCCTCTGCTCCTGGCTTTAATATGAGCCATTGTATGTCTTCAGAAGCCGTTATACTATATCTGAAAAGCCCAGAGCTTGCTCGCCCATGTAGACCCGAGTGCTCTCTCGACCGTCCCTCCAGTCTCTCTCCCTTTAGAACAAAGGTACTATTCAGCAGAGCAGAGCAGGTAAGAGCCCCCAAATGTAGCTCAAGTGGGTTCTGGCCTTCTTGACTGAATAGCCAATGAGCATTCAAATCTCTCCATTCACTCTCTTTCTCTCTTCTCTCTCTTTCTCTTTCTCTCGCTCTCTCACTCCATGACCCCCCTCCTCCATTCCATTTTCAAAATGTACCATCGCTGGCAGCTCCTAAAAGCTTGGGCATGGGGTGGGAGGGATATTAGGCAAAATGTTACGGAGGAAAACAAAAAAGGGGAGAAAAAGCTGTCATCCTCAAGATGCTCTGGGCTGAGGCAGGTACGGGCAGACTAAAACCTCAGCATGTTGGAAAAAAAAGGAAAAAAAAAAAACAAGCCCAACCAGAAAATTTGCTCCAATCCACTTAGCGCAACTCCAGGTCTCCTCGCGCATTAAAAAAAAAAAAAAACTCCAGCTCCCCCTCCATGTTCCAAGCCTGCTATTACAGTAAATTACAACTAAGTCTAGATTCTTCGAACAGGGATAATTGGAAGGCCATTATCCAGCACTCAAAGCCAAACATGGAGCCGTCCTTTCTGCTTTTAATGCCTTCATTCTCTGCTCTTTTACCTTTATTTTTTGGATTCAGAGGGGAAAAAATCCCCCAAAAAACAACAACAAGCTTTCTGTAAAACATACAGTACAAAGTGCGGGAAAAAAAGCAGAAGCAGCAGCTCCAGCAGCTCCTCTCCATCAAAGCCTGTTAGTTTCATTTAGGCTTTTCCAGAACATGCTGCAAAGTCCCATGGGAGAAACGTCAATCAATTGGATTTCTCCCGCTACAGACCCCCCTCACCACTACCACCACCCCACCCACCCACCTAGATAAAACAGAGGACGAGGACATGCCATTAATGACAAAAAAATGTCACAACAGGGAGAAACAGAATCTATAATTGCTCAAAGAATTATTTGCAATTTCAAATTCATTTACCTGGAAAATATGTGCCTTCCATACAATAACCTCCTCTAAATAAGCCAACGCAATTAAATGGGTGTGGGGGGGGTGGTCATAATGGTTGCAAAATCCATGTTTAACACCGCAGGGTGTACTTAGTGCTATGAATATGTTTGGTTATAATAGTGCAAATAGATTCCTGAACAGCTCTCATTAAATTGCCAAGAATCGCCGAGGTCTGAGGTCAAATATGTTTCCAAAGCCCTCACTGGTGTCAGAGAATCAGCAGTATTCGCAGCATACATCTGTTACCTTGACTTTCCCAATAAACAACCGAGAATGACAAGCATGATCCAAAGGCAGGGTTCGAGAAAGGGCCGGCAACCTATTGAAGGAAAATGTCACATACCATACTGGCAAAACCCAAAAGCGATGAGGTATGTACTGATGACTAAATAGGCCTTCAAATGGGGGCAACAACTCAGCATGACTTGACAGAATAGATAACCCAGATGGAGGTCACAGTTATTGCTGGGGATAACAAAAGCAAGGTGTAATTTTTTAAAGAATTATTTTTCACTAGTAACTTACGGTGTCAGTACAGGGGCATTGAGTGGACACAGAATGAGATGGAGTGATGGTTGGGAGCTGGAATGGAATATGGAGCCTACATTCATAAGGACCCCTAAAATCTATACTAAACCCCTTATATTGATACCAGCCGTGTTTCGATTTGAGCCATTAATATCAAAACATGGTCAAAAAGTGGGGGAAAACCTCATCTCTGTGATGATGCTGATCTCTGCTAGCACCCCTTTGGGATTCTGGTGGTACTTTAGCATTAAGCTAACAGTGAACAGTTTGTGGCCATTCTAGATTAAACACAGTCATTTGAAACTTGTAGAAGGCATTTTAACTGAAGCCTGTAAGAGACAATAACATATATTTGAGCTTGTATGCAGATTTCTACAGTGAGTCCTTCAGTATTTATAGGGTTGCAGATAGTTGCTGCTGTGAAACACTGTAAGCTTATAGTGATTGTTTCCACTGTCAGTTCCTAATTATGTTGGTGGCTAATCTGACATGGTAGGACTTCTAGGCCTTGAAGGCCTAATCAATGGGAAAGGCTGATGAGATATATCTTGATATAGCCTGATTTTTTCAACCTAAAACTATAGAATTGCAGATTAAATACAACCATGATTCTGTTCAATAAAAATGAAAGAATTTTTATTGAATATAAATAAATGCATTTTAGTTTCCAGAAATCCTTTGTCCTTTGCTGAAAGCCTAGAAGGTCCTGGTTTCTCCTCAGATAGACATCGACACAGTTGTAAACCCATGACTCACAACAGTCCTGACATCTATTTATGCATGGTAACTGTTTTCAAACATATATTTTACTACCTGCAGCATGACGTGTTCAGTATCTATTTTAAAGGGTCAAAATGATTCCATTCAAACATTACATCAAAACAAGTGCACTGAAAAAACAGCCCTGGTCAAATTATGTGTTTTGTTGACAATGCACAATTTCTGTTTAGTTGCAGTTTAACATACTGTGCTCATGACTACTATATGCACAAGACACATTCTGTCTTTTTGTGCCAATATGTTCAATTCAGCAAATAACAGTAAAACTGTGCATTGAACTGTGCAGAAATGTGTTATCTTTAGAGGACAGGTACTTACTTTATACACAACTGTATGTTGCACAGCAAAGGTTTCTCTGGTGGCTTGTCACACAGCAATATATATTGAACAATTATTGTGCTCTAAATAGGTCGACTAATGTAAACATTTCAGCCTTGTTTCACCACTTCTTGTACAGAGTCAAGTAATTACATGTAACCATGAAAATAAAATGTAAACATGAAAACAGTACTGCACTTAAGACTTCTATGAGGAATAAAGTGTGGTACCCTAAAGGGACCTGACCATCTGACCACCATCACAGACTGTTCAAAAGTCACAGGCACCTAAGAAAATTGTACTTAAAAAACTGTTTGCTATTGGGCAGTATCATTAACTTAGTGTAAAAACACAAATATTACAATAAATACAAATTACATTAATACAGTGAATAATGGTTTTGTGTGGCAAATTGTTCTCGTAACCATTTACTGACCTCTTCTCATAGAAGTCCAGTATTTCTTGTAGCTACCATCAAACACCTGGGTTGGCTCTTTTTACTTCAGTAGATTAAATTAGGTGTTGCTTTATTTTTTAAAGTCACAAAATGACTGGAGGCAAAGAGTAGAAATCTGACCCCAAACCTGTGTTCTTCTAACCAGCTCACAAAATAACTATTTTTTAGAACAAAAATATTAATACTTCTACTGTTTTCTTGTTTGTTTACATTTATAATATTCACTTGTGTTTTCACTGGCAGAGAGAAACCCAGTGCTGATATAAATGGCTTTAAACCATTGGCATACGTGCCTGAGACTTTTGCACAGTAGTTGAATACCACTCCACTCAGCATCAGACTTGCCTCATATAAAATCTAGTCTACATGTAAAAAAGCAATAAAGTGAAATAAATGAAAAGTAATTAGGAAATATAAATGATTATTGGTGACTAATGTTCAATAGTACTGCAAAAGGAAGATAAAGATAAACTCTCATGACAAACAGCATGTTCACTGTGATGTTCCTTTATAACTGTGATGTTCCTTTATAACTGATGGACCCAAGTTAATCCAATGTAACTGTTTTCACATGTTAATTTTTTTTCCACTTTCTTCTACAGTATGTTTTTGCTTCTGCTACAATTGGTGGTGTAGGTCTATACTCTTCTTGAAATGCCATAATTTACACATTAAATGCACAAATGTACCCAAAGTTCGGGATGCACTGGGCCAGAAACACCCCAAAATCTGACAATAAACAAGAATGGTTTACATAAAATGAACCTAAATGATTACAGGATGTAGCTTACAGTATGTCCAACAAACTCCAGAAATCCAGTGTCCTTCAGAGTAGAATACTTCATGGTCATCCAATGCAATAAATTCCATTATATTCTGTACTCTGGCACTGTTGCTTGTGACCCTGTGCTTGTTTGTCATTCAAAGCCCATATCCACAGATGACATCTGCACACATGGAGATTTTCTTTTGAGCTGCTTTGTTGGCTGCATTCTATGTATCAAGCAGAATGTCAGGTTTTCAAGTGGAATCAAACCTGTAACGGAACCCGGAAAAGTCCTTGGGCATATCCACTCTTGATAGTCAACATAACCTGTGATTTAAAAAACAACTTATTTAATGTTCCTCATAGATAACAGTTCCCACAACCAACATTTTCACCATTGATGTGTTGCTGCTCAAACTATTTGAATGTGTCTGTGCACAGCTTTTAGATTTTGTCTCATATATAATTTTTGGTCTCATAAGGCAAAGAACCAAACATGACCATTGACTGTTTTTGACCTAAAAACATCGGAGCACCTTGCGAATCTCTTGCAGAGTGCTGTATTAGATTTATTTTGATCATTCTTTCAGATCCATAGCACTGAGCCATTTTCTTATAGTGGAAGGATGGACAGAAACACCTGTGCAATTCAGTTCTTGCCTGGTTGTTATGAGTTATATCTTTTCAACTCCTTTTATCCATTTTTGTACTCCTTTAGCTGTTTTAGATGCTCATATGAAAATATGTGGCAGCTGAGGTGTGTGTAGGGTGTATGAAGTGTGAGGTGCCTCTTTGAAGAGAATGTCAGTGACAGCTTCAGTAGCATTTTTTTTTAATGTAGAAATTGTTGAGCTAACACACATAAAATCAGTTTTATTTTAGTATTTAAATAGACACTTACTGTCTAGATATATAGCTTTCCATATCATTTTCACTGATGCCCGAACCTAAGTAAATGGCCTGCAGAACCCCAGCAGGTTTACATCAATGCTTCCTCCAGATGTACTTGGCCATCTGGGTGGACACCTGATGTCATATCTGGACTAATGCTACATGAGATTTGTTTGTTCATTTACGTTTACATTCATGGCATTTAGCAGACGCTCTTATCCAGAGCGACAAATATCAGTGCTTAAGTAGTCACACTTTATCAAACCCCGTCAAAAAGAAAAAAGTCAGAGGTTAATACACAAGTAAGGACAAACAGTTAAGAGGGTAAGTGCCTGAGTTTTTTTTTTGTTTTTTTTTAATATATAGGAAAAGATGTATAAGAGATAAATGAGAGAACTGGTTGGTCACCAAGGTGCTCCTTGAAGAGGTGGGTCTTCAGACGACACTTAAAGACAGCGAGGCACTCCACAGATCTGATCGGAGGAGGGCGTTTGTTCCAACACTGGGAGGCCAAGACTAAAAAGAGTCCTGATGCATGTCTTCCTGTTCTTTTGAGTAACGGAGGTTCAAGACGAGCAGTTACATAGATGTATATGTAAATATGTATGTAACAGCTACTTGTCTCATTTCTCTACGTTACACATTGTATAAAATGTATAACCCTCCCGAATTTTTACAAAATATGTTTGTAAATCACAAAACCCAGTTAGGTCGTATGCAAATGTGCTCTGTTGTGTGGAAGATTACAGAAAGGTCACGTGAAGCCCGCTGACAAAGGGTTCATTCACTCCTTAACTTTCTGAGCCACTTATCCTAACCAGGGTCGCGGGGGAGCCTATCTTCGCCCTAATAGGGCAAAAGGCGAAGAAACACCCCGGACAGGTCATTAGTCCATTGCAGGGCAGGCAGCTAGAGGGGGTTGAAAGCAGTGATTATGAGGAATGAGCACACAGCCACATGGCTGAGACACTTACACTTTCGGATGCATCCTTCCTTCCTTGTCCAACCACTGCTGCCTAAGGGCTTGATTAAAAACAATTTCAGCAAACTACATAGAGAATACAGTTATGGTGGTGGACGCTGTGTGAGTGGCTGGAACAGAGTGGCCTACTGAGAGTGAGATAATGTTATACTCAAGATTTATATGGTCACTGTCTGAACCAAACCTTGCATTTTTTGTCTTTTTTACAAAATTGAAAAGGCTGATGTTTACATGCCACCAACATTTTGTAATTAATGGAACAATGGAAATCCGAAATGAAGGTTTTTTTTTTTGCTTCTCCTGTGAAGTTACTTTGGACATTGGTTTTGTACTGATACTAATTACATGCATTATTTTATTGAAATGACATGATCAGCTCTTGAATCCACAAAGCAACCTCTATATCCATCAAATTAAGCACACACTTTGAGCAGTCCTCAGAGAGCTGCGATGAGCCATGATGAGCTGTGATCACTGCTGACTGAAATATGACAGCTATTCCATTCCACTGGATAAAAACAAGACGTTTAAACAGTATTTGAGTATTTGAGTTGTAATGTGGTTCTTTGGGTCAATCTCTATTGCTTTTTTTTACGTCTCTCAATTTGACAGCAGCAATCTTCTCCTAATCCTTTCCTTGGATGAGCGTACCACTTCCTCACTGATGCTGTAAATTCACTAATCGCTTCTTTAACGCTCTTGCTAACAGCTTGCTAACACACGACGTTGTAATGCATGATTCTGGACGCAGCGCCCTGCACAGCCTGCTATGCTCTCTTATCCGTGCAGCCTTAGTGTACCCGCTGAACGAGAGCTAGCATGAAAGCAGATGTGCGTTGCAGGCCTGACCTTGGTTGCTATGGGTACTAAGGACGGACTCGTATTCAACCGCCTGCCTGAGTTCCTGCTAATTGCTGTCGTCATGGCAACAAAGCACCTGATGTAATGCTAGGAAAGGGCAATAACCTTACAAGAGTCCATTTATTTATAGGGAGCTATTCTGCACCGCGCCTGTCATGTTGGACTTGGAAACGGACTCAAAAGGTGGAACTGACGTATCTAATACCAGTGATGATCTTGAGAAAAAAATAAGACACATTTTAAAGTATGCATTAGACTGACACATTTCCATTGTTCAGCCTCAACTTGCATTGAAAGCTTTCTTTAAAAAGGCCCCATTTTCTATAACTAGCACCTTCATATGGCAGTGATTCACGCCTTCATCGTGCACAAGAACCACCCCAAACATACACTTTAACGCAAAAAGAAGGTGGGGGAAAAAGTTACGGTTCTAATTCCAAAAGTTTAATTCACAACAAAGACAAAAAGCACAAAAAAACAACCGAACTCCAGGAAACGAGATACACTGTGTGAACCATCGCGCAGCATGAATGACATGAGCAAGACTTTTGATCCCGGCGCTTTAAACCGACAGAATCCCGGTGTGACTTGATGTTTAGCTCCTCTGGCTCAACAGCTGATTTCCACACAGACGGACTGGATTACTGGGGTTTACATCCTCCGAGCTTTACGAGGGCGGCAGCCATTGTGTGGAACAGGGGTGTTGTCGGTGATCGACACAATCTCCAGTCCTCCCATGTTTAACCCTTTAATGGCAGACTGGACACAGAAAAACAGAAAATGGAGGGACATTATTTATTGTAAATATACATTTTTTAAACAATATTTAAAGAACTACAATGTGGCACCCCAAAAAAATACACAGAAAGATCTGTGGATGAACATACCAAAAATCAATGGCACTGTTTTACTGACAGATACTCAAGTGATACTTCAACCCGCAGTGCCCCAAATGGAGTCCATCAGCCCAGACATGTCTGGAGTCTGAAGTTTGCTTCTTCAGGTTTTGTACTGGAGTTATGAGCCTAATGTAGCTACTTGCAATGGATCCCCAGTCCATGGAGCCACCAATTCAAATGTGCACAAATGCACTGGACATATAGGCCTCAAGACAGCTTCTGATATTGTTGGCAACTAGGCAATATATGCTAACAATATCACATAGTGTCAGAAACCACAGAAGCACGACAAATTAAAATGACTGAATTTCTTCTTTTAGCAAAGTTTGGATGCGCCTAAAGAGGCTACATGTAATGGACCACCAGTCCATAGAGCCACCAGTTTAAGCCTCATCCAAACTGGCACAAACATACTGGACATATAGGCCTCAACACAGCTTCTGTGACTCTTGGCAAATACGCAACCTATGCTAACGATGTCATGTAGCGCCAGAAACCACAGAAACAAGTCTAAATAAAATCAATGAATTTCTTCTTTTAGCAAAGTTTGGACACTGATCACACCTTGGGGGGGAAACTAACCTTACCAAACTATCACTTTAATGCTTGATTAAAAAATAACCCTCATATCATCTCATGATATCTCCACTGACCACACATGTGCACTTTTTAGTTTACAGTTACAGATTGAAGTCTATGCGTGTTTCAAGTAATGTGGCTACCTTATAGTCACACATAAACACATCACAGCACAATACACAGTGTGAACAATGTGAAATTCTTTCTCTGCATTTAACCCATTCATTAAGCAGTGGGCTACCACCATGCCAGTGGTACCTGGGGTGCAGTGTTTTGGGACGGTACCTTGCTCAAGGGTACCTCAGTGGTACTACTAGCAGTCCTGGGATTCAAACCCACAACCTTCTGATCACGGGGTAACTCCCTAACCACCAGACCACCAACTACCCCATGGGGAACTTTATCACATTCACCAGTTGTCAGGATCCTGCAGAACCACCAGTAAGAATGTCTGTGTGTCAGTGTTATTATTTGGTGCCGCAAAGGTAGTGTTGTTCACCCTCTAATACTTCAGTGGTCAGTTTCTGGCCACAGGACACTACTGACTGGATATTTTTAGTCAGTGGACTATTCTCAGTCCAGCAGTAAGATGTTAAAAAACCCACTCTGTGCAGAACATACACACACACACACACAGGCGCGCACACACACACACACACACACACAGACACAGACACACACAGACACACAGACACACAGACACACACAGACACACACAGACACACACAGACACACAGACACACAGACACACAGACACACAGACACACA
>JBBIGA010000038.1:310335-324486 GCA_037576975.1 Alestes dentex
ATCTGATGAGAATGTCGATCTGTCCATGCTCAAGAGCTCCTTTTTAAGTGTTATTTAACATTTCTTCTCTATAGGTTTGACCATGATGTTAATAATAATTATTTTGATATCGTTCTCTATGATACTGATATCGCAGAAGGCTGCAATATACAAATAAGGCTCTAACCAATCACAATGTTTTTGACAGGGTGACCTGAATCACAGCCCCAGGTGAGTTACTGGGTGTTTTCATTCATTTAGGTGTTCATGTAATCCAACACAAGCCTAATTGTTTTGGCTGATCTTTAACCATTGAAAACACTGATTGGCTGAGGTCTGTTGAAAGGGCACCAGTTCTACATATTCCACCTATTTCATTTTTTTCCCTGACATTTGTGTGGGCTTGTGTACTAAGATGGAATAGATTAGTTCATAATGATTCATTCGCCGTTTTCCAACCTCTGTTTATCCTTTAATTAAACAGCCTGCTTTTGTTACTATGCCTGATTTATGTAAATGCTGTCTTTTCTGATTGGCTACACTGTGTTGCAGCTGATTCAAAGACAACAGGGCTGAGACACTGCTTAGAACTTAAGCATTAAATGTGAGGCTACATTAATAACCTGAAATACTTGACATCTAAATCTTGTGTGTGCCATTTTAATATACACAGTCTACTTTGAAGGTTATTAGTAAAAAAAAAATACAAAAATGGTCCCATCTTCCCACATTAAGGTCCACTAGGGGGCAGTATTTAAATGCAGAATTGAGAAAAACGGCAATTGAAGGCAAATCTGAATAAGAGTGATGCTCTATTATGCTTCAGCACCGAGACAGCAAATTCCCTCTCTTGTCAAACTTAAATGCCGAGGAATACTGGCCTCTGCACTTTTTGTATGTCTCTCTCTTGCTCAAGCGTCAAACAGTCAATGGGTTTTGTGCTGAATGCGCACAAACAGGGATTAGTGAAGCTATGAATTATTTAGACAACTAGAATGTGTAGGTGTCTGAAAATTGGAAGTTGACAAAGCTGTTTTTTCTTTTTTTTTTTGGAGTGTTTTGGGACAAGCCGTCCTGTACCAATGTGCACATCAAGTATGTGTTTTTCAACAATTTCACAAGGGTGTGGGTGGTGGTTTGTGACAGTGTTGGTGTGTGTATGATGGACAGGTTCGATATAGGGAACTGTGCGCCTTTGTGAACGTATTAATTCAACCTCAATATCTCAGTTTTCCACGGAGGATTTTCATATTCATAAGCGCGCCGAGCCTGGCAGTGTACACAGCGGAGCAGGCGGTTGACAGCAGGCAAACATGCAGTGCACTCTGGGCCCAGCTTAAACGGCTTAAACTGGAGAATGAACTGGGTCAGCTCAAGTCCACTTTCAAGTCTGAGTCAATAAAATCGACCCTCAACCGGTTCAAAGGGGCATTTCGCCGGTTTTTCGAAATTTCTGCGTGATTAAAGCACATAGAGGTAAACACAGCCATTCTGAGTGGTTTGGTGTGAAGTGGTTCACTTCTAGAATCAGGGACATCTGAAGAGTTTAATGGCTTTCAAAGCTCCCTCACAGAAAGTTATTAAATGAAATAGTTACGAATACACAGATGAAATCTGAGACATTGTTCTACCATAGTTTTTGACTGGAAATCTGTTGATGGTGGAGGGATACACTTAGGGTGCTGAGAGGCAAAGCAGTTGCTGAAGAAAATGTTCTTTCGAGAGGTGGGAGCCTTATCATATAATTTTTGACAGACACGTTTCCTGTTCCTGACTGGCTGTTCCCCATCATCTGCCTCTTATAAGAGCTTGGCCAAGTCCAGTCTGCGTTTAACCCTTAGAACTCAGTGTATTAGTAAAATCTGATTTCAGCAAATATAAACAAGTGTTAAACAGTCTAAAACTGGTGTTTGCTCTCCTACTCGCTCGCCGTTTACTGCTCTTTCACTGCCCCGCTCAGCCACTCTCCGGGCCCCCTCCCACTTTTGAGCAGAGACTGTCCTGTAAGTTCTTCTGGGATCAAAGATCTTGTGTTTTAGTCAGTTTGTTACTAAGGCCCATAATTATTTATGGGCATTTATGCATGACGCCATTTTTAAGTCACCTGTAGCGGTTATAATTACATAATTACGTTTTCTGAAATCACAATAACTTTGCTTCTACGGGAACACCGTAGAACAAAAGCTCAGCATGATGTCTGACACCTTGAGCATCAACACAAACCAGGGGAACTTCTCTATAAGGAATTATAATGACATTTTACCATCTGTTGCATCTCATGTTCTAAGGGTTAAAGCAGTTCTCCTTTTTTCTGTTACACTTTACTCTGGACTAGGTGTGTGTAGGTTCACTGATGGGTTTGGATAGTTTAGAAAAAAATGCTATATTTGTGCTGGAGACAGTGTGACCCCTGGTTCCGTTGATCACAAATGTAAAGAAATCTGATCTGGTAAAATTTGAGAAACTGGTATAGTTCCCCTTTAAACGGCAGAAGCAAGACATGGCACTCGTCCTAAATATTAAGAGTTTCATGTCTCTAAGCTTGAAAGGTATGAAGCTTTGATGCTTGGTTTGGATTTATCCTCATCTGACTGGATTTCCCATCCCTGGGCTGCAGTTCAGAGAAGAGGTCGCTCTCCTGGGAGGGAGCATGCCAGTCAAAACAAGTGTGTGTGTTTTAGGGGTGTCAGAGGCTATCTCCAAGTTTTGCTTTCCTGTCCGTCATGAACATTGCTGCACAGTTGCAGTGATTCTTACTATAGAAAGATGGCAGTTGAAACCATTCCAAAGGAGTGCTCTAGCATTTTTCAATCTAATCTACCTCTGCCCCATCTGGATCAGGCAGTCTGTTACCATAGACTATAATTTTGACATGTTTACCTCCACTCCAATAAACACCGCATACCCATTGCATCAAAACACAGCAATAGAACCCTATGGGCAGGTGCTGAAGCACTCGGCTTCTATTATAAGGCTTCTATGCTTTGAGTTCAGCTCTTTTTTTGAGTGCAAAGGAATTGTATCAAATTTACTGTACATGATAATCAACTTTATGATGTAGATATGGCAGGTAGAGTTGAAAAACTCCATACCATGGCAACATAAACATTTTAATATAAAATTGTTTAGTGTGGTATGTAAACACCATAAAATACCCATCACTTCCCGGTCCACAAATGTCCATATGTTGAAATGAAATTAAGCTGCAGGAACAGCCTGTTTTGAATTCACTGTTTTGAATACATTTACATATGTCCTCCTGTTCGCCCTTTAGCAACATGTTAGGCGAGGATAAACTGCTGTTAATGTGGGGGCTTTTGTGACATCATGAAAACAGTGAATTCAAAGCAGCCTGTTTTTCCATCCATGATTTAAGGGGTGCTGGAGGTACAATTTAGAAAGTGTAACAACAAAGAAGTGAGGAAAATTTCATTTTTCATGATGTGGGCACTTAAAATGTATTGTCACTACAAGCAAGGAAAACAAAAAACAATCCAGTCTCCTTATCTGACATGTTATAGCCCATCTGTGTCTTGGCCTTCTGGGGTCATTATTTGTCAAAAGGGATGCATAAATGTTTAAAAGGTGTACTAAAACCTCCTGTGGCCAAGTAAAGTCCTGATGGTGATAAAATAATAATTCAGTTTGTTCATTTACCTTGTTATCTACATAGCTAACAGAAGCTGTATTTGAATGAGAGGATACAATCACTCATTCTACAGCAAGATACTGTGCACAAGCAGCGAATATATATAAGTATTTGAGAGCTACTTTGCAAACTCCAGACTATTCAAAGCCTGTAAAATTCTGTACAGGCCAACCCTACATAATACAAAGGTTATGATGCAAGGATGCTAAGCTAACATTAAGCATATGTGACTGCATCAGTCACAAATGACAATGGTAAATAGCAGTAGTAAATATATTCAGCGCCCTCAGTCCCTGGCTGAAACCTGTGAGCTTCTAAGCTTTTAGGATTTGGGTCTGCCCCAGGGGGTGATTACGGATCCGGAAAAACAAGATAGAGTTATCAGTTCAACTCCAAGTGCTTTCTGTTTCGCAAGAAGAAGAGTCTTCACTGGATGACTGTGCTACTAGTTTTTGGATGCTGTCAATGACTGAAGATTTCAGAGGGACATGGGTAGTGGAGGACACTGGGACACTGAGAGGTAGCTGAGGAGATCCGGTGAGTGAAGCCGCCACACACTCGGCTGTGGCGAATGGGGGGGGGATCCTGTGAAGAGCAGGTGCTTTGTCTGGGTTTATCCTCCTCTGGATGGCTTCCATTTCCCTGCGCTGCAGTTCAGAGATCATCTCCTCTCTCTCCTGAGTCAGATCATGCCAGTCAAACCTGCAGCAGAAGCTGTTTAGCTTCTTTGCCAAGATAGCACAGCTGTGCGTGAGTGTTTGGGTTGTCTGGGAGGCCAGCCAGTGTCTTAACATGTCTCTGGCTTTGTCCAGACAGCTTCTCTATTTTATTGTTAAGAATGACCTTGACAGCCTGGCCTAGAAGTGCGAACACTAAAGCTTGTGACCAGGTGTGACCATGCAAAAGCAATAGCTAGGAGGAAAACAAATCAAATGTATAAACATCAGCACACAAATATGGTCATGTGGGTTTTCTCAAAGTTTGTGAAAATGTATATTAAATTAATGAAAAACTTACAATGCCATATAGCTCTGCTCCAAATACTTTCTTAGTCAACGATTTTTAAAATTTGGCCCTCAGGGCCAATCATTTGAGCAATTCATTGTAAGCCACATCAACTGCTTAGTTTTGACTGGGGTGGGTTGAATTTTTATCCTAGAAACCCTACGGATATTTAAAACATGTATTCATGTGAATAATTGTTGCTGAATTACCACCAATTTTACCCTAACAAAGTTATTAATTTCTCCTCTTCTTTTTGTTTTCTTACCATCAAATATTGTGTAGTATTGATATAGTTCTCTCACATCTAGAAGGTTTTTGGTCCAGCATAAAAAATATCTCCCACCTGACACAAGAAACAAGATGATATTAATCTAGTATGCGACTAAACAAGGCATTACAACTGTAATTTGGACATTTCCAGAACTCAGAGAAAAACAGGCTTAAAAGGAATCACACAATACAGAAAACCTTGAAGTCAACACAGTACAAATATATACCTATGAAATAAAACCACTGAATGTAATATTAGAACCAGTAACAATACAAAAACAAATACATTTTCTATAGTGCATTAATAAGCAGCAATGTAGCATATAGATTTTTTTTAGGAATTTAAAAATGAAATATTCTTTATTCTACAATAAAACACACTTTGATACATTTAAATGCAGAATTGTTTGCTGAATTTGACATACTGGAAGAATGCAGAAATGCATAGAATGCACCCAGATTTCTGATTACTGATTGCTGGGTGAGAGACCCTCAGGGGAGATGGAGGGCCATAGTTGGGGCACAGTTTTACTGTTATGTGTTAAAAAAGAATTCTTTTCGCTACTGTACTGAAATCATTGCACTCTTATTCTGTATTTAAAGTACCTTAATTTACACAGTGTGTATGTGCAACATCAGCATGCAGGGGCTTCTTAAACCCACTCTAGTTGTCTTTGTCTGAGATGCTAATTACTTCGAAAGAGCGAGCACTATGTGCGTTTGCTGAACAGACACTTTGACCTGAATCCCATTTCAAATTAAATTCGATGACGGCCTCCACTCATAAACATGGTACAGCCCGACAGCTTAATTCATGATTGAGAGTTAAAGCAGGGCCTCATAGGTCTTCAGAGACGTGTAAATGGGGCCGAGAACGTAATAAATGGGTTGTGAGGATGCACCTCTCTCCGCTTTAGATGCCACAAGTGCTGAAATCAGCAGGATGAGATCAGGTGGGGCTTTTGAGAGCCTTCAGCAATTAGCTGACCGACAACGTCCGCCCTGTCCGCTCTCACATCCTTGTTTTGCTTGCAGCCAAGCTGCAGACCTGCATGCTCTTTCGCAATATTGCTGCTGATGGTTCCACAGAGCTTGTATTTCCTAAATGAGCCTGATGCAGCAGTGTTTATTCTAAACCTCATGTATAGACTCATAGGTACATGTCATAGAATGTCAGTGAAGGTTTACTAGGTCGCGCAAGTTAACTAGGGTCACTTACAGCTATATGATGTGTGCATGTGGTCATTATCCTGCCTGTGAATTATTTTTTACTGCAGTAAATAGAGCCTTCGATTGCATGCATTTTTTTTCTCAGTTCAGTACATGGCTGTGAACTTTTTTAAAAGAAGGAGCCTAGACATCTGTAATACAAAAATCTACCAGTTGTGAATAATTCAGCCAAAATGTGTCCCAACAATGGTTAATCAGAATCAGAATCAGAAACCTTTATTGATCCCAGATGAAATTGCTTGTGTTACAACTGTATAGGCACACAGACACAAAGATAAGAACAATATTTTATATAATAAGTTCCATATGAGGAGTTAATTTGCTGTATGGTGGCAATTTACCATATGTTGCACTTCCGGCACAGATCTGTGCTGCTCATGTTCTAAAGTTTAATGATCTGGGTTCAACTTTTCACCTCTTTTTGCTCTTTTTTTACACACAAGGTTTGCTCTCCTGAAATTTGAGAAGTTTTAGGGGGGGAAGTAATGTTTCAGTTGTACGTAAGAGTGTAAGAAAAAGAGACTAACACTATGCACATATAGATGTGTGCTTTTTATTTTGTAACCTTATTTTCTTTTGTAACCTTTGTGTGTTTTTTTTGTAACCTGGATCATTTGCAGTTATGGTTGTTTAAGAATATATGGGTCTAAGTGGGTGGAGATCAGTTTCCTCTGGGATCAAAAAAAAGCAGTTTCCTTCGTGATCAATTAAGATTTCTGATTCTGATTCTGATTGGTTCATCATTCAGTTCACACAAAACATGTTTATACTTGTCCCGATGAAATGCAACGTTTTCACCCAGACACTAATTGGATTTTCTTTCCTTGAGCAATATTTAAAATCTATAACCAGGCTCGCTAAGGCAGAGTCTAAGTGTGTGCTGTATTTTTGCAATCCCAGATGGCTAGATCAAAACACATTCTGAACGTAGATGCGGTTACACTGATATTACACCTGATACAGGAAGCGTTTTAAGCGTTTTAAGGTCAGGTGTAAACAGAACCTTGTATTCCCATGTAATATTGTAGAGAGCGCCACAAGCCACAAAGTCAACATGTGGCATCCTCTTCAATAAATAAATTGTAGGAAATGTCATAGAGCTCTATTACCTGTGATAATAGAGACTCCACAGGTCCACTGTTGACTGGCGCCATAGTGCTGCTCTTTTGTGACTAAAAAAAAGTCCATTAAAAAGTCATTACAGTGGCGAGGAAGCAGGATAGGTATGACCCTCTTGGCAAAAGAGAGCCAGCAGAAATTGCCCCATCCATCATAATTACACCTATTGCAGGGAGCTGTGAGGGTCCGGGGGGCCGAGCCGTGTAGTTGACCTGGTGCAAGTTTGGTGGACAAGGAGGATGAAATTGAAGTAAAACCTCAGAACTGCTTGAGAGCAAGGTGACATTAAGAGTGTCAGAGTGAGTCCATGTTTAGTTTAAACGTGTTAAATATGTTTATTGGCTTTTGGCCTGCTTCTCTTTTTCAGGTGACCTATCTTCCATCTCTTTCGGTGTACTATTTGAAAAAAAAAACAAGCTGTTGATATCCCCAATCAGTTCCATTCAGCTTCACAGGGTTTAAATTTTCTGTAGAAAACTACAAAAACGATGGAATGACATGATGAACAGATATGTATAAAACAGCTGGATATAACAAGAATGGATATAACAAGAAATGACTATAAAAAGTGTCAAACTAGACCTTTATTTCAGGCCATAAAGGTCTTAAACTCCGATTACTACAATAATGCTATTTCCTGCTATTACCTCTATGGAATTTCTAGTAGAATGTTAACAGTAAGCTAACGGTGGTGCACGATACGACTTTATGTAGATTAAACATGAACATTTGAGGCTTGCAAAAACAACCTGTTTCATTTGAACAAACATTAACATCCATTGACCCCAAAACTATTTAGATATTTGTGCTGTACTTTTAAATGAATGAAATTAATTGTGTTAGGAAACAAAATATCAAATCAAGAGACATTCATTTAAAACCAAAAGGCTTAAGTGGTTTGTTTTAGATCAGTGGAGCATTGTCTTCTGCAGGTTTGCATCTAAAAACCCATTTTGACTTTATCATCCCACCCGTAACCACCAGCTCACCTACACTACTATAAGAAAAACAGCCTCAGACTGTGATGTTTCCACATCTGTGCTTTACAGGAGTCTTATTGTGGTCTAGTAGGTATTCTTTTATAGGCCATTTGGAGAGTTATCTGTGTATTGAATCTTGCCTTACTGAAGCTGGCAAGCATGTAGCTTAGATTGTAGGGGTGTGTAGCAATTATGTAGTGGCAAAACTGGCACGCGCCAGCCCTGATCAGATAGATTAGTGAAGACTTCATATACTATAAAAGCTTGACACAGCGTGCCTCCCTTTGCATTTGTCAGAGAGAAAGCCCCCCTCAGTGGTCACTGGACTGATGTAGTCGTCTGCATTGCACCATGAATCCCTCATGATGCATGGCCTCTTCACCTGCTGCCATCTGTACTTCCCCATCACCCACCGCTGCGCCGGACGAGGGGTGCCAAAGACCCATGGAGACGGTTATTATTAATGATGACCAGCGGACTGCGCTACAAAGACGGAGATGAAATAGTGTGTGAAATCCACACCTGTTTTGCGGCAGCAGAGCCTGTGTGGCTCATTCCCCAGGACCAAGCTGTGTTCTGAGGGCAGGTTTTTATTGGTGAACACTGGGAGATGGCAATCTAGGCATCAATCATCAGGCTGACAGCTGGAGAGCACTACCGTGTGAATATGATGGATGAGAACAAAAGCTTTTGCTAGGCTAGGCTAAGGGCCAGTAGCTTGAAATTGGATCACAAGACTTGGTTCAAAACAGCCTACTTTCTCAAAATAGTTTATCTGCTGTTGCTGTGTTTAGGCCACACATCAGTGTTCCATCATTTCACAGCTGTAGACATTAGACACATCACTCCTGGGGCCTTAGAACATGGAAGATGGATTATATCCGGTACTGTCTATGTAAAGTTCAGCCCTTACAGATTGTAAAAGTTATCCAGTGATGCACAGATTATTTTGGTTTTAAAAACACAAATTAACCAGATTTATATTTGATAAAATACATAGGCCACCACCTGCTGTTTTGTACACTTCTCAGTAAAAAAGAAAGCAGGTTGATTGATTATCGCTTATAATGGTAGGATACACCCAGAAGCATAGGTCTGACGGACGAAGTTTTCTTAACAAACTGATTAGAGCAGGCTCAGTGGTGGGTGAGGAAATCAACAACTTGGAAACTCTGGCTGAAAGGAGAACCTCGTCTCGACTTCAGTCCATCATGGGCAATGCTGATCACCTACTCCACAGTGGTAAGGTTGAACAGAGAAGCATATTTTGCCACAGACTTCTTCATTGAACACCACTGTAAATCATTCTTTGCCACCGCCATCAGACTATATAACTCTCACACAATAATTTGTGCAATAACCTGTTGCCACCCAGATGTGCATTTTTTAAGGTGGACTAAATCATTATCATTATGTGCAATATCTTTATTATCTTGATATTGTTTATTGTGTGCAGTAGTCTCATCATGTGCAATATCACTACTTATGTCATTACTCATGTCACTTATGTCACAGTACTTATGCAACAGTATTATCATGTGCCATATAACTACTACTTATATTATTAGTATGTGTAATAACAGACTTGATATAGAGTGCAACTCCAAACCCCTATTTGTGTTAACTAGTATATTACTTCAGTAGTTATTTGATTTTTTTTAGTATTTAGAGTATTTGTATCCCCTTCTCTTACTGATCGCAGCACTTTTTGTACACAGCATAGTGTATCTAGTGCTAAGCATTTTCTGCGTGTTTCTGGAGAATTTATTTTGTCATTTATTTGACTTCTACTATATTTTATATTGTTCTGTACAGTTGTAGCATGAGCAATTTCCTCCAGGATCAATACATTTTTCTGATTATGATTCTACAAAAGATGAATGAGAGATACTCCAAAGAAATTACAGCCCAAGTCTTCTTTTTCAATGATTTTTTCAATGTTTAAAGTATTGCATTGATATTGTTACACCCTTAATGAGGGTGTAAGAAATTATGTTTAATCTTGTATACGCAGTAGTCCTAATTTAATGTGATGGACCAGTGGTCTAGGTGATCAAACTCAAACTTGCACCTCTGTTTCACCAGTTCCTCCTCAGACCATACAGATGCCTACATCTGTCACCCCATCTGTTTGTTCTTTCTCGGCACAGGCTATGGAGGATTATTTTTGGATCCAAAAAAAAGAAGAAATATATTATCATCTCATGCCATACGATGGTCTTACGCCACCTCAAAAAATGGAAGGAAATGATGCTTTAATTCTCCCTTCAAATGACTGTGCCATGAACAAAGGTATCATATAATCAGCAATGTGACAGTGTGTATTAATAAAAATAATTGGTCGCTTTTTTTTTTATCTAAACCCTCATGCGCTTTCAAATGTTAATGCATTTTGCTGGGCAGGGTGATATTATGGGCACTTTATGGATCATTAGACATCAAAGCACATAATATTTCTAACCTTAAGCTCTGCAATATTGCTGTATTTCATACAGGGTTCATTTTAATGATGCAAAACTGCAGGGTGTGGGGGGGGGGGGGTGGCTAAATTGAACTTTTCTGAAGCTGTAGTAAGCATTGCACTGCATTATTATACTTATTGTGACTTGATCTCTGTAAGGTCATTTTCAAGGGAGGGCTGGGAACAATGGAAAAGTCTTTTGGCATGCATTTTTATTACAAATGCGCCAGCAAAAACAACGGATACCTCAGACATACATCGACCTGCTTTGGCCTTCTCTATATGCTCGCACCAAGTCCTTGAGAGATCATTTCTTGTGAAAGCTGCACACATAATTGGCTCCATCCTGAGTAAATTTACCACAAGGGCAATGTTGGTCTGCAAAAACCATCAGAACATAATCACAGATTTTTCCTTTCTCCTTGTTGCCTCCTGAAATTGCCCATTTTCTTTCGTAATTTTATTTCTTCTCTTTCCCCCCATTCTTGTATTGATTGGGTGGGCTTTGTGGATCGATAGATTGCTGTAGGTCTGAGGGACTGCTGTGCGACTGGGTGGTACATGAGTCCCCCACAACCGCTGCTCCATCAAGCCCTCTCGAAATGCTACATCTTGGCTCTGGGTTATTCAGAAAGCAAACGAATAACATTACCCGCTCTTATGGCATCCATTCTGCCACAGAAGATCTAATAATGCTGTTTTGCATTATACTTGTTCAACCGCTGCTCATTCACGCTTATGGTTTTATGCAGAAAGCATGTCTGAACAAACAGGCCTGAATAAAGAGGCTTGTGGTCGACCTTGTGAGCTGTTAATGAAATATATTAATGAACATATTCTTTCGTAGCAAAGATTAAACTTTGTAGAACACACAGTCCAAGCATTAATGAATATGAGCAAAAATCCCATCCAGCCATCCAGCCTTGCTTTTCCTAACCAGGGTCACAGAGGGTGTTGGACCCAATCTTGATTGAATATTAGCATTATTTCTGTACACTCTTGTTTGCTGTGCTGGACGATGCTTTCACATGCCAAAAACAGTCTGGCTGAATCTGAAGGAACCATTCAGGAGGCCAAAACCAAGAAGCTCACAGGCGTCACTGAAAAACACTTACACTATAGATTGTCTTGATTGGTGTTGTCATGTTTTATTACTGTTTATTGGAGGACAGGGAATTTATCTCCATGTTTTTTTCATAAATCATTTAGAGTTAAAGACCCAGAGACCTAGGTCCTAATGCCTCTGTATGTTACCATCATTCCAGAACTCATAGGGCGAAAGTCAGAAAAACAACCCAATTCACCTGACGTGACTTTGGACTGTGGGAGGAACCCGGCAAACCAGACAGAAACAGAGAGAACATGGAAACTAGACACAGAACAGACCCTCAGCCACAAATCAAACCCAGGAACTTCTTGCGATGAGACTACAACCCTGCCCATTGCACGTCTAACCTGCCTGTTAACAATCTCCTTCAAGCTAATGAAAAACTAAGCATAAAGCTCTGTAATAATAAGCTTCGTACGTTTAGCACCCATTAATACCTTCAAACTGTGTTCAGTTTGTAGGCCTATGCATGTAACTGCCCACACTGTCACTTTTTTGGTAATTAAGTATCCAGTTGTGAGGCTATGCTAAAAGGCCAATTTGATGCACTTGTATTAATATTTGCTAGCAGTGGTAGCATGTGAACCATGCACATGCATGAAAGCATTCAGGTCTGGGCTAAAGCTATATTAAAGTTCAGCTCTTTAATTTATTTATTTGTAATCATTTTTTTCAAATTTGCAATTAATCAGTTCTGAAATCTGCGGGTGCTGCAGCCCCCACTTCCCAGTCCCTGGACTATATCTTGCGGAGGAAAATTTAATAAAGCAGTTAATAAAGATGTCAAAGGTGCCTCTTCTATCTGTCCCCACAGGCCTCCTCTGTCCCTCTGGCTCTTTTTTATTGAGCTGGCCAAATAATTATTGTCTTTGCATGCCAGCTATACTTTTTTATCTCTTTGCTCATAAGAATTCTTTAGTTTTTGCATGTGTGTGTGTGGTTTTTTCCTACTTATTTAAGAGCTTCCTTTAAATGTCAGAACATGTTTGACTTCATCTGCTGCTTGCAACAGCGTAGTTGGACACTCTAAAGTCCTTGCTGAGTGGCAGCTTAACGCTACCCCCCCCCCGTCTCTTTCTGATGACTGAACTGACACTAGCGCTCTATGCTGGAGGACATTATGCAAATGCTAAACCCCCATAACTGAAGCATGTCATTGTTGAGTGTCATTGCTGGTCTGCACCCCTGCTGATGCTTTTTTGGACATAATCGCGTTATTGTAGGGGAATGGGGGGGTGCGAGTTGTCCACGTGAATTCAAATGAGTGATCTATATTTCATAAGTGGCATTGTAAGTTGAATTATGAAGATAGAAAGTTGTTGTGAAATACAGCATGTTTTACTCTCTGTTTTGCCTCTACAGGGCCTCTGTTTGTTTATTTAAAGGGCCAATATCATAGAGGACTAAATCCGCCTTAATTATTCAAAGTTTGAGCTGAAAGAGTACATAAACTATTCAGTCTACACCAGTTTAGCTCCGCCCACATAACAAGAAGTTGTTAAATGGTCCTTTCAAAAGCAATTAGAACAGTTTTTAGTGCATCTGCCCACACAATCACACAAAAAATGGACCTCAAAGGAAAAAATACATAGATTTAAAAAATAGAAAAATAGGCCCTTTAATCTACTAAAAGTAGATGTCTCCAGAGTTTTTTCTTCACAGCTCAGAAACTGATGTTTCATTCAGGCATGCAGTGACAGGGTACAGAGGAAGGACAGGAATATTACAGCCTTTGGATCTCTGGTATTTAATCTTATTTATTTGATGCACCTTGTAGGAATGAAAACCAGTGACCTTGCTGTTGTGTTTGGGGGGGCATCACGGATGCCCTTCATCTCTGCTGAATATTATCATTATTTCTGTGCACCCTGATTGCTGTGGTGGTGCGTTGCTTCAACATGGCAAAAAAATTCTGGTTGAATGTGAAGGAACTGTTCAAATGGCCCAAATCTAGTAGCTTACAGGCCTGTGCTGAAAAACACGTACACTGAGGAGCAGATTTTCTTAATTGTTCTTGCCATATTTTATCAATTTTTATCAATTAAGAGTTTCAATTTATCTCCTCTTTTTTGAGATTATTTATGATACATGTAGAGCTATAGCTCTGGATGCCTATGCCTAACGAATCCCCTGCATGTTACCATTGCTGGTAATTGTCAAGACTCGCAAACAGACCTTATATAGTTTGTGACATACTACTACCTGTAAAAATGGTCACATGTATTTAAAGCAAAGTTGTGCCCACACTTTTTTCCATTTTTATAGCTAACAGTATGTCATAATTGTGAGAAATCAAATATGTGCATCTTTTTGGAATTACTTTACAACTGAGGAAAGTGTAGCTATTTAG
>JBBIGA010000038.1:341868-376845 GCA_037576975.1 Alestes dentex
GTGTGTGTGTGTGTGTGTGTGTGTGTGTGTGTGTGTGTGTGTGTGTGTGTGTGTGTGTGTGTGTGTGTGTAGGTGTGTGTGCACGCTTGACTATAAACCCGTCAGACTGCTTGGAAAAGGGCTACTCTGTTCTGAAACCTCAAACAAGATTGAATTACTGAAGATCATTTTAATTAAATTTAACCCAAATGTGCTTTTAACATTTTACTGCTTTAATGGCATCTCCTCCTGTATTTACTGAAATTTAAAGATTAACTCCACGCAGCTCATTTATTTTCTGTGTCTCTTATCATGTAGTTGTAAATGCTCATTTATTTACAGTACACAACAAAATCCATAGTGTTGCACTCACTCTTACAGTGTTCATTTGTGTGCAGCACTACTGTGCAACCTTGGAGATCCTGCTGTGAACAGCCAATGCATTTAATATTGATAAGTTTTAAATGGATGTATGAACCCTAATCCAAGTCTGCACCCAGTGTTACTGCAACCAGGAAGAACTGTTTTTCTGAATTCCCATGACTGTGTTATTGTAGCACTTGTTGTAATTTGTTGAAAACAAATTGGCATTAATTCAGGTGAGTATATCAGTGAACACAACAGACTGCACAGGTGAAAAGCGAGTGGAGAGCTTTTAGAACGTCATGCAGCTGTCAGCATGCCTTTTTAAAGTCAGGAGTTTAGTGAGAGCCAGAAAGGTCAAAGTGAATCCTTCTCCTGTCTGGCTGGGCTTATAGTTGATTTCAGAGTGTCACAGAACTGTCAGCCAGGCAGCGCATGCATAATAACTAGGGATGCAAAGATATGGGGTGGTTTTAGCCAATGCAGATATAATTGCTATTACAAAATGTAGAAATTGGGACTAAATCCACCTGGACTAGAATTACAAGGAAATGGCAGTTATTTGTTTATGGGGGTTTATGCATGCTGTAAAACTAAATCAGTGCAGACATAGCATAGAGCCTCAGTATTCCCTAAACATTCTGCTTTTCCAGTTTATAGTAACTGCTAAAATTGGTTTGAAATATTGGTCAAACCTAGACTAGATTTTTGCAGTTTTCTTCTCAATTTAGTCAAATCCATTCCTCTCACAAGCTATGTCTCTCCTGGCAAAAAGGAACCGCGCCACACCGCAAACTAATTTTTAAAAAAATTACAAATAAAGAGGACCAAAATGTCATACCGTAATTATGTTGGTACATATATCTTTTATCGTTGTGCAGTTTAAACAGATTTTGATGAGCCCTGAATGTAATGTGGTCACAAACTGTGTGCTTTGTATTTGTCAGGGAAATATGAATACATAGAATCATCCCCTCACCCATGGAAACTGGTGTAATATGCAATTAAAATGTTGCAGATTGTTAGAGGCTAATTTGTATCTTGCAGCCTTCTGCTACATAAGTATTGCAAAATCCAATATTGTGATAATGATTAACAAACAATATATTGTGCAGCCCTGCAGGCATTGCCTGGTAGAAAAAAAAGCAAGCAAAGGCAAGGTGGATTATTGGCCCTGATGGCGTGTGACATGCACATCGTTCTTTGTGCAATTAAGAGTGACTGCATGTTGTGTGAGCAACACTCTCGGGTATTGATTTTGTTGTTGTGTTGCTCCTGAATTAGGCAATAATTTTCACCAGTGCAAAGCTAGCATGAGCAGCGGCAGGGCAGTGGGGAGCATGTTGTGCTTTTTTTTCTTTTCTTTTTTTTTTTCGACAGTCAGAATTGAATTAAGTGTGCAAAACATCTCATAAAAAGGTCACATCATGAAATAATCATCTCTTAATTGTTTATGCGCAGAGAGGGAGAAGGAGAGAGAGAGAGGGAGGACGTCCATGTCGCACTGGAGCTTGTCCTCCAGGGGTTTTGTTTTTGTCTGGGTGTCTTTCAGGTGTACAGGAACATAAAGGCGTTGTCATGTATATGTTTAATTCACATCCCAGCGACAATGAATCCCCAAAGAAAGAGACTCAACATGATGCATCTTCTTTCGTTCCAGGTGCATGAGACTCCCCCCATTTCTCTGTGCCACTGCAGCCTTTTACTTTCAAGATAACTTTATTCTGCCATGAAATATTGAACACTTCCAATCCACGAACAAAATTCCTTTGATCTTCCTTTTCTAGGTCATGTAAAAGCCTGTGTGCCACGAATTCCTTACTCCGACACATTTATAATTAGATCCACTTTAATTAATATTTTCTCTAATTTCAAAGCCTAATTTGCACAGCGCAGTGCCTGGCGATGAATTGCGCTTTTTTAAACGAATCGCTCCAAGACAAGGGGCTGCGGTATTAAGAATGGAGTCAGTCAGTTGTCTATTATGAAACACGGCCCAGAGCGGGCTGCACATCTACCTGCTGGGTAACTATGATCTCGCATGAGTCGGCTACAGTAGCAGCCCACGCCGCGCAGCTGTGTGGGCTGATATCGTGCAAAAGGAATATGAGGCCGTTTGAAGGAGAGTAGGCTTGGTGGATGTAGACGGTGACATTCTGGGACTATAATGGAAAGTTCTGTCGAACGGATAATATTGGACGTAGTTATGTCTTTGGTGAGGCTTCATGCACTTTAAAATATAAGGCATTGAATTTGAATAAATTATATTCCAAAAGACCAATTAAGTAAAGATATAATGCCATAAAGACAGAAGATATAATGGATTCTATTCATTCAAAATGATGCAAAGTTAATACATTCATAGCAGCTCTTTTTTCAGCGTGAAAAATCAATCTGCATAACCATGTGAATGCTAAACCATGTTACTAATTTCATATTGTGGGACAGTAATTGTTATTGTGATAAATGGATATGTCTCAATATGCTTGTCTGTGCACATTGTGGAGATATTTGGCACCTGAAGAGCAGGGAACAACTGCATTTTTCATTATAAAGCAAGTCCTTGTTAATTTCAATTTTTGATTACAGTAAAAATATATTTATAAAGTTCATTACTGATTAGGGCTGTCAGCACTGATTATATCAGTGATTGTGTATCGATGATTTTGATGATCAATTGAGAAATCATATACACACGGTTTATAACAACAATATTGACACAATTTGAGTGAAATTTGGAACTACTATCACAGGCATTAGTGGTGGGTGATTTAAAATTATTATGAAATTATTATGAATTGTTCTTCAAGCAGTGATGATAAAGTCACGATACACTCATAAAAAAGTATCACAGTAAGAATAAATCATCGTCATACAGTCCATCAATAATATGGATATTGGGGAGATCCTGATTGTGTCAGTTTCTTCTCTTTCAGTGAGACACACCAGCATCAAGGGAAAATTCAGACAGGACCTGCATATTCATTTGCAAAGTAATCGCTTGAATAGAATGAAAAGAGAATGTACACTTTAACTGATTATTTATAGTCCATTATAATTAAGTAATTAATTAGCCCTAATGTGGCACTACTGGTCTTTTTGTCTGTTCTAACATCAAGAAAAACCTAAATATTCTGATGACTATTGACTAAACGGAAATGGTATTACTTTGATTAGGCTTGCACAGTGATAGTAAAATCTCATTTCCTGCCAGATTAACAACCTGCCTTTCTTTTATTGATTTCATGGAATCTGTAGGAAGACTAATATTTCCACACATTAACTGAACTTTTAAACATGCAGGGTGTTGGGATATCCTTCATTAATACCACAGCTATTCTACCTCACAAAAATAGTTCAGCGGAGCTGGTTAAGTGCACTCAGTGCTACAGGCAGTCTTCATGCCTTCAGAAAAGCACAGTATTAAAGGCACTGTACAATTAAGCACATCACACATGCGGTTATCTCTGTTCTATATAAATATGTGTGTGCATGCGTGTGTTTATGTGTATGCATGCGTCTGCTTAAGCTTGAGTGTATGTATATTTATATATATATATATATATATACACACACACACACACACATATATAAAGTTACCCCACACTTTCACATGGATCAGCAGTTGCGGTTTCAATCCATCGTGGATTTTCAAACCTCCCGCCTCTGAGTACAGCTGACTGTGACGTCCAGGCCTCGGGCACCACGCGGTGGTTACCAAGGCAATCAGACACCTGAACGGAATGAAGCTCCGCTGCTCAGTGCGGCCCAAAACATAAACAACTAGCACAAGGGGGCGTGGCGGAGGAGCCCCGGACGTCACAGTCAGTTGTACTCAGAGGCGGGAGGTTTGAAAGTAGCCAATCCGAGAACGTTATTTATTTCTCCTTGCTGCTGATTGGCTGCAGCCCTGTGACGCTGCAGTCCAGAATTTTGCCCGTGGAGCGTCTCGAGTGTTCTTGTGTTTTTGATTTTGTTCTTCTTAAAGCCGTGTATTTTTATTACTGCAAATTAAATTAATTTATTACTGTATTTACCTGCTTATACCAACGAAAACGACACATGAATTACAGTACAGTCTATACAGGGGTAATATCGGTATTTACATTCTAGCACTGTGGGAGTTCAGTGTAAACTGTACGGTACCGAATACGGGTTTATCTTTAAATTTTAATGAGGCTAATGAAATTAAAGTGTTATATATTTATATACTCAAACTTAAACACACAGGTATAAACTACATATAAATATATTACACTATATGTATTTATGTATATATTTCTAATTAAATGACGTTTGCTTAACCCTGAATGTTTGCTAATAATTCAGAACACTATCATGTTCCTGGAAGCATCACCAGATTTACCTAACATAGTTAATACTACTACTACTACTACTACTACTACTACTACTACTACTACTACTAATAATAATAATAATAGCATCCCTTTTTCATATCATTTTTAGATCCTAATTCTGAAGTGGACATGGGATCAAAGCTTAATGTGAGATGGAGCTTCATCGTTGTTGAATTAAATGCAGAGGAAAGAGGAAAACAATCACCCCCTCCCTACTTTGATTGCTGCCGCTGTAGAGCCCTGGGACTACAGCTGAAAATTAGCCACTACTACGTTTACTGTGTGCTCATTAATGTGGATTGATAGCTCATAAATAAATAAACAAATAAACAAAATAAGTTATTCTCTACATGTTTATCTGAATAAGAGGCCATTGTTATGGGCACAGGCCTAACTGGGACTATATGTTCTCCAATATCTCCCACCCCTGGCCTACAGCTACCATAGGTATCCCTTTTCATCAGCAAGGCGTGACGAGGCTCAGAACCAACATTTAGCTTAGCAACTTGTAAACTACACAGTTTGCACATGGCCCTGCTACCATCAAACATCACAATGAAGCTGCACAGCTTGTGCAGAATGCCATCTCTGAATTTCTCTCGGATGATATAAATATGCTAATCCATTATTGCTTTTACTCCTGGCCTGGGTACTCAGGTGCTGCAGCGGTACACGGGGAACTCTCTTCAACCTTTCATTTATTTCCCCCAGGCAAACTCTCTGCCGGCCAGATGAAGTTTTTTAAGCTTGGCTGTTTTTTCCCCCTCTCACATTCGAATGTCACTGAATATGTGAATAACCCCTTTTTTCTGTTCGAGAATGCAGAGAACTGGAGTAGGCTACAGGCAATGTGAACAGATCAGAACTAATGTGTTTATGGATAGTAGTAGGGTTTCGAACTTGCCAGCCCAAACGGTGACGCTGATTGTCACTTTTTTAAGCACAGAATGAGATTCCTCCCCCCCTCTTTAAACTCCCTAAGGAAAAACCCTGCACACGGTAGCTTATAGCTGGAGCTGAAAGAATTCTTCATCTCGGATGCAAATGAACCTTACACTGAATAAAGACCCCTGGGGACCAGGTAACATGTGCACACTTGCCTAATGCCAGCTGGCCCCTACTAGCTTTCCTTAAATATTAATCATGCTAGACATTTGACTGGGGTGGTCCTTAACCCCAGGCATTTTATTCATGTCTTATAATGCAATAACTGTAAAGGGTTATTCAGTAATCATTGTAAACTACTACGTAGATTAGTTGTAAGATTAAAGGAATGATTTGGCAAAAAGAACAAATATACACACTTTTTCCTGGCCTCAGTAAAGACCCATGTCATAATGTTCAGTATGTCATTCAGTCAAGGCATTTTTGGCGTCTAAATTTTGCTTCTTTAGTTCAATGCTGGGGCTACTGGGCTAATACTAGAGGTCAATAGTCCCTTCAATTATTTCCCTATATACGCCCCCAAAATTTCTCTCAACCCACTCAAGCTGCATCCAGCTCTTGATTACGGTGGAGTGGATTTGTGTAGTGTAGACACTGTGTGACTTACTGCAAGATTTAAACAACAGGGTCTGGAGTAGGAGTGCAGTTCTATATAGAATAGTGCTGACCCCTATCTGTTCATTAAGGATGCACAACTGGAATCTGCTGAAAATGGAATTGGTCAAATTTTGCTCCAAACTTGCGATTGGCAGTGGGGCAGTTTGTTATTTTTACTGGCCAGTCTTTATTGTGCTTAATGTGATGCAAATGCCATGAAGTCGTGAGTGCACTCATGATGTATTTGAATGCATGTGTGCATATATTAAAGAGCACATAATGTTATTTTTGTTGTGACTAAGGCTAATAGAAATCAAATATTTCATGTGTTCATGTAGCCACACAGTGTGAGCTATGGATTCAGTTATTAAAAAGCCTAATTAAAAATTGGCCATCAGCCAGCTTGGCTCTAAAGATATCAGGATCTAATGATCAGTGCAGACCTTTCCAGCCTTGGTGTGATCTTCAAAATGGATGTCTATTGCAAAGTTTGGTTCACTTTTTGCAGTAAGTCATACTGTGTCCTAAACCACATCTGTAAGTCTGCACCACCTTAATCAAGAGTAGTTTAAACAGGTTGAGAGAAGTTTTGGGGATGTATTTACAGAAAAGTTTGGGTGACTATTGACTTCTAGTGTTAGCTGTGTTAGCCTTGCTTTAAGTTTAAGGGGTTAACAAGAAGTTAATGTGTCTAATGTGTCTCGTCATAAGTCAAAAGGGGCATGTAATTAAGGGTCCATGAGTTCTCACCAGCAACGTTCCGTCTCACCGGATCGGAAAACAACATGTGTTCAGAGCCTTGATTTGAGTATGAGGAGTCGTCGCCATGCAGCTCCTGCTTCACCCACCATATATCAGCTTGCTGAGTAGCCACTGGTGTGCAAATTACGAGCAACTGCATGTTTGCACAAGGCCTCCAGATGGGAAGTGCTTTAAACACACTCTATTCCCTCAGCCAAAGGTTTCACAGATTTGCATGCTGTATGGAACTTCTGGCCGGGCGCCAGTGCAAGATGATCATTTATTTAATTAAAAACTTCCAACATTGTGCTAGGCTGGTTTTGAAGGAGATCCGACACGAGCGTTCGCCACAACAGAGGGCTGGGTAACTGGGGTTGGATCTCATTGCATGTCATGTGCAGAGATGGTGTGCACTGCTCATGTCTCATATGAATTGAATTTTTGCCAGAAAGAGACTATTGAGGACCTCACTCTGAAGTGTTCGTCACAGGCGCTCAACCTGTCGAAAGTATAAAGCAATTGTGTTCCTCAAATGGATTAGAGAAACTGAACTGAACTGAGATTATGAGGAAACAGTATCGGCTTTTCATATGTCTAGCTGAGATTAAGCCAAGATAAAGGGCACATACACTACTATGTGCTTGTACTATACATTTTCTTGTCATTTCACCATTTCTCCAGCTCTTTTTTTCCTGTTACGGTGCCTTTAAAACTGATATATGTAAATGAACTCTGTTCTGACTTGCTGCCCTATATTTCTGCTGGATTCCTGACTGAAAGAACTCATCACCTCAAGGGGGATGGGTGGAGCTAAACTACCCCGCCAGGGGGTTGTGCACCCCTGGTTTACACACTTCTTCATAATCTTTGGGTTAAAAATAGCATCTTGGTATTCAACGATGCGGGTTCTAGAAGATATATAGGGATGTATAATGTGGACAAAATACTATTACTGAGCTTACACAGGATACAATACAATATATTTTGTGTTGTCTGTTTTTACATAAATGGTAATTAAGTTTTACATAACCATTTTCTAATCTGTCTTCCTTAAAATTAAACAATTACCGTACCTTAAAAACTGATATATGCAAATGACCTGTTTTCTTGTTGGCCAGTATCCTCAAAGCAGTTCAAATTGAAACATATGCATTCCTGGATGGGTGAGGCTAAACTGTTATGAGCATAAAACACAGATATATATAAAAGTGTTTGACATCGCAAAAACAATAGACTTGGAACGGCTTCTTTTAGCAGCTTAATTTACAGATATTAACTATTTGGAGTGAATGAATGGTGTAATTTTGAGATGTTAGCAATGTTTTTGAACTGCATCATTCTCTTTTAAGTAGAAAAGTGATTTGGGTCCTGGTGATCAGTAATGACCATTACCTGGATTATATATTTTTTGCTGAATTGCAAGATCATGTTCCGTTTAACAAAACACACCCTTAGAAACTGTTATTGGTCAGGCTGCTCGCAGCACATAATAAAAGTCGCTGATTGGTAAGAGTGCTCATTTGCATGCTGCAGCCTTCTGCAGTATCATTATGGCAAAAGCCATAACAGTTAACATGCGATATACCTTGCACTGCCTTTGAACATGATCTGACATTTTTTTTTGTTATGCATAGAGTTCCGGCACCTAAAACTGATGTGCTTCGCTGTCATCTTGTGTTTACACAGGTGAAAATCCGAAATATGCTGACCTGTTCGAAATCGTCAGGCTCCGTGCAACGCTCAATTGAGAGGCGAGGCACATCCGACATGATAGACAAGAGCACTACATGACATGATATCAAAAGGGATGGTTGACAAGCGCACATGCTTCGAATGCTCAGTTGGTGATTTTTGGCACGGCGAACTCTGCTAGCTGTCAACAGCGCAGGAAAACAAAATAGAAAATAAGTTATTCCTGATACAGAGCAGGCCTTGCTGGCACCAACGTGCCTGGTGTTCCGTCCGGCCGCTTGAGTCATTCGACCCCCCAGAAGGCGCAGAGGCCTATTAAAAAACCGCCTGTCACTCTGTCATACCTCCTATTTCTTGCAGAATGGAAAATTAAGGTATAACACATACAGCATGCGTTCCTTGGATGATTGAAAATGTGATGTTTAAGTTCCATTTTTTCCCCCGAAAATCAGGGACTTGTCTTTGCCTCTGGCATGTGGAACCACATCGGTGGCCCTGTACCAGAGGCCACCGGCTGTCCATGCCTGCACCGCCTCTCACTCTGACGCTGCCTGGCTCGTGGGAGCTAATTATGCTCATTTTCATTTTGGATGGAAGGTGGCCGTGGATGGAGGACAGAGATATGCAGAATGCTGATATGCTTCAGAATGGGCTTCCGGCGTGCTTACATTTAATCTGCCGGTTCAAGCCGCAGTCATAGAGCGGTCATGGTGCAGCACGGAGGCTTAGGATTGATTCCCACACACAGATGATCCCATGGCTTATTGTTACATGGCTCCAAAAAAAACCCAAAAAACAAATAACCAAAAAAATGTGCCCCTTACCAAGCTATAGGAGTGCAAGGTAAAGAGTTTGCATACGATGGCTTTGATGATTACGCCAGCGGCGTTTCGGATTCCAAATACTTCATGCTGAGAAAAGCTCTTTCCAGAGAGCATGGCAAGGCACTGCGGGCAGCCGGCGTTATCATTTATGCTCTCTGTACTTTGGAATGCTTTGCTGTTTACATGAATAAGGCAACTCCGGCCTTAATGATGCCTTAGCCATTAGTATCCTTGGGAGGTTAGTGGTACTCTGCACACTCCATTCGGTTCCATGGAAAGACCTTTCTTACTCAAACGTGTTGAATGTAAAATGTGAGGTTATATACAACATGCAAACATATATCTCAGAGTAACTGGAATTATTTATGCAACCGAGTGTGAGCAAGCAATGAAGCAGTGTATTAATTTTCACTTAGATTTCCAGCCATGCACCGCTGTGAGGTGATATGCCGTGATTTGGCATGACACCAAACATGATAGAACTGTCAACTAAGATATATTACCCATTACTCAAGACATACACACTCCAAAGTTTCCATTATCATGTTGCAGTTGGGTGTAACATTGTACAGTATGACTACTTTAATCTCACAAACATCGGGGAAAAAATGTGACTATGTTGACTTGTGAAGGGACCTGCAGCTCCTAGGTTTACGTGCGTGCATTAACATAAGTGACATGTTCACAGAGGGAATTGAAAAGTTCATAGGATGATGGTATGTTACCAAATACTTGATCTTGATCTCCTTGACAAAAGTGATTAAAATAATCCTGCCTTTCATTTGCATTAGAGATGCACTGAAATAAAAATCCTTTCCTGAATCTGTATTATGGGATACACTGGGCTGGAAACCAAAAAAAGGAAGCTGATAATAAATGAAACCTGTTTAGAAAAATGAAAGTAATAAATTCCATTATTTTGTAGTCGTTCTTTAGACCTTTTGCTGTTTGGCACTTTATCGTAATTTCATAAACTGTAGCTGCAGAGGGCATCAGCATGCTTATGACTTACCATTTAGCTTATGTAATTTCTAAGAGATATTTAAGTGATAGTGAAGTCCCCTGACTTTGTGTCCTATCTTGATACAGTGTTTACAAATGACTTGTTTAACTTCCCTCAAAGAAGAAGCTCCACACGGCAGACATTTTAACTGTTTATCTGCCACTGCTTGAACTGTTGTATCTAGTGTATCTGTACCAACACAAGAAAAATGAAAGGAGCAAACATTAATTCTTATTATGAAAGGAGCTAACAGCCTTTATCATTATTTCTTATTACTTGTAACTGTAATGGTTATATTTTAAAAACATTTTTAACCTTTTAGCTACAAAAAAAAACCCATAAACTGTGGGTCCCATAGGTACTTGGATTCCTTGAAAGTTTGTGAAATTGAGACAAAAAAAGATTTTGAAAATAGACATACAGGGATCTAGGGAAAATAGACATAAATAGACATACAGGGAAACAAAGTTTTTTTGTAGTAAATAAGCTACGTTCCACTGTCTGCGTGTGTCTGTCCTGCCATCTGTGTGTCCTTGTTTCAGTGCGCTGTCTGCCCCGAGAAGTGTGATGGTCTTGTCTTCTGCATGAGTGACTGAGGGTGAGTGACACAGATTAAACAGCGGCGAGTTAGAAAGTAAATGTTAAGTGAACAGTGGCATGACATGAACCTTGAGCCGTGTCTGAAACTCTGCTGTGTTGGACCTTTGAATTTGAGGAAACTGGACCTGGAAAGTCCTTGAAAAGTCATTGAATTGAAAATGTTTAGTCCACTTTGTAGTCCACTTTGTCATTCAGTTATTTGAGTCTAGATCTCACTCACTCCTTCCAATCATGTTTTTTAGTATATTTCAGCATCTTTTCCTATCAGTGTAACCCTTGATCATGTGGACATGTTCTCCTGCATGCATTTCATGAATAAATATGACAGAACCTGCAAAACCTGCTTCTTCAGCGTGTAGGGTTTATTGAAACACTGAACAGACAGCCACAGTACACAAAAACACAATTAAGGATTCCAAAATAATGAGCAGAGTTGTTCTGGTAATGGAGCAGATTTAGATTCTGAGCAGCATGCCTTTTTAAATAGTGTTTTCATATAGCAGAGGTTTTAGTCTATATCTCCCATTAAATAGAAAATCCCAAAATATTGATGTAAGAATCAGAAGATAAGTGGAAATATTGATGAACTCATGGTCGTGTCCGTGCATCCCTAACCACATATTGAAGGAGCGCAGAGTCCATTATATTCTGTCAGTTTTGTGGAATTCAGACAACATTTCCCTGCCACTCTGTGGTTGGACCTAACAAGCCAGCACTGGCATATTTGCAAAGAGCATGGCTGCTTTTGGCAGATCATGGGTTGGGAGGCACTTAGCACCAATTGATTTGGTTTCTCAAAAACTCTTGATAATAGCATATGGCTTTAGTGATGATCACACCACCAACCTTTAGGGCAAGGCAAACACAATGGCTTTCTCTCAAGCAGGGCAGTACTAGTCCCAGTATCTGGCCCAGTATCTGGTATTTTTCTGTCTGCTGATGCAAAAACATTATAAAAAATGTAGTTGTTGAGAATAATTGTACTTGGATCAGCAGTGTGGAGATATGTAACATTGTAGAGGGTTACAGTCAAATGAATAAAATGCAGTAACCCTGACCCATATAATTTGAATACTTGAGTATTTGTTTATTGGTATTTTAGTACTTTTGGAAGCCTAATAGCCTCTAGCCTAGACTACAATATATCTATTTAGCCAGTCCTGTAATAGTTGGCTTAGGCTAGGTATCCTCACCTCAGAGCACAAAAAATGAACTGATTTTCAAGACACCACTGAAGCTAGTGCAGATGCCTGAGGAATCACGCATTTCATCAAGGAAATGGCCAGTGCATAATTTACTGGGTAGGGATTGGGTTGGCTGGTAGGTAGGCACGGCAGGTTTGATTTGTTGTCAAGAACTGTGATATTGTTCTTAGTTCTTGTAGTTCCAAAAATCGCTCAGTTTTCCACTTAGCTGTCTGCCAATACAGTATCAATATTATGTAATATTATCAATATAATTGTATAATAATACACAAACATTTTATTAAGTTTTAACAATGTTAATGTACAGATTTATGTTATAGTAAGTTTGAGCCCTCCTCTTCTGCCTCCTAAGTCAAAATAATTGTACATGCCCTATAAAGAATATACTTAAATTTTGCATATCAGGGTTGAACACACTGAAAAAGAATAAAATATACAATATAAATACAATATAAAACTTTGCACAGTTAGTTTTTCAGCAAATTAACAATTACTGTGCATTTAAATGTACAGAAGTGTATTCTCTGCTTATACAAAATTGACCAGGGGCCCACACACGTTTGCCTACAATGTAATGCGTAAATGCATTAGTCTGATCTATGCTGGCACCAGATGTTACGTCCTTGAACGCGGTGCCCTGTTCTCTTACATACCTCACTGGGTCCAAATGCATAAATATCATTTCTAACTTGTTTGTTCACAGCTCAGTTTGAAATATGTTGTATTTATGCATAGAAAATGTAAAGCCTGGCTCAAAACGTGAATCTATGAACAGATGGAGGGCAGATGTGATTTCATCAACTAATCCACAGGAAATCATGCATATGCTACACCTGTTTCAGCAGCTTTCAGGTTGGAAAAGAGAAGAAGAAGATGGTTTGGTTTCTAACAAAACAATTTTGTAGTCCAAAATGACAAATCATTCTATTTTCAAACTTGTCCTGTGGTTTGATGGCGTGTTTCCATGTTACCTTGATGAGCAAGGTTTCTGCAGGGTAGCTCTTTTTAGCAAAACGGACAGCTTTCGACAATAGGCTCATTCCATAATTACCATTGGTAGCCCACTGACACTCGCTATTAAGTGACCCGTGAAGCAGCACCTCTCCAGCAGTGGGGGATTATTTCCCATTTGAGATGAGCAATAGTGAAAATGTTCATTGCAAAATCTCTAACACCAGTGTAGAGGGAATACACAACCCCTGGCAAACATGATGGAATCACCACACCTAGAGGATGTTCACCCAGCAAGCAAACTGGTGGTGAAGTCGTTTTTCTGGATGATAATGCATCTCGCTACAGAATAAAGAGTGTTAAAGCTTTTCTTCAAGAAAGGCAAGTCAGCTGAATGGCATGGCCAGCAAACCATCTCTGCCTCAATCCCATTGGACATTTATGGTGAAAATAAAAAATCCATAACAAGGCTCATCCCTGCAAAGCTGGTCAACCGCTTGTCAATATCTTTGATTTGTTTATTTGCAAGAAAGTGAAAAAAGCTGGCTTAACACCTGCTAAGTGTGGTGCTTCTATAATTTCTGTCAGGGGATGTATACTGCTGAAATAAGAATCTTTACACCAGCATACAACAGTTAAGAGTAGAGGTGCAATCTACAAACACAGTAATGTTAGCTGAAAGTTAGGCATATTTCGCTAATCCTCGCATCCCGCTATGTTGTCAGCTGCAGTCTGAGGTCATGGTCTGAGATCAAGGTCTGAGGTCATGCTATGCCAACAGCACAAGTGTTTAGGATGAACAATAGAAATTGAGGAAGGAAACTACATTTAACAATGCTTTTGCCAAACTCAAAGAAGCAGCTATGTGTTTATTCATACACCCCATAGGTTGACATATCGGTCTGTTCTGTTTTTCTGTTTTGTGTAGTCCTGTACTGTAGAACTGGGCTCTAGGGTCACATTTTGGTTTAAGCTCAAGGCGAAGGCTACCACGTAGGAAGTGACCTTAACTAACTCTGAAGAAGTGGTGGAAAATGTGTTAAAAACCTTTCAAAATTTTTAAGTGCGGTATCTGGAACAGGTGCCCAATCCTGTCTTTTGCAGAACTTTCTTCGAGTTGTGTCCATTGTGTATTGACCCACGTCATCACCATGCACTTCAAAGCCTCCGCTCTTATCACAGTAGCGGAACTAAAAGGAAAGACTTCCAGTGCTTCACAGTACCCGTCAGCTGAGTGACTCTGACGTTTCCAAACAGAATTCTCCCTGTCCTCAAAGCATCCGGCCATTTCCTTCTCTGCGGAAGAAAGAAAAAAATAGAAAAGCACTGCACAATGCCAGGCTCTGGAAATAAAAGAACATAGATCAATGCCTGGAGAGCACTCCTGAGATGGTGTGTTTTTATTAAATGGTCTCCCATCAAGCTAGGTGGACCTGATCCGTAGATCATTTTCTATAAAAAAAAAAAGTCGTTAATCATGCGTGCGACACGGATATTGGAAACACCAGAAGGACTCGAGTGGAGATTACTGAGGAAAAAGCAGCCATAAGCTTAGCGTACGACAGGAGAGGCTCTTCACCACACGCTGAGATGGAGGAAGGGATGGTGCTTTAAATCTGATTGGGGTGATTTAGTGGTCCCGTTTCAGACATCCTGGGCTTTCATGTCTCAGATCTGTGCTCTTTTTTCTCCTCTTGCTTTATATGAGCCACAGTCAGGACAAAAAAACAATATCAACAACAACAAAAGATGTTTCTTATACTTAATGCAGATCTCCTTGAGGTTAAGCATCTTTAAAAAGGGTTGCAGGCTAAACTTATTTTTGGGAATGACCATTTATTTATCACATTATCCCTGCATTGCAATGCAAAAGGCTTTCTAGAAGGTCCCTCGAGTATCTCAAATGAATCACATATACCACGGGTGTGTGGCTATAAAGGACCTAGCGACTGACTGCAACTGAGTTTAAGGCAGACAGCTTAGTGTAATGCTGAGCTCATGTTGGAGAGAGCCCACAATCGAGGCTTTTGAGGAAAATTACAGGCCTTAGGATGCCGTCTGAAACCAAGGGCCGGTAAAGCGCTCCGGCCTCCTCTGTATTACATTAACCGCAGCGCAGCTCATTTGTAAAGTGTCACCCTCTCCCGGCTGTAAACAGAAACATTAAATCTAGAGGATCTACTGCACTGGACTCTGCTTGCAGGGGCTCGTGGGGTTGCCAGGGAGAGTAGAAGCAGCGTCGCACATGTGTATGTGTGTATGAGACTGTGTGTTTTTATTTTCTTTGGCATGTGGGGCTTGTCTGTCAGCAGCATGTCTGATTTCTCTGTGGAAACAGCTTTCACCACTGCCTAGGTTTGTTTTCGCTGATAGCAGGAACCCTCAGTGTAGAATGTCAAGCCGTTTCACGTTCAGCGACGTTCGCTGGAGCTGAATTGGCCTTGAATCTTTTCAGACATAGTGTGTGCTGAGACCATTCCACTAAGGGCCAATAAAAGAAATCGGATACAGCAAAAGCACAGGTACAGCAAAAATAAAACAAGACCTGAACGTGTGTTTTACACAAGTAAGATCAGACAAAATATAGCTCTCTGTAAGTAGTCTAAGGATCTTTTCATATGACGTCTTTGTTTTGGCACCAGTTTATGGAAAGGAGTATTGATAAGCAGTATCAGTATCATTATCAGTATCAGTATCCTAACAATACTCAGCCGTGACATGCAGTTCAGTCTTCTAGAAATACAAGAAATGCCCACCAATGCTCAACAAATTGTAATGTGATGTAACTTACTACAGTACCAGTACACTGCCTACTTGTACAGAAAAAAAAGCATCTTTCAGTCCCTTTTACTGGACTGCAATTCTGTGCATCTGTTAATTGCTTTGTTTTCACTGCTTATATTTGGGTATGACCATACTTTCTAAGGGTTGCTCTAAAAAGAGATTTTGTGTGCTCCGATTTCTTCTCTCTGAGGTTTGCAAGCAATCAGACCCTCGGGTCATCTGTTTCACCCAGAAAGGATTACAGCTGCTCAGAGCTGTTGCTTACTCTTCTGTAAATATTTTGCAGGTGCTTGCTGATGATTTTTTTTTGTGCATTATTCAAAACCCCCAGCATCTTGTATTGAATAACTGCAGTGAGCTCTGATAGAGCTTGCAGAAAAATACCCATCCTCTAGCTGAATAAATTGGTGGCGAAGGAGTCAGTTTCATTCTTTTTTCATGTTTCTCTTGCAGACACATAGAGAACTGGACAGGACTGCAGATTCTAAAGGATGTTGACATGGAGCTGTACACTGGACTGCAGCGACTGTGAGTATAAAAACAACAACTGTATCCAGAGCACTGCATTTCAGTGCTATAAAATAAACAATAGCACACAAAAGATAATCACTGGAACACACAAAACACTGAGTCCTTCTCATATGAAGCCCTGATTGCCCCCCTCTTCTGCAGACCTCCTGCAGAGCCCTGCCTTCTCCTGATCCACACTTTCCTGAGCTTTTCTGAGATCCTCATTTCCTCCTCTTTTCTTTCTTCTTCTCCTCCAAACCCTATAGACACTACTCCTCTTGATCCCTCATCAGGGAGACCTAGTGCACTATGTCCTGCTCCAATTAGCATTTTTCTCATTAACATCATGCTCTCCCCCTATGCCACTGGTGGGCTCTCCCGGTGCTTCCCACATTGAGGGCTGCCTTGCATCCCCAGGGCATCTTAGTCAATCACCGAGTCCGCTGAAGGTCAACGACAGCAACTGCCTTTGTTGAGCTCTCTGCTTCACACATCCCTGTCTCATTAGATAGCAATGAGTCAGGAAGTCTTACCCACACACAAATAAGACCGATATTTTCCGAACTGCAGGAGAGAGTGAGCCTTGAGTTAGTCTTTCTTTACAGGGCACTTTAGCTTGTTTGAGGAGTAGCTGCTGGATCGAGATGGAAGAAACATAGAGCCTAGTCAGATTGACCTTTTTGCAATGCCTGTAGCCCTCAGATTTCAGAGTAAAAATCTGATTTAAACAAAACGGTGTAAAACAGTCTAAAACTGGTGTTTGCTCTCCTACATGCTCGTCGTTTGCGGCTCTTTTGCTCAACGCGCTGCAACTCAGCCACTCTCCGGAACCCCTTCCTCTGCAGGTTTCCCCCAGTCAATCCTGAGAGGTCTCCTGGGTTCAAAGATCTTTTTCTGTTTGTTTCTAAGACCTAAAATGAAAATAACTTTGGGTATTTTGTTCTTTATAGGCATTTGCATGTGATGCCATTTTTAAACCCCATTAGCAGTTATTTTTATTACCTTTTTTAAAATTACAATAACTTTGGTTGGGTAACAAAGGAACACTAAACAAAGCTCAGCAAGGTCTGCCACCTTGAGCATCAAAATAAACCAAGGGACCTTCCATATAAGGTGCTTTTTTTACCATATAATGAGGATTAACCATTTATTGCGTGTCCAGCATGAATCCCCGCCACTTGCATGCTATGGGTTAAGTAGATCAGTTTGCTGTTACAAACAATATCTTGACATATGATGACATACTCAGAGTCAGGCTTGGGGTCTTGGTCCAACCTGATGTCTTGAAGAGCCTTCAAAGTCCTGAAACAATGCACCAAAATATTGATATGAAAACTCAGTAATCTGACAATATGCAATGTAGAGAATGATCATTCTATTAATCATGACATTTGATGCAGCTGCATTGTTTATAGTGTTAAACCAACACCCATCAACAGCCCAGTCCAGAACATTCATCTCATACATCACAACCCCCCCCTTTACAGCTCGAGTCACTTCCATAAATTGTGCCAGAACTGAATACAGTCATAAATTTTCTTCATTTATATTGTTTTCTGAATATTCATCTGAATATTGAATAGTTTCCCATAGAATATATTGTAAATATATTGAACTGTCAGCCTTGAATGCATCAAATTGCTGAGTGTATTGTTACATCCCTAGTCTTAATCCCCTTTAATGCATCGAAATCTGCTCCCTGGGAAATGTTTTGAGGACAGAATTCTGACCACTGTGGAAACACTTGTTATGGATTTGTTTCATCTACTACAAAATGTGATTATAGTCTATTCCTGTTAGACTGTGAAACAAACCAACAAAAAATCAACTTTGATCTATATTCTACACATCAGGATAAACTCAACCACACCAAAAAATGTTTTTGAACTAGAAGAATAGTCTGAAGGGGGGAAAAAGGTTATTTCTGCCACATTATTAAACAGGTTAAGGCCTGTTCAGAAGAAAGGAGCTTTTATGAGCTTTTTCCTTTGTCCTTTTCCACCAAGAACTCTGACAGATTATGAAATGTCATCAAAGTCATCGTAATAATAAGCTAATTCTATAATTAGAGATCACTTGATGAGTATAGTCGATTTTTGCAACACCTTTCTGTAATGAACGCACTTCCAATTTATGCCTTTTCAGGAGACACGGTTCATTCCAGCTGCTGCTTAAGCTCATCAAGGTGAAATTGTGGCTCCAATGATGGCATTATTCTAATGATCGTCTGAAAATCATTCTGGCGGGTCTTAATGAACTGGTAGCATTCTCCTGTGGGAAGTTTGAACTTGCAGTGCCCCTCTGCACTTAGTAATAGAGGTGTTGGGGTGAAATGACTTGATGGACAGATGTGCATGAAGGGCAGTTTAGGCATTGCAACATACTATCTATCTAATCCAGGGGTGTCAAACTCCGGTCCTGGAAGGCTGGTGTCCAGCACAGTTTGATGGTTCCCCCACTCAAACATATTCACTAAACCTGGCAATTAACTGGCGAGGTGAACCAGGTGTCTCTGAACAGGGAAATCACCAAAACGTGCGGGACCATGGCCCTCCAGGACTGGAGTTTGACACCCCTGATCTAATCACTTTTTATTTTCGAAACCAGTATACACCACTTGGGACATGTCTGAGAGTGAAATTTAATTTTTTCCCCCTGAAATAAGCAGTGCTTTTAGTCAGATTTATATATATATTATGTAGTGATTTTATATATATTATGTATTATAATATTATGAATCAGAATCAGAATCAAACAATCATTATGATTATATTACACCAATGTCATCTTTTATTTACATTCTTTTAGCAGTAATAATTGTTGATGTCATTTTGAAACTGTGCTTCATTAATGTAGAATCTAATAAACAAGACCGGTCACACTTTGTTTTGGTGGTCCCCTATAGATTACCTACAGAAACAGATCTTTAGTTGAACACAAGCTGAGCTGAGCATCTACAAAGCCTCTACAGTAGACCATCCAAATAAAGTGTTATCTGTGTATACAAAGCCTATTTTTATTTCTAATGCCAGTTTTGCTTTTTTCATAGGACCATCACAAACTGCAATCTACGAACAATTCAAGCTCGTGCATTTGCACAAAATCCCCATCTCCGTTACATGTGAGTATTCTTCTTCTTCTTATTATTATTATTATTAAGCTGTATTTGTTTACCTTTTAAGTGCTAAAGGTTTTATTTGGCTGATAATCCAACATTCTTAATGGTCATTCATTCAAATAATCTAAAGTATGTCTTGTTAGACTATGTGTCTATATGCATCTATGAACGCATTCATGACATCATAATTGATAATTATATTTTTTGTTTCATTCTTGCTCCTAAAAATACAGGTCCTTTTTTCATTTATTCCTCATACCAGTTCTGTCACTTTTCTTGTCGTTATTAAAAGAAACCATAACATGACTAAGCATGTTTGTCATTACACTGTTTGTCATTACACTGTTCCAACTGGGACTGAGTTTCTTTAGCACTGACGCTATAATGTGTTATGAACTCTACTTGTAATGTTAACAATACATAATAAACACGGCTATGAAGTATGCTGCACATTTAAATTACACAAACAGTAATACACTATTTAAAAATGTATACTCCATAATAAACATGGCTGTGAAATATACTGCACATTTAAATGACACCGACAGTAATACACTATTCTAACAATTTATAATCTATTAATAAATATAGCTATGAAGTATACTGCACATTTAAATTACACTAAGAGTTTATACACTATTCTAACAAATTATGATCCATAATAAACATGCCTATAAAATATAATGCACTTTTATTATGCGTAGTCATGTTGTGAACACTACTCATGAAGCACTATGCTAGCAATTCATAAGCATAATAAACACAACTATTAAATGTAACGCATTTTTAGTAGTATTTCTATTCATGATAAATCATTCTAAATATTTTCAGTGTTTATAGTTTCACAGTTATGTGCATTAGTCTTACTATGTTCAAATGTCATGTGGCGTTTTCTTATTGGGTGCTCAATTCTTTCATTACATGCAATATCTTATGTTGCAATAGTTTTACCATGTCAAATATCACTACTTATGTCAATATAACTGATCTACTACTGATCTCTATTATGTGGAAAACATACTCCTAACCACTATTTGTGTTACTAGTAATTAACCTAACTGTAAGTTATTTATCTATTGTATTTATACCCCAGTATTTGTGTTTACCGCATAGTGTATTTCATAGTGAGTATTTCCTGAGGAGTTTTTACTGGGTTTATTTATATTTTATATTTTATATTGTTCTTGTCTCTGTGTCTCTGTGTGTCTGTGCAGTCATAACATAAGCAATTTCCTCTGGGGTCAATTAAGATTTTTGCTTCTGATTTCATACAGATATGGCATTAATAGAAAGAGTCATCATTTGACTTTGTGGCTTCTTATTGGCTCGCCTATGCATGAGCACTCCAAGTGGGCGGTAACAGTCTCCATTACGGGCAAACAGACAGGCTGAGCTGGAGTAGCTCATTAGCATTTAATGAATGGGATAAAAGTCATTAAGAGGCTGCCTTCACTTGAGTCACAAATGGAGCAGATGGACATGCTAATTGTGGAGTCATTAAGGACGTGGATGGGAGCCTCACCGACAGAGCCGATGATTGCTTATGTCTTATTTGAGAGGGTGGCTTTAAAAGGATTGAAATGCCAGAGACTGGAGCCTCACAATGAATGTGGACAACTAGTCTCAGAGCCAGAGTTGATGAGCGCCACTTTCAAAGACCAAATGTCTTTATGCAAGACAGTAAGGATCATTAGATGTTTTCCTTTGAGCTGCACGAAGAGCTTAGTTACATGAAAGTACATTAATGTTAATATTATGAAAATCAGAGCAACTTTAACCTCTTTAACTCCAAAGCACTGTTGGCGGTTCCTGCATTCCAGTTCTCTCTCTCTCTCTCTCTCTCTCTCTCTCTCTCTCTATGGTAACGACACAATTTTCTTAATTAGTTTCAAAATAATTTCTGAATAATTTATATTAGTTACTGAATAATACGCCTGCAGATTAATGACTGTTTCATAACTTACATAGCGCACCATATAGGGGTTAAGAGGCCATTCGAGACTTTTTACTGCTGTTGGAGGCAGATGTAACCGAAACATGAACATTTAATTTTTTACTTTTTTTTACATTTATTCTTTACTTTTTATGCTACAGTGTAACAGGGAGTCATATAGAGGGCACTAAGGAGTCTAAGATCAGCTGTAAATAGACATGTTTCAGGCTGATGGCTTGCTAACTAGACTAGTTTTAGCTAAGAAAATAAATTGTCAGCCCTCAATTTAAAGAATAAGACATTTACTTGGTGGTCCATGTGAGCAGCGTAACAGTCAAATATTATTCCATTCACAGCCCAGTGGTTTTCAGGGACTTGGTGCATTAATACAAAATCAGTATTCTGTTCCTGACTGGTCATTACCAAAATATGGAGAATCTCCTGGACAAACGGGGCTATCAGTGTTTCTGCAGCGTTAATGCATTCTCACAGCTGTGTTTTCAGTCAGTCAGTGCTGGATTGGATCCGATGGACGAGAGCGGCCCTCTGTTTATCACCAACACACGTTTGTTGAGCAGAACATTTGTAGCAATCAGTCCTCACTCTTTATAAATATAGGAAACTCAGGACACAGTTTAGATCCTTGTTTCTCAAGTATATTTTAAATCTTTTCACATCTTTTCCTATGACATAATTACTTTTTGCAACAAATAGTGGAAAGTAGCGTCACTTAGAGTATCAATAATTATTAATAAGCAGCAGCAGTACTGATATTGATATCAGTAAAATACGAACGATGCCCATCCCTAATTTCAAATATCTTAGAACTTGGTTCAGCCAACCAGATTTTATTATCAGAACAATCCATTTTATGAATGGAAATAACTGATCTCCGTTTTTATTGCAAACGGATATAAAATGAGTAGGGCATGACAAGGGTTGATGTCGGTTAATTTACTTTAGCTTTAAACTGTAATGACTGTATCTTGAAAATGCCACAGCCAGTTCATCAGACCTCCAATCAATCCAACCATCAGCAGTTTTAAACCATCGCAGCTTTCATGGATTAGTGGATCAATCAGTTATTTTTTTTCAGCTGCACAGTTTTTCAGCCTCTTGTCCATCAGTTAACGAGCTCCGCAAGATGCCTGTTGTCCTTGAATTCCATGGTTCACAAACAACTCGATGTCTGGTCCTCGGTCGTGGTCATTTCTGATCCTACGGATCCACCTGTTTTTGATCCCTCGGCTCTTTGCTAAGCCTGTGCTGTGCCTCGGTGAGGAGGTTCAGTCTGAGTGGTTAGACACAGTGTCTCCTTCCCCCCTCACATTAAGGCACTGTAAATCTGAAGGGGCCATTGTCATAAGGGAAGAGGAAAGGTCAGGTCCTGCTGGGAGGGCTGAAATCCTGTTCCTCATTAAGCCTGTCCTGGCCTACGTAATGCTCTATTCTGAAATGTCACTTTAGCAAAACTCTTTTCAGTGCTACCTCATTCAGTCAAGGCAAATTATGTGTTTACCCTCACCTGATTGAGCCGGCCTGCTTTGGCATTAGAGTGTCCCCTGTGCCAAACATTTCTGAGCATTTCGCAGATTTTACATGAACTTTTCAAGTATGTTGGTATCTGCTACGAAAAAATTGACACCTGCCATCACAAGTTCTGAGCCATTCACATTAGTCTCTAATATCACCTTTGCCTCCTAAGGGTGTGTTTGAGGGCACTCTTTTTGTCCCATGTGAGCATGCACACTGTCCAGCTTTGGAATGTGAATTTGAATAAGGGCTCAAAATTCAGGTTAGGATTCAAAACTCATAATTGGGTCAGTAAGTGTAACCATGAAAAACTTTAACTCTTAGAACTAAAAAAAGTTAGTACTAGTAAAGGTAGTAGTAAAATCTGATTTTAACATATAAACGGTGTAAAACAGTCTTAAACCAGTGTTTGTTTTACTCGCTTGGCGTTTGCTATTCTTTTGCCCGGCACTCTGCCGCTCAGTCACTCTCCGGACCCCCTCCGTCTGTGGGCTTTCCCCACCCACTTGTGGGCGGAGACTATCCTGAAAGTTCTCCCAGATCCTGTGTTTTTCACGTTTGTTTCTAAGACCTAAAATAAAAGAAATTTGCATGTGACCCTATTTTTAAAACATCAGTAGCATTTGTTATTATTATTACATGTTTTTTTAATTTAAATATTGACTTCTAATGTCAATAACATCTTGTAGCTCCACTGCTAAACTAAAGAATGTGTAATTTGGGCTTCAAGCATGCCTTGACTGATCATCTGCATCTGAGGCTAAATCTTAATTTTGAATTTTGTAGATGTGATTTTTCAGTGAACCATTTTCTTAATGAGGAATATCTACCTCAGCCTCTCTACAGCTCCTCAGTTGAAACCAGATATTTGCAGTCGTGATGATAGTTTAAGGTTTGTGCATTTACATTACACTTACAGTGTTTGGCAGGCATCTGTTTTGCGTTATCGCGACAAAATTTTGTGTTAACGTGTCAAAGAAAATGGGCTAATTTTAGAGCAGGGATCAAAGAATAATCAGACTCATGAATGCACCCATTGTGTCATTTTAAAGCCCTGAAATGATAAAAACAGAATACTAATAATACCAGTTCAAGCTGCTATGATTTTGTTTTTCATTAATTCAAACAACAGTGTTTGCTGTGTGTGTGTGTGTGTGTAAGTAGTCATATTATTAATTTAGTGAAGTAGGTGATATATTATAAAGCTTCTGTTTCCCTCTGAGCTCTTTGTATCAATGGACCCACATGTGCCAGACACTGCAGCACTGCTGTTGAAGAGGTTTGCAGCCTAATCTTACTTAATATCTTACCAAAGAGCTTTCTTCAGTTTGGTTCAGTGAAGCCTAGTTTCCTATGGAGCTCACTCTTATTTCTTTGCGGCATTCTCCTCTCACAGAGAGGTACTTTAGCTCTGGCAGGCCAAAAAAACTTTTTTTTTACTGGGCATAAGTGTATTTGATGGACTCCAGATTCCACCTGGGAGGATATGTACACTGCTCAATAAGATTAGAACGGAAGGAAAAGCAACTTTTGTGTTGTCAGTGTATCCCATTTAGATGTGGTCTACAGATCCACAGGGAGGGCATTTAATCATTTTTTTCCATACTAATGATTGCTTAGAAATTCCAGGAACGAGTACATGAAAATAAATAATACATTGTCAAAATAACTAAACATGTCTAAAAGAATGCTATTCAAATTGACTTCAGCTTTTTTGCATTGAAGATATTAAAACAGGTGTTAGGGATGGATATTGAGAACCAGTACTAAGCTGGTACTGGTTCCTGACTGGTCAGTACTGATATATGGATAATCTCCTGGTCAAATGGTGCTATTGGCATTTCTGCAGTGTTAATGCATTCTAACACAGCTGCATTTGCAGTCAATGCAGGTTTGGATCACTAGAAGGGTGGAAGCAGTGCTCTGCTCATCACCAACTGATTGGTTGATCCGAACATTTGTAGCAATCGCTCCTCCCTCATTATGTATTCAGGAAACTCAGGGCACACTTTAGTTCATTTTTCAAAAAAAAAAAAAAGACAAAATAAAATAACTGTTGAATTATTTCACATTTGATCTGAATGTAAAATGCAGAGTAATATCAATGAGTGTTGATAAGTAGTGGTTTTGATAAGCAGTGTAAGTATCAATATCGATATCAGTACAGTCCTAAAGATACCCATCCCTAACTACTGTCCACCATCCATTCGGATTGGTACTGTAGCTCGGGCACACAGTCAAGGAGGAAGAGAGCAAGGGTGTTCTGGGTCCTCTCCAAAGATCCCAATGTGTTGTGACATGCAGTCTGTGTTTAGCCACTGCAGGGTGATGGGCTAATAGCTGCAGCTGCTCATCGGAGCAGGATACAGTGACCGCTCTCCCACAGGAGGCTGTATCTACCAGTGCGACACTGTGCTCGGATCAATAGTGACTCTTACAAGTGTTACACCCTCTCGCTGAACCTTTCAGGAGGTTCTGAGGACAGCCTTATACCCCACCACTGATAAACACTAAGACGTCTGGCGCAAGAGGGAAACTCCTGCGAGATTTGCCTCTCCCTCCCTGAAATACCAAGACGACACGTTTTTTTTTTCCTTCTTCCTTTCAGTATGAATCGCTGCCAAACGAACAGCGATGCCTGCAAGTGAGCCAGACGATTATTTGACAGACGAGTCAATCCCTGCAGATCTCTTCCCGCCAGTGGCGGTGTTGGGTGAAATAACAATGGGCCGTTTGATGGTCTAGATGAGACGAGGGCGGGCCGCTCCATCTTGGCTTTCTTTCTCCACTTTTTGACAGGCAGACACACCTGACACACCGTGTACACAGCTCAGAGGGAGCGCTGGCGAGAGAGCCGCGGCCCAACCCCCATCCGAAACCATTCCCAGCCTATTTGCAGAAGACAGGTTCACCCTGATCTGCTTGGACCCCGGGGAGCCACAAGCAGGGATGTCTTCCATTCGCACCTTGTCCGATCACTGCTGGGGCCAGCCTTGTTCCATCCTGCTTGTCGGACGATGGCTGATAGTCGGTTTTGCGACATAGGTTGGGTGGTATCTCCTGCTTGTCTCCTTCATCTTGTCAGTGACATACACCTCTGTTTCAATCCTGGGTTTGAGAACTTTGTCAGTATGAAAGTCAGCCCAAATATACTGCAGAGTAGTATGAAAGCAGCTTTTGTTGATCCATTTTTTGACCTAATTTGGTAGGAACCAGTTCTCCAGCATAGTACATTTGTCCCCAGTCTGGGATGAAACCTGTCATGCCTTCTCTAGAGTATAGAAACCCACCACTACACCAACAGAAAGACACATATCATTGTCAGTCATGCGCAAAATAATACAATAATTTCACTCAGTTAAAACATGCCCATTTGCTTTTTCAAGGACACCCGACTGTGGAGAGCTCTTGCAACAGGGGGAATTTAAATCCGAGTCCACACCAGTACCATCCAGGAAACACGTTCCTTTATGTACTCCATTGTGTAGTGGGGTTTTAAGAAAGTTGTTGGTTTAAGTTGTTTATGTGGTCAGAGTCTCACTGCATATTGTTCTTTGTAATCATTCCCTCTCGCTGTGTTCTTTTGAAGATTTCATTTCCACTGGAGCTCCACAATTTATTCCCTCTCCAAGAAAACAGCCTTTTCTTCTGCGTGTTGACTTCATCTGTAAGAGCTTCTTTTTTGGTCCCTTAGACAGAAAACACTTTCCACATTAAAGCCACAATCAAGCATTTTCAGACCAAAGCTGAAATTGCTCTGGATCTAAATGTAGGAGGGGACTGTGGGATTTGGTGTTGCTCAGTTCTACATTCATAGGATTTAAGTAACTTGTTTAACGTTTGATTGATTGTAAAAAAAAAAATGTAACTAAAAACCATAAAAAATGTTGCTCTTTTATTTTTTTTACAGTGGCGTGCTCAACATCCACTCTCACGCCCATTCTGTGTTCCCTACAATGAAGTCATTTCTGCTAAAAATCTAATTAAAAGCACTGGAAGATTGAGAAGACTTTATGTTGGGTAATATGAGGAGACACCCTAAGTCTGACATGCGCACAGGTCTGCTAAGCTTATGGAGGCTCTGACAAGCTCTTTGTTTGCCATTTCAGTCAGCGTGGTAGAGCTGATGCCAGAGACTCGGAGGAGGCAGATCTTTGCCCTGTGTGATATCACAAGCACATGCTGCACTTACACTGGCAGCTTCCTGCATCCTCTTCCCAAGAGAAACCTTCTCATGAGCCAAGAACCGTAATCCAGAGCTCGGTTTGAACATAAAATAACACAGCACTTAATAGGGTGTGAAATGTTCGTCCGTCGCCAAAAGGAAAGATGATTTACATCTTCAAGGAGCGTGCTTTGCTCAGAGGAGGGAAATCTTTTCCAGTTTGCCATTACACAGATCATTGCTCTTATAGGAGAGGTTGGTTACAACATTAGCTCCTCTCGACTCGTGTTTTGGCACTTTTGTTACATCCTAGGAGGACGAGAGAATCAAGAGCGAGATCTCTTGGGTCAAGGTAGGCCTCCTGTTTGAGTTTCGCAACGGGTGTGATGCGTTCCTCTCCAAAGCGCCCCAGCATCCTGCCAGTTCCCGCTGCCATCTGCCCTCCTCTTCCAGCTCATCAGAACAGCTCAAGATGGCAGGCCCAGGTGCCAGGGCATGGCAGCTCGGCAGATGACAGCTTCGAGCTGCTGCGAGGTGCTTGGCCTTCTGCCAGGTTGAGCGCACGGTGACAGCTTTCCGTTCATTACTGCCCTCTCACACCACTGTCGCTCGTGAGGCTCGCCGGTGTCAATCTCGCCGCGCTTTGTTCTTGCGATCAATGTCTTTGAAGGTGGCGAGTCAAAAAGTTTTGCATCGAACAGTAATTCGTCAGCTCAGTCTGAGATCTGAGGGGCTGGGGTCAGTAGCTGATGAGAGGGTGAACTGATCTGTAGGTTTAATGTGGAGGAAGTAACAGAGAGGAGGGCCCTCACCTGCTGGGTGAGACCAGCTGCAGCAACAGGAGCCCAGGTGATCCTTCATTTGCTGAGCCTTTGAAGGCAGCAGATCTTTCATGTATCAAGTGTTTTCATTCCTTGTACCCCCCTAGGGTTCCCTTACCCCCACCATGCCACCCTCCACCTTTTTAAGACTCTACTGCTGGGATTATATCTTAAAGCGTGATGCCCAGCCTCCAGAAGTCATTTTTGCACTTGTTTTGCAATCACTGAAAACCGGTTCCATCAAAGGCGGGCAATCGAGGAAGGAGTATTTGAATAGCGATTTGCAATACGAACATGCCCATTTTGAAATGCTCCACAGCACAAAGGACAAATGTCTGTGCGTCATGTGTGACTTCATTTGTCGTGGGGGCACTTGTGCTTGTGCTGTGGTATAAAGACTGTGGCTATTATGCTAAAGCAAGCGACATCATGCATGATATTGACTTGAGGTAACCAGGACAGTGTCCTGACTCGACCTACTCAGCAAACAATACACTGAATTAACCTTGAAGAAGGTGCTTTCAGAACTAGGAATAGGTATGGAGAACTTGTGTATCTGTGTTTATGCAGCGTTAATGCAGTCTAACACAGCTGCATTTTCAAATGATTGATGCTGGACTGGATCAGTGGAAGGACGAGAACGGCACTCTGAACATCACCAACAAGTATTTGTTGAGCAGAACATCTTTTGGAATTGCTCCTCCCTCATTAAAGTTTAGTTTCTTATTTCTCCAAAAATGTCAGAATTAAATAACTCTAATAAAATAACTGTTGAATCTTTTCACAAATTGTTATGCTACATCTTTATTTTTCATGCCAAGTTATGAAGAATAGTATTGATATTGACAGGTATCAATGTCATCACAGGTATATAGGTATCAATTTCTGTTGGATATTGTTGTACTGCACTGGGGCAGAAGAAGTATCATCCTCTCTCATCCTGGTCTTAAGCCTTAGTAAAGTATTTAATACACTTGTCGACAGCCAAATAACATGGATTTAGTGAGCAGATCCCTCCTGTGTTTGGGAAAATCTTCCTGTTGCAGCTCATCTGCAAGGAATTTTCACCCCGCAACCTTTCAAGACTGCTGTTATGAGCTTTATGTTATTATCACAGAGCGGAGTCTCATCATTTGTATAATTTGGATGATTTTATTGAAGCTTCCCAATGCAATTACTCAGGCTGTGATGATTTGTCTCTTCTGCTGGTATTTATTTAGGCTTCAGCAGTACCTTGTGATGGAAAGGGAGATGATGGGCAGGGGTGAGGGAGGAGGAGAGTAACCGAGATGGAGAAGGAGAGTAACCGAGAGAGCACTATTTGTCCCAGAGATGCACCTTAAAATAGGAAAACTGCTCTTAATAAACCATCAGAGCAGATTAGCCTGTGCTGTACATCAAAATAGCTTTTTTCCCTCCCTCTCCTTCCTCAGGACACGATGGCAAACCTTTTAGGACTTTCAGTCCTGTTTTTAAATTTAAAGCAGGTATCTGCAGCCATGAATAATAGACAGCTGTATGACTCAACCTCAGCGCATTGAGAGGCAGAGGAGCATCAGCGGAGTGGGTGGTGCGACGCATCTGTGGCGAGGCGGCTTTTAAAAGTTAGCTTTAGCCCAGCTAAAGAAATCTCCCAGCGGAGCTCCACCTCAGCCCTTGAACCAGGTCTAAGCAATTAAGCTTCTGTTTTGTGTTTTCCTTCACTGAGGTTATCCGGCAGCATTTTTTTCCACCTCCTAATGGCAAACAGATGATATTCAGTCAATCATGCAGTGTGGGCAGTTTAACTTCAGGCTGACTCACCACACTGTCATGCAAATGTGGAGCATTGGTTCTGAGGGTTTTGAATGGTTTCAGAAGAGGTTTTAGGCTTGCTGAGTTCTCTGCCTCATTGTGTTTGAACGGCAAAAGGATGCCTTTTGCTTTTAGGCTTGCTGGGAGGGGTTCAGGGATCTGAATGGCCATTCAGAATTCAGTTCCTTGAAGGGTTGGGATCAAAGGGAGCTTTTTGGATGAATTACCTACTTATGAAGAAAATGACTTCAAGCACCCAAACCTTTTCTAATGTGAACCACTAAAAGAACATGGAGCTAGTGGGACTGTAAATGACTGGGTAGTAATCTTTGATTGAGAGATTCATCACTAATAGGCCTTTAGATATACTTTAGATGTACTACTAGAATCGACCAATTCATACATTGAGATAAGTCATAAGAGTGTAATGGTTCAACCATCTTAGGGTTTAGTTTGGTCCTGTCCTCGGAATGTGAGCCATGGATGAGTATGATTCATAAATAAATATAAATTATTGCAGACTTCATTCATAATGCCAAGTGAGTGCTTTAGCATTAGGCTATACACTCGCAGACCGTATACTGTACATAGACAACATGTGCAGGAGAACAGACATAATGAATTGGTCGCCAGTCTATACCAGCGATGTAATTCCTAGTGTGCAGCACTACATCATCAGCTTACTGAAACTGTTCAGCCTCTGCAGATCTTAATGAGGCAAAAAGGGTCTCCATTCTTTCCTCTCTATTTGGCATGCAGATGCGGGGGTAGTGATTGTCCTTAACAGGGATCAAAGGGACTCTTAGGTAACACTTTATTCTAAGACCTCATTAGCATGCTTGGGTGAATAAATAATTATTAAGCACTGTTAGAGCCTACAACATCTAACATCTATTTATTTCACCAATAACGGTTGAATAATGCTCCTCATGATGAAGCGGTGGGTCCTGATTTACCTAGCATGTGAGATTAGATTTTCTCTAGATAGGTCTCTTTTTACTGTTTTACTGGTTGGTGTTCCTATGGTTCCTGTTTTCACCTGTGCATTTGATCACGTGGGGACATAGTGGAAATCTGATAATCTGGTGACTCTAGCAGTCATGGATTCTTCATTGGGCCTATTATGGGCTGGTAAGGGGTCTAATTCTTGAAAAGTACTGTAATGGATCCCCACTGAGATGTTTGTGCAATGCTCTTACGACATAAATTTGTGCCAGTATGGCTACACTGGCTTCAAGACACAGAAAAATGTGAATTGCTAGAATACTTTCAATGGTTTCATTTTGTATAATCTTCATATTTGAACAAAGCATTATCATTTCTCAAACAGAGTCCAGTCAATATGCAGTATCACACAGTAACTTCCTATAATAGAGTCTCCCAGTGGCTCGTTTGTATAATTAGCATTGAATCAAGTGACATTACTGGACTTGTTGGTGAAGAGCAGTACTGAAGATGTGCCCCTCATGACTCCAGAGTCAGTAAAACGAATGGTCTCCTTCATACTGATAGCAAATGGGCCTGTGATCAAAGTCCTACAGTAGCATCTGTGACTGATGGTTCCTATTCCTCCGTTACATACTACTGATCTGTAATGAGGCAGTGATTGCAAGACGGAACCATATACCCCAGCTTTCCCGGCTACTCAAGCTGCATATTAAAGCTGTTTTCCTGAATGTTTCTCCAAGGCAAATTATCCCATACCCCCTCCGTGCCGCAGTTTGTATTGGAATGACTTATTTAATATGAATTCATGGTTAATAAATCCTTTACAAATCGTTTTTCTCCACGTTAACGGCAAAGCATTGTGAGATCGACTGCAATAAAGCCACTTCTCTTAAACTCTCACTTACCAAATGCGTCTCAATTGGGAATTCAGCAGCAGCGGGAACAGGTTGTTACCATTTAGACTCCAACTTCTCTGGCCCGATTACCCCATCATCCCTCTGCTGCGCTCTCAGTTTTTCAATTTCGGCATTCAGTGGGCCCCTAAATTCTGGATAGCTCGTCACGTCAGATGCCAGATTAATTTATTTCCCAATTTATTTTATTCCACCCTCATTTGTGTGCAGCAACATACTCCTAACCACCAGTTGTTTTATTAGTAATTCATTTAACTGTAAGTTGCTTATCTATGGTATTAATACCCCGGCATTTGTGTATATTGCCAAGTATATTTCATGTTTTCATCTTTTCAAACTCATGTTGAGTTTTTATTGGATTTATGTAGACTTCATATGTTATATGGTTCTTGTATTTGTGTCTCTGTGTCTCTGCACAGTCATAACATAAGCAGTTTCCTCTAGGATCAGTCAAGGTTTTTGATACTGGCAATTTATTTAATTATTTTTGCGGACTTTTTTTTTTTTGCTTTACAGTGGTGAGGTGTGACCTTTTGAAAGAGCAGCTCTAGTAATATGCAGGTGGTTTGCACAAATGAACCAAACAGGAGACAATGCAGGAGAGCTGTGGGTTTCTTAATGCTTGGAATTGTGGAATTCTCAAAATACCACTGAGGTTCAAATCTCTCATCTCTCATCTATAAAATCTCTCATCTCATCTACAGTTGCTGGGTTCCTTAATTAAAGTGTTTATTGATGAGATCTATGATTTGTACCCCAGTACAAATCCGTTTTACCGGTCTGATGAAGAAGATTGGGCTGGATTGTTTTGCGTAACTGATTGAACCCAGAGCTCTGGCAGTAATACTGGTCCCAGTCATATTAATGAAATTAAAGACTTTACTAATAGATACGGCCATGCAGTGTGTTGTTATTGTGTGTTGTTATTGTTAATGAGTGTGTCTTGTGTCGTAGTGTTGATCCGTTATCAGGACAAATTACACACTGCAGTCTGAACCAACTGGTCAATCTCACCCATTTAATAACATGCTCCTTTGGTGGTGCTGGCCTATACCCAGTTGTGTGCAAAAGTCTAGGCACCCCCTGGTCAAACTACATGTGATGAAGTGAAATGAGTACATATCCTCTATAGAGCTCTATTTATTACACAATTATGGTTTATTTGCTGAATTTAACATTCTGGAAAATAGGAGTGTAGCGATACACTCAGATGATTAATCAGTATTTAGAATGAAATTTGAACAAATTAAAAGGATGACTGTGTTCAGTCATGACACAGTTTCTTAATGGGAATAGAAACACCAGTTATATCAAATATCTTAATTAAAAGAATGTTTATTTTCCTTGATGCACAGCCACATTTTTTACATTACAGTATCACAATGTTCTGTATGCATTGCGACATATCCAAAGCGACATACATCAGTGCTTCAGTAGTCTACATGTGTTCTTCATACTTGTAAAGCTATACTAAAATTTAGATATAAATATGCTGCGTAAGGTTCTGTTTAGTGATGAGTATTGAGAACCAGTACTAAATCAGTACTGGTTCCTGACTGGTCAGTACTGAAATATGTATAAGATCCTGGATAAATGATGCTTCTGTCTCTGTTTATGCAGCATTAATATATTCTAACAGCTGCGTTTTCAAATGTCTGATGCTGAACTGGATCGGTGGAGAGTGGTGCATCACCAGCACACATTTGTGGATGTTTGTAGCAATGCTCCTCCCTCATTATATTTACAGGAAACTCAGGACACAACTGAGCACCTTACTTACTTACAAAAAATCTGGATTAAATCTTTTCACATCTTTTTTATGTGACATCTTTATTTTTTGCACCAAATTATGGAGAGTAGTATCAATAAGAGTATCAATAAGTATCAGTATCAATAACCATTATTAGTATTGATATCACTATCAGTAAAATCCCAACCCATTCCTAGTTGAAAGAGAAGAAAACAGACCAATCACAGTGAGTTATGTCAGGTGCATTAGATATTCTTTTTGTTTATGGTTCCAGCACCAGTGTGGGTTACATTTTGTGACTTTGAGATTGGAAGTGTCATCCTAATCTCTGAAAAACCAGTTAGCTCTCACGTACGACCGGCCTCTCGTTAATGAACTGCTCCCCATTCACGTAAGCGTTCCGTAGCACTGGCTCATTAAGTTTATGAATTCAAATGTAAGCCTCATCTGATACTGTCACATATTTGGAAAATTTTGTGATGCTGAGTTTTATCAGCACTGCCCAGCACCATCCTCTGGTAAAACGTATCCAGCCTCAGTGCCGCTTTGGGGGCCATCATCTCCATTTGCTCGGGGAAGCTTCTTCTTTGAGGTTGGGGAAGACACCTCAGATGACTTTTCTTGCTTAGTCACCCTCTTTTCTCTGACAGACTGGTCTTGATCTCTGGAAAGAGCTGATTCAATGAACCTACAGTAACATATCGGCTGGTCGGAGGAAAAAAAAAAAAGGAACACGCTCACAACGTGTGGGTGTGAGGACGTGACAGGAAGAAGGGAAATGCTGAGTTCCCGAAGGCTCTACTGTTAGAAATAGCTCGGCTCGGCAGTGCTGGGAGATATCGTATGTACCACTATACTTTCAGTTTTGTACTTCAAACTAACTGCGGTAGATGTTATTTGCTGGGTGCATGTTTTGAAAGAACACTTATAAATAAATAAACGCTAAAAAATGATGCTTTCTTTCTGGAAATACAGTTTCTGTCTGGCTGACGTTTTCAATACTGCATAAGGGTCCCTTTGGTGTAATTTCAGTAGAAGCAAAATATCAGGTTTATAAGACAATCTTTTTTTAACAGAGTGCTCATGAAGTATGAGTTCATTATAGTTCTTAGCTTAAAGGTCCTATATCTGGAAACTGCTTGCTTTTTTTAAACCAAGCAAATAAAAAAAATGTAGAACAGGCCCTTCCCTGAACGCAAGCTGATTCCATTGTACTTATGATAATGTGATATATTTGGAAAATACTGTGATATAGTTTAATACAGCTCCATGTTTACATAATGCAGTTTAGTAATATCCATCAGGAATTAGTGACCATCAGTAACTGAATATGAAAAGAATACACCCTAGACTTCATGAGGAGAGAGAAAGTGTATGTGTATATGTGTGTGTGTGTGTGTGTGTGTGTGTGTGTGTGTGTGTGTGTGTGTTTGTGTGTGTGTGAGTGTG
>JBBIGA010000038.1:383313-402792 GCA_037576975.1 Alestes dentex
GTGTGTGTGTGTGTGTGTGTGTGAGAGAGAGAGAGAGAGAGAGAGAGAGAGAGAGAGAGAGAGAGAGAAAGAGAGAGTGAGAATAAGAATAAGTGGTGGTGGTGGCGAGGGGGGGGGGGGTGATGACACCAGAGACCACGCAGAGCCAACAAAACCCCTCCTACTGCATCAACTAGCATCGGAGAGCCTGTTGCCATGGTGACAGGCCTCGGCAGTGAGCTGCGCTTGTTATAAAACTCATAAGAGTTCCTAACGACCCTGAGAACGAGCCGGTCATGTAGTCAAAATAGCTTCTCCAAAGACACCCTCGCCAGCTCTTCCTCCCTCTGCCACTACATTGAAACGCTTCCAGACGTGATAAATCAATAGCTTCATGTCTCGGAGACACGGCAGAGCCCTAATCCCGCGTTCCGAAAGCACCGCTTGACTCATAGTAAGCGCTGTTTGTTCACCCAACCTTGCCGCATCAGCACAGAGTTTACCGTCAGCAGAGCACTGCAGTTTGAAGTTCACCAAAAAGGTCACATTTGAATTTGGCTTTTGTAAGCGTGGGTCAGAAGCCTGCGGTGTTATTGTGCGGCATGACAAGGAACACTTATCTTCATGTAATGTATTTAAAAGGATTAACTGATGATATCTCTTCGGATTTTATTTGCGTCTTGCAAGCCGGCGTGTCTGTTTAGATAGGAATACCTTTGTTCGGACCACGATGGCTTGCTTGTATGCGCAGGAGGAAAAAGGCCTGTCTTGTTCGGCCTGGTTAAAACGATGATTCTGGACGCTATTGGAGTGTGCTAGTGATATAAAAGACTGAATGTGGCTATTATTATGAGCTGTGAGCCCGTAAGTAAATGTGACAAAGTTTCTTGTCTTCCAGCTCCGTGCTTCAGACAAAGCAACGATAATGAGGCTGAAGTTTAGAACGTCAGCTTTAATTCGAGGGCATTTACATCTATATTGGGTGAGCCATTTAAGAAGCACAGCTCTTTCTACAGATGTCTCTCTCATTTCAGGGCCGTGATTCCTTTACGGCTCACTCAATATATATGTAATATCTTCCATTTCTGTCCAACGTGCTAGCTCTCACTCCACAGATGCTGATCTTTCTTTGAAACTCATAGATTGAGTCTAATGCCCCCTTACACAATACGTGACCCCAGTGTTGCTGGTTAGAAGCCATTTACGAGTCCCAGGCCAGCTCTTTGTCTGGCTTTTATAACCTCGAGTCTTTCATTGCCTCTTGAATTTGTCGACTCTGAGGCGCTCGAGTTCTCCTTATTGAGTTGGCGGAGCGACCCCCGTCCCTCGCAGCTGCTCCCTTTCTCTCAGCTCTTCTTGGCAGCGATGGAGGCTGTCCCTGATTTCCTGTTGCATAAAGCCTGCCTGGCGCTCGTTAACTCCTGCAGCAGTGCATTGGCTAACGCGCATGGACTTCAAAAATGATTGCCTAAGAGAAAGGCTTACACTTGACAACTTGGAGCCATTGTTGGAAAAAGTGAAATCCATTTGCCGCACCTGAGCAAGTTTATTTTAGTGGATTTGCCATGTACCTCGACTCAGTGTTTCCCCTATCATTAAATTGGCAGGGCTGTAATGCTGCCCAACTTGGATGAGAGATGTTAGCACATAACTAGGAATATTTACTAGTACTGGCGGCCTGAGGCTACTTTTTTATTTCAGTATCTGCTGATAACGATACCAGTCAGATAACATATTTTTCCCATATCTGCGCACATAAGATTTTTTAGTAATACATTTGCCTGGATGCACTGAATCTGAAACAGCTCTCTACTTCCTCTAGGGGGTGCTATGTAAGTTATAAAATACCCATCTAGTGTAAAATTAGTCCAATAAGGAATTCTACCTGCATGGGTGAATCTCCAATGGCACTTTATTGGACACATTATACACTATTTGGGCGCAGGAGCCTGTTTGCAGTTCCTACAGAGTGGACTATGTAGGATGTAGGGAGCCATTTGTTACTCATGGCCTCATCTTTGTTTCTCTCTTTAGGTTACTTAAACATTTACATGATTGTTCATCCTTTTTATGATATCCAGTCCAGTGATTTTGGCCTGTGTCGGACTGATACCTACACTGACACACCCCCAGCACAGGGCATTTGGTTTTTATGTGGTATACATTCATGTTTTGGCCAAAGTAAAATTCAGTCTATTTTTAATTGTACACATGCACTAAATTCAGATCCCAGGTTCGGCATGAGGCCGATCATTGACAGTGTGAGAGCAAGCAGAGTCTAGAGCCGGGTGTTGAGCCCTGAATAGGGGATAATAAAAGGTGAGAAACTCCAGCATGGCATTTAATCGCAACCATTGAGGGCTCTCTTCTTTAGATGTTTGTAATCATTCTTCAGTCCCTGAGAATTAGGACCAGATCTGCTTTCTTGTAGAATAACCCATCTAAACAGCATTTAGCATTGGTTAAGGTAACTCGCTCATTGGCCATTTTATCAGGAACATGTACCATATAGGTGCACTTTGCAGGACAATTAGAAACTGAATCCTATTTGTTGCGGCTCATTTGTTGGCCTCCTTCTACAGAAAAAGACCACCATAGGGCTACTCCTGATCAGGTACTGTTTGGGTGGTAGATCAGTCTTAACATAGCAGTGATACCGACATGTTACTGACGTGCTGCAGCATGAGTTCAGCAGGTACAGCGGTGTTGCTGTTTTTTCTTTATCACTGCTGTCACTCCTGGGTTGAGAATAGAAGGCTGTACAAAAATATCCAGTGTTCCTGTGCTCAGAAACTGACCCATGGTGACAGGCTAGGGGATGACTAACACAGGCTGTGAGCTATAGGCTACAGCTGCACACCTACAAGGTGTACCAACGAGGAAGACACGTCAGAATCCGAATCAAAATCAGAAAACTTCATTGATCCCAGAGGAAATTACTGATGTTATGCTCAGACACACAGAGAAAAGAACAATATAAAATATAAAGTCTAAATAAATAAAAAAAAAACTCAATAAGAAATACACTATGCTAGATATACTATGCTATATGTACAATGTGCTGCGGTATGAATACTATAGATAAATAACTTACAGTTAAGTGAATTACTAGTTAAGTCAATTACACAGATGGTCAGGAGTATGTTATTGCATTTAACAGAGATAAAAAATATTGACATAATTTCCCATATTAAGTCTATTGCACATGATAATAAAATATCACACATAATGAAATGATTTAGTACTTGATAAGAATACATCACACGGTAGAATATTGCACATAATAATACAATACTAATTCATATAATGATAATGATTTAAAACCCAATAAGAAATTGCACATAAAGTAACATCAGGTTATTGCTTAGACTATTGTGTGGTTATGAGAGTGTATTGCCCTGGAATGAACAAATATGAAATTAGAAATTCATAAGTTTTATATTAGCAAATGTTTTATGAAGTCTTGTTTGAGAATGCTTTTCCTAATTCTTTTTTTTTTTTTATCTCTTTTCTTCACAGAAATCTGTCCAAAAACCCACTCACCACTCTTTCCTGGCAGCTCTTCCAGCACCTGCAACTGGTCGAACTGTAAGTTCTCCAAGGAATCGAACGGCGTCTGCTTCACTGAGTTCTCTTTATAAACTCGAAGAATCAAAATCTTGCATGGCTTTATGCTTTGAATACACCATTTTAAAAGCAGTACTTTGACCACTTAATTGTGAGTGAATGGTTTGAGGGATTAGCAGTGATTTGCACATTGACATTCATAGTCATGGAGTGGTATCTCTGATTTGCAGATCGTTTGAACCTGCCATTTGTCATAATGTCTCATGGAACATTCAGCAGGGTTTTCCGAGGTCAGCACATTCAGCATAATGTGCCACAAATTGCAGTGGTTCCTTAGCGTTTGACATAAAGTGCTGTTTTTAATGAGAAATGCTTGCAAAGCAACAGGCATTTGTCTCTCCTTTAACTACTGCCAAAGACACAGTTGTGGCTTTGATTAATCGGCTATTCATTACGCAGAGGCATCCGTTATTAATCTCTGATTCCGTGCAATCCTGCATAGTACTCGTCTGCAGTACTGTTTGCCCTACTCAAGCAGTACTCAATCTATGATAATCCCTGATGAGTAAAGTTTTTTTGCATCATTGTAACACAGGTAATTAGTTGCTTGTACATGCGCCAGCACAGCCAGCCCTCAGTATAATTCTGTGTTTGTGTCAAAGCAACACACTCCTGGAGATTGAACATTGGGGCTGTGCTCCACGGCCGTAAGCAGCCGACTCATTTGTGCTGGTTAATTAAGACATGGCAGTGAAATGTATTGGTTTTGTCTGCTGGGAGCCTGACCTCATTTTCTTGTTTGTCATGAATATTTGAGCAGTCTGTGTGTACATAAAGTGATGAGTTTGTTGATTGATCATCGAGGGAGGCACTGCTGTCATCATACTATGCTGGAATTAGTAAAACAACTCAGCTCCTGATGAGTTGACGCTTCCCATCTTGAGCCCTCCAGAAAGAAGTCACGATACCATTCAGATCTTTCTTGGCTAACGGTGGGTTAATCCTATTTGTTCAAAAGTAATGCATATACAGTATGTATGTATGGTGGGCTCTTTATGCATGGTATGTTCAAAAGTATCCAGATGTCACTTCTAATTATTGGATTCATCTGCTTTAGTCTGCTGACACAGGTTTTACAATCTGCACACATAACTTCTACATAAAAAAGATTTGCCAGTTAAGTGGGATACTCTGAGTGGGATACTGCCAGTTGAGCCAGACACATATACTTTGCAATTCCAAGTGTCAACTAGAGTTGTGTAAAGCCAATGGACTGTATAGCAATGTCGACATCCTCTAAATTGTTGAAGTACGTTAAAACACTATTGATCCATCAGATATCTTTGGGATGAGTTGGAAGGATCAGTCTCCTCTAAAGACTTTTTGGTGGAGTTTGAGTGATGAAGCTCCCTTAAACACCTTTGACATAAGTTGGAGTGATGAAGCACAGTTGAACACCTTTGGGATGAGTTGGAGTGCTGAAGCTCCACTAAGCACTTTAGGGATGGTTTAGAATCATTAAGCTCAGTTGAACCCCTTGGAGATAAGTCAGAGTGATGTAGCTCAACTGAACACCTTTGGGATGAGTTGGAGTGCTGAAGCTCCAGTGAACACATTAGAGCTGGTTTAGAGAAATGAATCTCAAATGAACTCCTCTGGGATGGTTCAGATGAAGCTATGAAGCTCCATTGAACAGCTTTGGAATGAATTGAAGTGGCGTTTGTGATCCAGAACTCATCATCTAACATCATTACCTGGACTCACTAATGCGGCTGAATGGAATCAAATCCCAGCAGCAATGTTCCAACATCTAGTACAAACCCGGCCCAGAACAGAAGAGGCTTAAGGCAAGTGCAGTGGTAAATTGTCATCATATGACAAAACAACTCCTTATATGGAAGTTCCCCCAGTTTGTGTTGATGCTCCAGGTGTCAGACGTCAACCAAAGTTATTGTAATTAAAAAACATGTAATGATAATAACCGCTACTGGGGTTTTAAAAATGGTGCCACACACAAATGCCCATGAAGAACAAGAATGCCCAAATTTCTTTAGGTCTTAGAAACAAACTGATGAAACACAAGATGTTTGAACCTGGGAGAACTTTCAGTATAGTCTATAGTCTATAGCAACAAGTAGGCGGGGAAAACCCGCAGAGGGAGGGGGACCGGAGAGTGGCCAGATAGATAGATAGATGGATGGATGGATGGATGGATAGATAGATAGATAGATAGTCTTTATTGTCTTTGTACAGGCTCCTATACAACGAAATTACATTTGCTACGTCTGAGGTGCTTTAAATGAACATAGACAAAACAGGTAAAAAAGTAAGTAAGCAGCACACATATGCAGTGTAAGTCGGTGTGAGTGCTCATTTAGAGTTCTTACAGCCCAGGGAATAAAGCTGTTCTCAGTCTATTTGTTCTGCTGTTTATGGTAGTGCACTCAGCGGCAGAGCAGCGAACGCCGAGTTTTAGACTGTTTTGTGTGTTAAAATCACATTTTAACAAAGGGTTAATACTCTTGATTTTGGAAGGAATGGATGAGCAGGTGTCTGGATATTTTTAGATATAGTTTATATATAGTTGGCTAAAACCAGCAAAATTATTACATGTCTTTTGAAAACAAATTTGTTTGGCAGCCTAGATTTTTCCTCCTCTGTAAAATGTGATGTCAAAACCAGCAGTTCCGTCCTTTGCCCGAAATGAAAATGTCGTCAGTCACGGTGAATTAGGCTTATTTACCAGGTGGGTGTTGCAGCTTGTTTGTAATTATTTCAGTGAAGCTCAGCATGAGAATCGCTGATAAAGTGCCCACCTGCACTCTCAGGCCCGCCTGAGCCCAGCACCCTCCTCTTTATCTTCCCTGACAGAAGAGGCCCCGTCGCTGCTCAGCTCTCCTGGGCCATGCAAACGTTAACATCCGAAAGGATTTGATGATGTTACGTAATGGCTTAAAGTGTCACCACAATATTCAGTCTCGCTCTAATCAGTCCAGCGACTAAGTTGAAACCCTCACAGAGAAGAGCACTTAACATGTTTATGTATTCGTAAACACACATGAAGAAACCATCAGGAAAACTAGGTAAAGAACACACTTTTACAAAATTAAAAGAAAGGTACATGGGTAAAAAGTGCAGCAATGAAGAGCTCTAGGTTTCCACATGAGAGTAATATTGTGACCCCACAGTAATGCTCTGTCTATTCTAGGGAACACTGCCAAAGTTGTCCGGAGAAAAATACGACTTGCCCACCGGAACATGTCATTCACTGCAGTTATTCTATTCTTGGGTCCAAGGCATGACATGCTGTTGTCCTTAGAGGACCTTGTATTTATTGAATGCTGTGTGTTTATATTGGACCCTCAATTGTAGCACTCTGTCTATTCCTCTCCGAGCCTTGGAGAGGCTGGTAGAGGAAATCTATAGACAATTCCATTGTTTTAACTTGCTGCTGTGTTCTGTGACTTAGGCCAATTGCCAAATTTGCTCTGGATGCTCAATTACCTTAAACAGTCTGTGAGGCAAGAGTTGTTAGTACTAAAACTCTACATAATTGTAATTGAGTAAGAGTGTGGAGGGAGATCTTTAAAACTGGACTTAATTTGGACTTAAATTATACTTAAATTGGATGACAATAAAATAATAAAACTGAATACAGCATTTCAGATTCTGAAATGGAGAGCTTTGAAGCAATAACATCTGTTCAACCAAAACAGAATCAAGGGCAAGTAAAAAAACAAAACAAAAACATTTTAAAAAGTCTGCATGTAAGTTTTAAAAGTGTCAAAACCCACAAGAAAACTCTTTGTTTACTCTCCTCTCTCCTGTACCAGTCAGGACAAATGTGTGGGCTACTTTTGGGATAGGTTTCAATGATGAAGCTCCATTAAATACATTTGGGATCAGCTGAATGCTCATGGGATGACTTGAATTGGAATGATGAACTCCACTGCAAACCTTTAGAATGAGTAGGAATGTTAAAGACCATTTGAACACTTTTGGGATTAGCTGAAGTGTTGCAGCTCCATTAAATACCTGTGAGCTGGAGTGTTGGAAGATCAGTTATGCACTTTTGTGATGAGTTAGAATAACAAAGCTCAACTGAAGATTTTTGGGATGAGCTGGAATTATGAAGTTCCATTGAATACATTTAGGATGAGTTAAAGTGAGGGAAGCTCAAATGAACACTTGGGTTAAGTTGGAATGATGAAGCTCAACGGAACACTTTTGGGATGAGTTGGAGTTATGATATTCAATTGAACACCTTTGGAATGGTGCAGCTATATTAATTTGATGATTCATAAATGTTAAAGTTAATGATGACTGAATAATTTGATTTAACTGATTAGTTGGTACATACTTTTTATACTGTAGTCATTTTGTTCAAACCATTTAAAATATCTTAATTTTGTCTTACTATGGCAAAAGCATCAACGTATTAATGTGAACAGGATGGCGTTTCTGACATACGGAACTTCAGTCAGCTGGCCTGGTTGCTGAGTAAAGAAAAAAGGAACGTACAGAAGCTTCTACCATAAAGACTGAATTACTTTAGACAGCAGTGGTAGGCTAAGTCGAGCAAATGGGATGCCACAGATTCCTGGAGATTGCAGGAAAGGATTTGCAAACTGATGAAGGGTTTGAAAACATACAGTAATGTACCGTGTTTTCTGTCCCCAGCACTCAGATTACTGGAGGAAAATATCATGCTGAGATGAAAGAGGCTGCATAATGAAATACAGTACAGTTCTTTCCTTTTCTTATGAGCTCTTCATTTTGATTTAGTTCAGCGAATCACAGCTCTGGACGCGGGCTGACTGCATTTCAGCAGGCAAAGCTTGTTATTGAAGCGCTAATCATTACTAGGTCAGTAAGTGCAGTTGTATAATGAGTTTCCAGTACTTGTTTATTTATTCCATGTGCTTTTTAGGAAATGACTCTTATTTGTTGTACCAGTGAAATTGGGACATCACAGTAGTATGGACAACAGCGTGCCGCATATTATCATGCAGCCTGGTGCATTTACCATGCAATTTGCTTGTCAGGCAATTATGGAAATATTTGTGTTTGCGGTCCTGTTATCTGTAATGTAATATTGTAATTATATAACAGGATGCTAAATTAATGATAGAATACCGGGCCCTTTTCTTTCATGCCGTTCCCTGTCCTTCTGCGCACGTTTGTTTCACCAACCTCTAAACAACATGAGCTAATGAGATGGTTTTATCCTTTATTCGTCCGCTGTGCTGCCACAGAACGCCAGTGCGTGTATGGAGAGGCCTGCTGAGGGCTCCAATGGCTCCAACTTCTAGCAAATGCATTTTATTGAAAAGCTGTTTTGTTTTGCTGTTAGATTCATTTGCTTCTTAACCTTAAGTGCAGCACTTTGACATCTATGTGCAAAAAGTGTCCAAACACGGACCTTTAGGACAAAAGCAAACAGTCAAACCAAAGGAATTAATGAGGCACAGACAAATTAGAATCGTGGTTCACTTAGAGGGAATGTTTTTGTGAAATTTAAAATTGGTTCCATATGTAACTCATTAAGATTTAGATCCATAAGGTAAACATCTGCTAGAGAAGAACATCAAAAAGAGCTGAATGATTCATGATCAAATCACAGTTCAAAATTATGCCGCTTTTGAATCGCAAGGGCACTATTTAATGCACTATTGCATTATTCAGTGTTGTCTTAAGTTTTACAGAAGGTTTAGCCTAATAACAGAACACCTGAACTGGCAGCCTGACTTACAACATTCAGCATTCAAGCCTAAAACCAGAAAAGTGGAGTTTAATTTTTGTGAAAATTGTCACAATTAATTCGCAATTGCAATATATGTCTGAAATATATGCAATCAGATATGTGTTTCCAAATCCACAAAGGTCTTACAGATGCAGTAATACCCTCAGTGATATTTCAAACAGTGTATACTAAAACTAGACTAGACAACTAGACAAAAGGGGTTTTAAATGTTTTATTTAATGCTTTATAGTTAGTTGGAAACAAGTTATTAAATGATGCATAATACTGTATATTGTAATTATTTATTTATTTTCTGCCTTGTGATCAGATCATCCTTTGATCACCCTCACTGTATGCCGCTCTTGGTGCTAATTTCATTGTAACACTCGATATGAATAGTCCACTGCAGGTTCTTTGTAGATGCATACTTTCTTTCAGCCGAATGAACAAATCTCTTAAATTTGCCTATGAGTTTAATGAGCTTCAGTCTAAAGTCAAGTGCAAAATTTTTGCCCTTACATTTTGAGGACAAATCCCAATCCCTCATGGGGATCTGGATTAAGTACAGTTCCTGCAAAAAAAATTAATTCCATTCTTTCTTAAATTGTCTTCAGATATATGCAGAAATGACAGCTAAAGCAAGTCTCTCAGGCTCTAGCATGCGATATGTATCTCACTTTTATTTCCATGAGGCTGCGAGATTTGGTCATCAGGCCTGTCTGTCTGTGTGAAGGATCCTGAGGTGTGTGGTCCTCATCTGTGATCGGGATGTCTGTGATGAACATGAAAAATACCAAAGAATAGCCAAAACCAAGTAAATCATCAAAGTGGAAAAGTAAACAAAGGAAAACTGACAAAATAAATGCAGAAACTTGAGGTAAAAAAACACAATAGAGGAAAAGAGGAATATTTGAGGGAAATCTGAGAACACAAAAGGAACAAACGTACAAGCACAATGCATGACAAACAACAAATGTGTAAATATGCACAGATACAGAACAAAGAACAGCTAGGTGTGGCCGAAATGGGAGGGGCAGACTGAAACCAGGTGAAGCGCATGGCAAGTGGGCGGGACTAAGGAGGAGCAAAGGTACACAGAGGGATATAAAATGACACCACTTGCTTCTTAGTCATTGTAATAAAGTCATTGAAATCGATAAAATTACAAAGTAGAGTTATTTTATACCTGTATTAGCAACAGAAGTGGTTTTACATTGTTGCAAACAGGGAGTCCATACACAATTACTGTAATATGATATTTAACTGTGTATTATGTCCATTTTCTGCCTTGTGTGACTGTGTCCAGGAGGCTGGAAGGGATTGTGTTTGACTGTGGCTGTGAAATTCGCTGGATCCAGCTGTGGCAGCAGAGAGGAGAAGCAGGCTTACTCACTCAGCAGCTCTACTGCAAGAACGGAGCCTATAAGATCCGCCTGCGAGCCATGAGCATTGCTCACTGTGGTAAAAACACTCAGAACACTTCTAATTTTCAGCTACTTCTTAGGATATATACTGCAGTGCTAAAATGTGCAGCGAGAATGACAAAACCTGTTCTGTTTACTTTGGGCTGGATATATAGATTTACTGATGGCTTGATTTGGCATGTGAGCAGATTTCATTCTGAACTAACTGGACATTCTTCAATGGCAACTGTTATGAGATTTTGCAAAGTTAACAGAAGAGTGGCAAAAAACAGTCTAATGAGAAATTGTTCATGTGTTGTTAATTCAGAGATCGGCCTTTTGCATTTGAATGACGTAAAATGCCACTATCTTATTATTCATATTACTATCATTACACAAGTTTCAGTATTTAAAGCATTTTTCAAGTTGACTTTTGATTTCTTCGTTGGACCAAATTATAGCTAAACACTTTGTGTCCTCCTCTGTGAGCTACCATTGCTAATTCCTGTTCTTCTTCTTCTTCTGTTGTTGTTCAATGTGTGACAGTAACCTCCCTACTATAACTGGTCTGAAAGTCTGAACCCTACAAAAATGTGTTTTCCTACTATGATTCACTTTGATCCGGTGGTCAGAGAAACTTGGCTATTTTGGCTCATACCAAACTAAAAAGTCTGAAGGTCCAGCCCAAATGAATTAGGTGTGAAAGCACCCTAAATATCCAACCATTAAGCTGCACCATACTTCACTGAAAGTGTATAGAATGCTTTTAAACTTCATTACACATGTCTCTCCATCCAGTATGGGGGTCTAGGCAACAGTGCCAACAGATTTTTGTTTTTCCTTTTTCTTCTGGACCTGAACGTCTCTTCTCTTTCATACAGACCTGCCTGATATTAGTGTAACTCACAGTAACCTGACGGTGATGGAGGGAGACAACATCACAGTCAGCTGCAATGGTTCGGGTTCTCCACTACCCGATGTGGACTGGGGTGTGAACGGACTTCACTCTATAAACACACATCAGGTGAATGCCAGTTATTTGTTACATGTCTGTAAATGCGTATACATGTTCATTTTTACCCTACTGTACTATATCTTTTACTTTTTTCAGTCAAATGTCTATTGGCCGAACATACATTCCATCAACCTTACTCTTGTCAACGTGAGTCGGGACGACAACGGCTTCGTACTGACCTGCATATCAGAGAACGTGGTTGGCATGGTCAATATTTCTCTTCAGCTGGCAGTGCAGTGTAAGTCCCTTTCGTTTTCTCTGTTTTGTACTGTGTGAAATAGTACAAGTAGCTCAAACAGTTGGGAGAGTATATGGAATAGCATAGCTGCTCAAAATTATTTTAATGATGTGTCTCAATAAAACACATTTATTGACCTTACTGGAAGTCCTTTATCTCATATTTAACATCCAAGAAAGTTTGAATGCGATATAATAAATCATGGCAGATCAGACCCAGCATTCCTTTCAAGACACATATAACGCATTCGTTTATTATTTCAATTTTCTGCCAAATTTACTCATCTCCAATTCAATCCAATAGCTAGGAGGGTTAAGACGAGCACCTGCTTCCTCCATTTCATGTGACGTTCCACTGCATCCTTTTGAAAAACTGCTAATGGAACTTCATTAAACACCTTGGAGGAGAAAACTAACAAAATACTTTGGACATTTACTGGACATGGAAAAGTTTTTCACAGGAAGTACTGTGTACAGGTTAATCATACACCCGCAAGACAGAAGGACATAAAAAGGACATTATCAAATCAGCTGAAAACATTAAATAGGACTATTTGGATGGCATTAAACTGGGCTACTGTGGTAATTTCCACTTTTTCGGGGCTGTATTGTTTCATTTCTGTCCAGATTGGTCATGTCTGTATTTTTCTCCCTCCTTCCCTGAGACGATTACAGGCTCAGTTACCTACATTTTCCCACAAAACTCTGTTCGTTTTAGCCCTGTCTGGATGCACATGTCAAATGTGCAAATGTTATCTTGCACTGGAAAAATTATGGTTATATATTATTACATTATATTAAATAGCCCATGTATTTTATTTTATTTTCCCTGGGGGTAAAGTAATGATAATGTGGAGTTTCATGTAGCAAAATGCTCATAGGTTATTTAAACATGACCTCTGTTTAGTATTTTGAATTAAACAGGCTGTACTGACATATGCACATGAGCTCTGTTCTGACTGGCTGAGGAAACAGCAATCTGAAAACTCATCAAATTTCATGGTAAGAAGGTAGATCTGAACTGCTATAGATTGAGCAGGTGTATGTATGCAAATATGTTAGTTTTGTGACATCACAAAAGCAGTGAATTCTGATTGGGGTTTTTTTGCTGCTTAGTTTCACTTTAACAGTGGTTACATCCTATATTTGATAATTTTATTTCTAAATAGCAAGGATAATTCAATATTCCATGATATGTGCACTTTAATCACTTCCTAATCAGTGGACGCTTTAGAAGTGCCTCTCCATTTAATAGGTGTGGGAGGGAGAGTGTCTACTCTGGGAGAGCTTTAGGAAGAGAAGGAAGAGAATAAAATCAATTTAAAAAGTGAGATCCTGATTACAGGAGTGATTGTAGCGGCAGCTACATGTATAAAGCATTGCTTTATATTCATAGATGCGCAATATCATCAACTTTCGTTTGTCTGTGATCATATGACCATGTGTGATTCATGAATTTGTAGAAAATGCCTCTTTTAGTAATTCGCTCATCCTGCAGTAATTTTATTTCTGTCTGAAAGTGAGAGTTTTATCACTGAAGAGACGTGGGCAAATTTTATTACGGACGTCCCGCTGATAAACTAATCCAATCCAAACAGGGCTTATGAGAGTCACTGACACTTACCATAGTGGCTTTGTCCCACAGTCCCTGTCTTGGAAAATGTATGAGTTTTTTCCCCCAAACCTATTTCATATTTTATAGCTCAGAAGAACAATAAAAAAGCACCAAAGTCAAAAATGACTATTAGCAGGATCTGCAGACTCAGATGTGGATCTATCAGAATGATACTGCATGGGAAGAGGTGTAAAATGAATTCTGTACTGCAAATTTAATATAACATGAAGATATTTTTGTATAATATGATTCAACACTTGGCGTTTTATTGACTACCGTGAAAAATAAAGCCTGATCCCAGAAGTCTCTCTCTTCTGAGTTCAGAGACAGACTTCTAGAGAACAATACCATGGTACATGTGTTATTACTGCGGTATATCTTTCAGTATTAAAGGGCTCATATCATCCCTCCATCCATCATCTGAGCTGCTTATCCTAACCAGGGGGTACAAAAGCCCATCCCAGAACACATATAGGGCAAACAGCAGAGAGACACTTTTGACCATCATGTATATATACACTAAATGGACAAAAGTACTGGGATGCCTGGCCATTACACCAACAGCAACTTTAATGACCCTGCATTCAAATACAAAAACTTTAATATGGAGTTGGTCTCCCCTTTTCAGCAAAAACAACTTCCATTCTTCTTGGAAGGCTTTCCATAAGATTTTGGAGTTTCTGTGGAGAATTCTGTAGAGTATTTATGAGGTCAGGCACTGATGTTGGACGAGAAGGCCTGGATCGCAATATCCGTTCCAGTTCATCCCAAAGGTGTTGGATGGGGTTGAGGTCAGGGTTCTGTGCGGCCTTCTTCCACACCAAACTCATCCAGCCATGTCTTTATGGACCTTGCTTTGTGCACTGGGCACAGTCATGCTCGAATAGAAAAGGTTCTTCCCCAAAAAACTGTGCCCACAAAGTTTTGACAAGCATGGCGTTGTCAAAAATGTTTTAGTATGCTGAAGCTTTAATATTGCCCTTCACTGGAAGTAAGGGACCACCCGAATGTAATAATTAAGAGGTGTGTCCCAATACATTTGTCCATATAATGTACATACAGTCTTCACATGGAAACTAAATAACAAAACTTGTCCATTTTAAATTCACTGCTTTAATGATGTCATGAAAAAATTTACCTATGCCCACCTATTCAGCCTACGGCCTATTCAGCCCCTCCCATCCACCCTGAAGTTATAAGGAGCATTTCAGTCCAAGCTTCTTCTTGAATTAGACAGCTTATTTGCGCATCTTAGTCTTAAAGACAGAAACATCCTGTTTAATTATAAGGAATGAAGTGAGATTATAAAATACTCATGTAAAAGTGAACTAAGTGTTTTGGTATATAAAAGCACATAAACATCATAGGAGGACCTCAGTCGGAAATGAGCCCTTTAGTTCGTCTTCTCCTCATTTTATTCTCCATCTGCACTGAAGACAGATGAAAGTCTTTGTATTTAAAAAGGTGGGGAATATTTTAAGAGCGACCTGAGCCATTGATTCATTCTGGCTGATGATTTCTGGTGCCCAGAATGAGACGCGGTTTACTCACGCACATCAGCTCGCCACTGAAGATGGCTTTGAAGCTGCTGGCTGGCTTTTGAGATTACAGCAAAAGGCACAGGAGTCAGTTGTTGTGACAGGCAGCTGCATAATTACATACATTTGGGGGGCTATTGAGTCATCTCAGCCAGTGGCCTACCAAGAGCAGTGGCAAAGTAGTGGAAAAAAACTCGATCGAAGAGCCTCTATAGGGATCTGGTGTTCAAACTGTAATGATGCAACAGTGCGATGAAGGCTTCCTTCAGAGACCAAATCAACAGTATTGCTAAAGTCTCTCCAGGAGGAACCGTCCAGTCTTGAGTACACTGATTTACAACCAGTTCGAAGGTGGCTGTTAGAAGGTAGGATTTCACTATTAGTCATCCTGCAGTTGTCAGCTCCATTTTTTCTGCCGTTCATGGTGATTCTTCCAGTCAGCTTCACTCCGCTTTATGCCAGATTCGGATAGCTGCCCGGAATGGGCTCTATACTATAACCAATGCTGTGGACATGTTTATCCCATCATTCTTGACACTTATTTCGCGTAGGAAGTCATCTCTGCTCACTGGCAGTTGTTTTAACAGCTTTCTCACATGAGTAATGTATCAATTATTGGTTTGTACGCCTCTTTGAGTATTCCAATTGAAACATCATGAAGCCTATGATAAGTTATTCCAATTTCAGCTTGACAGGGAGCTTGCAGGAGGCACAAATATGCGGGCTATTTGATGTATTTGCCAAAGCATGTCAATGCATTCCAGTACATGAGTGTGTCTCGTCATAGTTGTGGAAAAGGGGTCCGTTCACCCGGTGATGAGTTTGATGTGGAATGTGGATTAAAGTAACGAGACAATGCTCCTTTCATCGCAACTTAATATCCCAGATTACTGAAAGGTAACGTCCATTGCTTATTATTAATCACTACGACAGTCATTCTGAGTGATCTGACACAAAGAACAACATGTGCCATTATAATTTATTGTCAATTAACATGCCCTCTGTTTTGAAGAATAACAATACAGTTGATATAAATGTATGGTTAAACACCTATTGACATGTGCATTATTATATCTTTAAATCCTTTGTTAACAAGAAAACGTAAGGCCTAATAACTGTTAAGTGATTTAACAGCATGACTGTATTCATACAAGATACATTAAAAAAAGGTTTCCATTTACATATAATATAGTACCGGCATGTATATTAATTAACAGTTTAACAACTGTAAATTTTAGAGCTGGGAGGAAAAAATTGAGACAGAACTGACCTTTCACAGCAATTGACTTGATTGACTTTGTTTACCGCTTATTAATTCAACTGTTCCTATTAAAAACCCTACAACTTATTACTCCATGTTCTACAATGATAAACTGAGGTATTCTAAAGTTAAAGTGTATAGGATCATGTATTCTAGTGCCTAATTATTAAGAAAAATATAATTTACTAATTTTGTAACATAAATATTAACGTAAATCCAGCTACATATAAAATGCAACTATAATACGGGTTTACCTTTACATTTTCATTAAGGGTAATGTATAAAGCTGAGTTTACAATGACATTATAATGTTTTGAGGGCGTATTTGGGAGCATATGTAGGGTTAGGTAAATTTAAGTGTACAACAGACAGTGGGAACAGTTTAAGCCGCTGTGCCACTCAGCGTCCTCTGGACTGGACGACTTTCTGCAGTGCTAGCGTTAGCCATGTTAGCTAGCGGATGCCGTTTCAAATGGCCATGCAGAATGCTCGTACTTTTATAGTGCTTTAACACTGACTTGCAGGTTGTGCAGGTCCCCGTGCTGTTTGTGTGTCTAGAGTGAAGGATCTCCACACGTGTGATGTGTGTCTGTGTTCTCTGCTGCCATGTCTCTCATCTTGTTGCGGTCTTGTGTTTATGTTCTGTTTATGCCGGCAAACGAGAAAGCAGTAAAAAGTATCAACATATTCATTTTTCCTAACAAGTAGTTGATATTTTGAGACTGGTTAGAACACAGGTTTGGTTCCAGATTTCAGTGCCTCCAGTCATTGTGTGGACTTATAAAATTCCATAAGCAACACACCCAATTTAATCTTGAAGTAAAAAGGCTAATCTGATGAATGTATTTGACGGTAGCAGGAGGCACCGGAAGAAATAGGAACTACATATACATATATTATATATAGGGAAGTGTCAGAAATACACTTTCAAAGAAAAAAGGCATATTGTTCTCCTCAAAATGTCAAAATGTACGAACGTCAGCACATTCAAAACAGATGGAGGTGGTAAATGAACTGATAAGCCAATTAACAGGAAAACACCCCGAAGCTTTGATACAGGTGTCATCTGAAACACTCGACAGGCTCGGAAGGTGAAAAGAAAGACGTCAGTTTGAAATTAATTACAGCAGCAGATCCTTTCCTCATGCTCCTACGTAGAGGGTTCGCAGTAACAGGAAAGTTACATGCGTCTACTTGCCAGAGGGCTGAGCCCAGGATGAGGCCCCACTGAGTGTCCGGCCTGGCCGCAGTTTTAATGGCAGTTGGTGTCTCTCACTATGGAAGACGTTTTGAGCCCTCGGAACGGCCTGGCACTCAGGAGGCATTATGTTCATTAAATAGCTCATGAATACAAGCCGGTGGGCAGAGGAAGCTGTAGAGTTTAATCGCCACTTTGACGAACGGCGCTGATGCTAAAATAAAATGACAGCCTCGGCCTGAAGAGGGGTGTTTGGCACGTTGAGTTTTGACAGTGGAAGGCACGGGGTGCTGTTGTTTTCCTCGTTAAGGAACGACCGTGCACAGCGGTGGATAAGTTTGCTTGAAATGTGCCATTATGTAACATGCTGCAAGGCTGTACAGCTTTGATCCCCAAAGGTATCAGTGTGACTCAGATAATTAGGACCCTTCCTGTGGGAGTAGATTTACTCCGATAGTAATGTGAATGGGTGTCTGCTGGAGCAGGAAAAAGTTCTTTTTTCTTTTGGTTTTGGCTGTATGTCTCATCAGGATGTTCATGTGGCAAGTACACTCCATAGGAGCAGGGGAAAAATAATAATATATAATAATGTATTATTTTGTAATTTATTATATAATATATAATTATCATAATGAATTACACAATAATAATCTGAATATACCATGGCTATTTTCAGTGCTTCTAGAACACTGTGATTTCGGTGCATCACAAAAAAAGTAGAAAAGGCTCATTTAGACCAATTACAGGGAGATTTAGACCAATTACAACATCCTGCATAATTACATAAACTGCACAGTAGTACATTTTATTTAAGCAATTAGTTTTTTTCTGACGGAGGTCGTTTTTACAATGAATTAACCCCTTTCTGATGGCTTCCAACTGAATTTGACAACTCAGATGTTTTTATTCAAAATATATTCTAATATATTCAAATAGTTTTGCTCAAACTATAATTAAATAAAAATATGTTCAAATTTGAACAATTAATGAAAATTCTTAAAATTCAAAGCTGAACAGTACGCCGCTGCATTTTATGGCTAGATAAAAATTCAGATTCTTCTACATTTCTGCACAATCAAATCTTTATACAAAGTCATTAAACCACATTAAAGAGGTTTAATGTGAAATTGGAGACAAAATTGGTCTTGAGGGAAGGTATGGGAACCAGATGTTCAATGCATTTAATGCCTCTAAAATTTCCCTTCCAGAAAACACTCCTGAGACACTTTTGAGACAGTAATCTGAGATACAGTTTTGGCCTTAAAATATTTTCAAATATATTTATGAAGCAGAGATGCATGCAGGGAAAAATGCTAGGGATGCATCGAAAGTTCGGCCACCGAATATTTTCAGCTGAAAATGGCAAAAAATGCACATTTTTTTTAACACGACCGAAACAGTAATGACGCAATGATGACGCAACCACAGCCGATATATCTAAGAAAGACACACGGAAAACCGTTTGTAAAGTGCGCAATGCCGAAATTTCTAGAGGGGGTGCATCCACAAAGACTTTCTTAATGTCGGGATTAATTTATCATATAAAATCAAAACATGCCGATCGCCATGCAGAGTATGAAGCACAGAAGAGACAAGACCCTTCAAGAACACCCACTTGAAGGACAGCCTAGTGGTTAGGGCGTTCGCCCTGCTATCTGGAAGTCATGGGTTCAATTCCCAAGACCACTAGGCACTTCTGAGGTACCCTGAGCAAGGTAACACACTGCTTCCTGGGTGCTGTGTTCCTGGCTGCCTACTGCTTCACTTGGTGAATAGATTAAATGCAGAGGTTGAATTTCGTGCTGTTCACGCTGTGGTGTGTTCACGTATGAGAGAATGGTCACTTTCCGTCTGTGTTTTTGAAAAGGCAAGAAAGTTTTCCAGTGATTACAGTTAATAAATGGGCTATGTCAGTCTTTGTTT
>JBBIGA010000038.1:409370-432714 GCA_037576975.1 Alestes dentex
ACTACTACCATGGGTAAGACCAAAGAGCTGTCAAAAGACACCAGAGACAAAATTGTGGACCTCCACAAGGCTGGAAACAAATTCACAGGTTTGAACCCCCACTTTCTACCATTGTATTCCTAAACAAGACATTTAACTCTCAGTTGCTCCAGAGAGACTGTCCCTGTAACAGATGATTGTAAGTCTCTCTAGATAAGGGTGTCAGTCAAATGCCCCTTTCCCCTTTAAATGGCGATTTTATGTCGAGTTTATCAATGTGTTCCTTGTGGAAGCATAGTATTCCATCAGAAACCTGGTTTGACTCAGTCAGTTTTTCATTAAATTAAATCAGGAGCTGTTGATGGAGTTTTACAAATCTAGACGCCGGTTGGAGGAACCGAGGAGAAATCTGGAACCGAACCTGTGCTCTCCTGACCAGCTCACAAAATATCAACTACTTTTTTACAAACAAAACATTTTTCAACAGTAAACTAGTCTAATGATCCTCGTTCCTCTTTTTCTCCCAGTTCCCCCCGTGATCCTGAAGCTGGAGGAGCCTGAACGGAGGCACCACACCTGCATCGAGTTCACTGTGAGGGGTTTTCCACACCCCACACTGCGCTGGCTCTACAAAGGCCAGGAAATCCAGAACCCGTACATCCGTCCGGAGATGGACCAGTACCAGGACTACGTGGAAGGCTGCCTGACCTTTGAGAATCCGACACACTACGACAATGGAAACTACACACTGGTGGCCACTAACCCCCTCGGCACTGTCACCAAAACTGTCTTTGGACATTTCCTGGAGGCGCCACCATTTCTGGATGAGGAGGGTAGTTAGACTTTGTAGTTAATAGTTTATTAGAGATAGTTAATTTGATTTCATATGTTATAAATTTCAGTGACTAGTTGCTCAGACCCCTAGAAAATGAAATATATTTAAATGTGTCGTCTGTAAACTCTAAAATACAAATAGAATGTGCTGCAATATATTTTCACTAAATTACATTTTAGTGTGGGAACATAATAGAAGCATATATATATATATATATATATACTCTTCCATTTAACAAGCTTTTTGTCTCCTTTTACTGCCAAAAAAGGAATTCTAGAGTACGGTGAGTATATTTTTGAGACTAAGTTGAGGAAAATGAGGTTTTTACATCCTTGAGAATTAAATATATAAAATATAAAATGATCATATTGACTTATGACTCTGGCTAAACCATTTATGGATTTTGAAATCCAGTTGGTGAAATGAATTATTTGGAAAAGTGCCATAATGGTTCCAGGGCCCATACATATAGTTATAATGAAATAAAGTTACAACCCGTGACCCTAGTAAGGATTAAGTGGTTACAGAAAATGAGTGAAAGAAATGATATAAAGTTACAATGTACACGTTACAACTGTGTATAACCAGCTATAATGCACGTATAATGTGTTCTAACACATTATAACTGTGCTATAAATAGTTATGACTGCACATTGTGTTATAAATAATTATAATGTGTACATTCTAACAGTTATAATGTGTACCGCATAACTTTATAACTATATTTACCTATTATAATGTATGTAAAATAACAGAGACATTATAACATTATAACTATACATAACTATTATAAATATATTTTGTACTATTTTACAACGGTGTTATAACACATTATAACTGTTATAACAGTTTTTAAACATGTGAGGTGTTTATGAACTAATTAAAACCCTTCATAATGGTAGTCTGATTGTGGAGTCGTGTCTCAAACATTAGGTGAAACCAGACATCATGTGTCACTGTAGTTTGCCATCTGGCTCATAAAACAGTTTTTTTCAGAATCATATCTGGTCTGGCCTCAAGCAAAGGTTTGTCAAAATATGACAAATACTGTCGTGTGCTGTCAGAAAAGTTACAAGTGAGCTAAACCAGTGACAAAGGCTGGAATAAGAGCAACTCGATTTCCAGTCTGCTTACATTGGAGACAGTACAATGTGCTTTAAATCTGTATACAGTTTTAAAAAAACAGAATAAAGCTTTTTTCCAAGAATGTCTCTCCATTAGTCCAGCGTAGAATATAATGAGGCAGTAGAGTGAAATATGAAGGAGAGTTTGGTCGAAATGTGACCGTGGAGGAAAGCTTACACCACAATTGTCTTTTCCCTAGTGGAGTGCAGACAGAATTTCAGAAGAATTGGAGGATCTAAGTCTAATTGTTATTGAGCCCAGAGGAGGGTGGTCTGTGCTTGTGGTGATAGCTGCAGTGATACCACTTTAGCCCATAGCGGCTATTCCATTGTGGGTCAATTAATTGGCTGGAAATTACTCTTTGATCTCAAGTGCCAAGTCATCTGACTGCACACTGTATTCCGACTGAGCCAAGAACAAGGCTTGGCTCAAGCTAGTGACTGTATTGTATTTTTGTTTCTTTATGCAACACCAGGTGAGTTTATTGACCAATGAGTTCAGATAAAATCGCTAGTGCATGAAAATGCTGTGTGTTCGATGTCCTTAATGCCATCATAAAAAAAAATTTTTTTCTTATTTTGTAATTTGCACTATTTGGCCAAAAATGTGTGGACACCTGAGAGTCACATCCATATGAGCATGTTAGACATCAAATTCTAGAAGCATGGGCACTTTCTTCTAGAAGAAAAGGCCTGGCTGTCGCAATCAGCACCAAAAGTATGTGGACACCTGACCGTCACACCTAAATGAGCTTATTGAACATCAAATTACAGAAACTTGGGTGTTAATTTGGAGTTGGTGTTGGATGAAAAAGGCTGAGTGTTGCATCCAACATTCTAGTAAATACCAAAATCGCTCATTTGGGTTGAGGTCAGGGCTCTATGCAGGTTCCTGGAGTTCCTCCACGTCAAACTTCTCAAACAAAGTCTTTATAGGCCTTGATTTGTACACAGGTGCATAAGAAAGAATCTTGCTCAAACTGCCACAAAGTTGTAAGTATGTTATTTTAAAAAATGCTGTAGCATTATCATTACCCTTCACTGTAACTAAGGGTCTGAGTCCAGACCCTGAAAAATAGCCCAGACAATTATACATCCTGTAATCAACTTTACTGCTGATTGACACTATGCTTTCCACCACGTAGCTTTTACTAAAAAGCCACTGTCAGACAGTTTGGCATGAGTAATTCATGTCCTTGTGCTGGATTTTATACACTTGTTAGCAATAGGTGTCACTGAAACACTTGAGCACCATATTAAGAAAGGGTGTCCACATAATTTGGTCAATTTTAAAAAGAGAACATCCAAATAATAACCTTTCTCTTTCTTCCAACAGACCCTACGCCTGGCAGTGATGCAAACAGACCGGAGGAAGACTCTTTTGGGGTAAAATGTAGATTATGTCTAGCCTTGGAATAAACTGAAATGCCAGTGATGTTCTGAAATGTTGTTATTATACTTCGTTTACTATTAATAATGTAAATGCACTTCTCCTTTCAATAACTCACTCATTTTCTACAAATTTCCCACTTGTGGGACTCTTCTGTCTTTGCAGATGTCTATAGCTGTGGGATTGGCTGGTTTCGGCTGTGTGTTTCTCATCGTGATGTTTGTGCTAATCAACAAGTATGGCAGACGCAACAAATTTGGAATGAAAGGTAAGAGAAACACAGTTACCTTTAATTGCATTAAACTCAAGTCGAGTCCTTGGCATCCTTAGAAATTGGGGCTTTGTTGGACTAACACATCTGGTACAGTGTCTACCCTGTTATAAAGTGATTCCTGTGGGGAAAACTAATGGATTGTTGGTATCTGCATCTAAACAACAGAAGCATCTGGGGCTTTCTTCTGTGCTTTAGTAATCATGACATGTTTATGTGTTATTTTTAGCCATGAGAGCTTAATAAAAAAGTCCAGGAAGCCTAGAGGGCATTGTCAGAGGGCATGGAGGATATTCTCAGCTTTAATAAAAAAAAAGGAAATGGAGATGGGAGGTGTTCTCCTTCTATAGTGTGAGATGATAAATGTGGATTTTACTGGGTGATAATAGGACCGGGTTTAGACGCTGTATTTTAGCAGCACACCCTGCAGTCTGTTGGGCTTTTGCTTTGGTGGGTTGGTTTGAGCAGTAGCAGAATGCATCTCCAGGCCTGAGTCTCAGGGGGGAGCAGTTGGCAGTGCTGCCTGCGTGCACATCTTCCTTCAGTTTACCTTGGAGCTTGTAGTAATATTGCAGCTCACACCATGGTGGAAGCAGTTGTTTGCTGAGCGGCTTCTGGGCTCAGAGTCAGTGTCATTTCGCTGTTCATTGCATAAGAAATACCCTTTGCATCCAATTTATATACTGTGCCGCCTAAAAAGGGCAAAACAACTCTTTATATGAAAGTTCCATTGATTTTGTTAATGCTCAAAGTTTCAGACGTCACCTATGTCACGTAGAACAAAAAGTTAACACATTTTAAAAAACGTAATAATAATAACAACCACTACTGTGGTTTTAAAACTGGCGTCACACTCAAATGCACATAAAGGAAAAAAAGCCCAAATGTATTTTATTTTAGGTCTTTCAGAGTAGTTTCTGCCCACAAGCGGGTGGGGAAAACCTGCAGAGGGAGGGGGTCCGGAGAGCGGCCGAGCAGCAAACGGTAAGGGTATAGGAGAGTAAACACCAGTGTTAGACAATCTTAATTTGCTGAAATCAGATTTTACTAATATGCTCTGAGTTCTAAAGGTTAATGTAAACTATGCTTTCTTTCAGCAAAAGTAAGACTTTACCATAACTTTCATAATCATTTCATATCTTGGCAAATGTGGCACTGACTGAATGTTCAGAGTAGATAGATTTATAGGGTTGGTTTGTCTGTTCGAGGGACTATTTCTATATGAGATAAACCAGCACTAAAGGTTGTTTACTGGGGTCTTTGCCTGAAAAAGGCATCTCATTATGATGTTGTCTCACTGTTGATGCTACCAGAACTTTTTATTAAAGTTATGAAAGCAATAAAAGTAGGGAAATATGAAAAGACACCTGAGAAAGTGGCAATTGTTGTTCAGGCATATCTTTCCTAAGCAAACACGCATCTTTTTCTTTTATATCTTTAAAAGGCTGTATAAATGAACACCCCCCGCCCCCTTGTTTAATTGCACCATCGGATTCTTTTGTTTCAGTTGTTGTGACGCATCCCTGCTCAGGCTGGAGGCTACAAGCTGTTTCGCTATGAGTGAAAAGCATCTTTATACTAAAAGTAGTCGACAAGGTTGAAAAGCCATAAAAGAACCTAAATGGTGACGTCAATATAGGGCTTCTTTCAGCATCCTCAGGCTGCCGTAATAGACCACTTGTCCTATTTTTCTGTTTAGATCAGCTGGAGGTCTCAGGCTGCCATTACCTGAGGCTGCCTGAGGCCAAGCTGTATTGGATTTATGCCTTCACTCAATCGCTATGGGGTCCTTTTTTTGGCGGATGGAGTTTGATCACGGCCTATTCTTGGATATCCAACAAAATCACAGTTTGTACCCTGGGTGTATGATGTTTTTTTCTTCCTCCCGTTAGAACCACTGGATTGTGATTAAATCAGTGCAGGATGGCGTGCGGCACTACCTGCAATTGATTTCCCTGCCATTCGGTACCTTACCGCTGTTTAGCGTCTGCTAACACTCCTGCGCAGAGGGCTTGATTTATTTCTGGCCCTTGGGGTTTTGGTTATAATATCAGGTTCTGAGTGAGTATCATAAGCAGTAGGGATGAGAGAGACAGAAAGAGAGAGAGAGTGAGAGAGGAGAAGGATGGTAAGCAAGCTATTCAAGCTCTGATCAATACCTGTCTGCCTATTCAGATCGTTGTTAGAAACCTACATGCAGGAAAGTGAGGTGGGTGAGTTTCACACATTGTGACAGTATGACACTGAGTTGAATAAGGTCCAATATCGTCAGTGGAAGACCACCTCTTTGTCTTATTATACACAGTTGTATGCAAAAGATTTTTCTATTTAAAAATAAGTATGCATTCTCTTCAGGGAGCACACTTCATCATAATTGAATGCATGATTACTGAGTTTAACATACTGAGGAATAAATAATAAACCAGAACATATGGCACCTTTATATTTCCAGCATGTTAAATAAGTAAATAAATGGAAATCATGCACCATTTCCTGTGGAGAGTGTGCTATAGAGGTCTTGATATAGAGCACAGTTGTGATATTGAAATCCAAACTCAGCCTGGGGCTTTGAGACCCTACCCAACCCAACCTGACTAGTACTGGAACATTTGAAACCTGAACTTGAACCTGCATGGAAAAGAACCACTGTGACTTTTCCACGAACCCAGAAGACCTCACTCATCAGCCATGAGGAACTCTTTCTCCCACTCCGCAATACAAGAAAGAGCTGAGAGAGAGAAAGGGAGAGAGGGAGAGAGAGCGAGAGAGAGAGAGAGAGAGAGAGAGAGAGAGAGAGAGAGAGAATGCATGAGAGTGTATAAAATCTCTAGTACATGAAAATCTCTCATTAAACAAAGCTGAACCTGAGCCTGACCCGAGTCCGAGCCAGTGACTTTCCCACTAACCCAGAACACCTTTCTCATCCTCTCATCAGCCATGAGTGACACATTCATCCACTCCTCAAACTCAGGGGTTATTCCATATTATGCATTACAAGTAAGAGGGGAACGAAGTACATAAATATCACTCATTAACCACAAAGACATGATACGTGCCAGCAGGGCAACAAATGGTAAATCTTTTTTTCAGTTTTGTCTTGGGCAGCAGCCGTGCTCCCGGAGAATGGCTGAGCATCCTGTTAACAGAATCCGAAGAGAGCACGAAGTAGAAAAAGAACTTGAACAGGACGCAGGCTAATTAACTTAATGCATATCCCCTTCAGTGCATTACACTGATTTCTTCCCAAAAGGGACATTTCGGCAGAGTAGTTTCCTTATAATTCATTCCACTGTTATCCGGGAAGGATATTAAGGACTTCTTCTTTCCTGCTGGATCCTAAGGCTACGTGTTCCTCATAGGCCTGGTGTTGTGCCATTGTTTTGATTGAATTAGAATCCGATCCTTTTGTCCCGCTTCTGCTCTTTAATCCAATTCCATTATTACATGATTTTGTAAAAGTGATCGCAGAGAGACTTTCGGTGCCCCTTTATATATTCCAGATTATATCTCAAACCTACAGTAATATCTCAGGGAGCTGAGCTTTTTTTTGCCCAGTAATACCAGAAGCAGAAATGATCTAGTGATGACTCATAGCCACTGCATCGGGAACTGTGACAGGATATTTTTTTTTCCTTTTTTCTGGCTCTGGCTGGATGTTGCCCTTTTATGTTAATGTAAGTGGGGGAGAGACACCCTAAGGATGGCTGTTCTGACCCAATGTGGCCATTATTTTCTGACAAGTCTTTTTTTTTCTTCGTTAGGACAGTCAAGTGTGTCCAGTGTTGCGGCATGAAATTGCACGTCGCATCTCGCGGTGATGACAGAGCGAGCTCGGACTGTAGCGGAGGAGTAGGATCCTGGAACTAGCTCGTTTGACTGCCCACGCTAGCTCAAACAGTGCCTCTCCTTGGCAAAATCTTGCGCCGCGATCTGCGCCGTGGAGAATATCCGGGCCAAACTTTCCTCATCCTCTCTCCTTGCACGTTTTTGCCCATTGGCCCCCACCTGCCCGTCAGCATTTTAGCAGGCCTGTTATATGAGGTTAACCTACCCTCCACTGTATGAGCGCAAATAAGCCCACGGCTGTTTTGCACACACCAGTTAACTGAAGCATTTCATGGCTGACTGACTGGTTTAGCTTCAGCTGGTGATACAGTACACACGGCGCGGGGCTCACAGAGACAAATGCTGCTGTGCTTTTGAGGCTAACGTGACATGCAGTTTCAGATGGACAGGCACAAATAAATGAACTGCTGGCTGGATAAAGAAACCAGTTTGCATTTACTGTGTCATTATTGAAGGAGTACTTTCTTGTTACCGGAGGACTGAGAACTGTCCATTCTCCATTTTTCAAAACAGAAAAGACTCTGCAGTTGACAAATTTACTTTAGATTTTTTTTGTCTTTGAATTTGGATGCTACTCCCATGGGATTGTGTATGTGAGGTCATTGTAATCTTCTGGTCAGAAAAGAAAATGGCTCACTTAGGGCCCAGAGTACTAAGACTCATTCAGTCCAGGTATTCTGTAGGGAACTGGTGCACATTTTATGGGCTGCGTCCTTGGTGGAACGTAAAATGCACCTCTCTTCTTCCTGCATATGCATTTTAGGTAGGATTACTGCAAAAAGTGGGTGGAGATATTACACATGGCTGATTGCATATTCCGTGCAACTAAAGTATGAGCTGCTCCCAGTGGCTGGTTTTGCATGGACTCTCCTGCACCTTCTGAAACCAGGTGTTCATTTGCATTGGGGTCTCAAAAGACATGTTAAGAGGCTTCCTGTAACAACAGCAGCAGACAGTAGCTAGACGGAGGCACGAGCCTCAAACACGGGCTGAAGGAATGTTTGCCATCAGAAAAATACTGTTTTATCTCTGGGGATCAAATGTGGAATATGCCAGAATAAGGTTGCAATTTGCGCAAGCAGTCCATGTTATCCTTCGATGAACTTCCTTTCAGTTCTGTTCAGTTCAATTGGGTTCAGTTTAATTCCATTAAATTCCATTCAATTCGATTTTATTTATATGGCGCGTTTTCCAACTGATGACATCACAAAGCAGCTTTACAAACCCAGGTCCGAGCCCCTGGTGAGCACGACAAAAGTGACCGAGGCAAGTAAAGCTGCCTAAAGCTGGAAAAAGAAACATCTGTAGGAACCAACTCCCAAACAGGGAATCTATGCTTCTCTGGCCAAAACCAGATCGTGAGGGAGAATGGAAAAACATCACTGTGGAGATGACTAATAAAAGAAGTGTGCAATCTTAATCACTGGTGATTGTTAGAGTCTCTAATTAGCAAAAGTAGAATAAGTTAAGAGTCTGTAGCAGCATCTTCAGGGCAGCACATGGAGAAAATCCATGGTTAAACTGGTTCACAGTAGTAGGACAACAGTCATTTCTTAACACCACAATCTCTTCATCACTGAATTTATTTTTTGTTGACCAAGCTTGCCTAGATCCAGTTCCTCTAGATTCAGCTCCATTAGATATATTTTCCCTGGATCCAGTTCCCCTAGATACTGCTCTCCTAGATACATTTCCCTAGATCCATTTTGCTCACATCCAGGTCCCTTGGATCCAGTTCCCCTAGATCCATCTCCTGTAGATCCAGCTTACCTAGACAGTAATGAACGGTTTATAGTCTACACCAGTAGATAGTAGTGTGTCTTTAGCCTTCAGAATGAATTTACCTAGACAAGCACAACCATCATTTGCATAATAAGCTGCAGTTTTAGTAAGTTGGCCATTAAATGTAGACACACTGACACTGATGAACATTCTACGCCTCTGTCATTTTTACGCATCTGGCATTTTTTTCTCGGTGAAAAATCAAATTTGCAAAGAAAAGGTGCTGGTGACTTGGGACATTTTCACATTAGCCCTGAATAGTTCCTTTATCATTTTTGGCAAAAAAAATAATTGCAATAACCATTATTTCTCATACCTTCATTATTGTTTTTCTCCAGTAGTCCACCAGCTCTCACACAGTGATGAGCACTGGTCATTGGAAGGCTGTTTGTCCACCTAGTAGTGGGAAAATTGGTGTAAATATGATGTTTTTCTCGACCTTACCTTTAATGTGGAAAGCCTTGCGGTGGACTTCTGTCTCCAAATAGTATGTACAATTTGAAAAGCACTGGTGGTGGTTGAGTGTGTTTGTTTAGCACTGAAACTATTACTTCACTCTTCATGTCTTGTGTAGCCAGTGCAGACGCCCTCACTAACATATGCAGCATCTCTTAATGATGCTTCACTTTCCTGCACTGAGCATCTGAAGGATGCTGTGTGGCTGACCCTCATTACGAGCGAATAGAGGACACTGGGAAACGGCCTCTGCAAGGGTGTCAAGGCCATCCTCTCCCTCTTAAACGCGTGTGAAATGGAGATGGAGGTGTGTGTCGTGCCGAGATGAGGGGTCATTATTGGCCGCTCAAAGAAAGCACACTAAATCAATTTAATGACTACAAAACGGGCCGATCTCCGCTGCCACAACACCATTAAACATGATTTAAAACAGCGTAATCTGCGCATGCTTTGATAATGATGGGGGTGATGATATGCAGATTCCTTAGCACCACCTTTTGAGGATTCACGCCTCTCTGACAGATGCCACGAATGAGTTGGTAAGGAAACTCATTTTTTCACACTCAAAATCCACCCCTCGTGAAGTTCTCAGGAAACATTACAGAACGCTCACTTAAAGCGCTAATTTGCGCCTAACCCGCGGTTGAGATCGGCAGCACCAGCACGTTTGTTTTATTTCTGTGTTTTGCCTGGATAAGTGGCTGAGGGAGAGAGGAGAGCTCGTCCGTGGAAGATTTGATGAGAGATGAACAAACATGCTAGCAGACAGCACTAGCGGAAAGCAAGGCCACACCGTGTGGAAGATGTAAAGCCCCACTCTTCCATACTCCTTCCATGCTCTTCCACATCTAGCTCGCCAAATAGTGATGGCACATTAAAGGTTAAAGAACCGACATGTAAGGTAAAGTCCTTTACCATTGTTTGTAGAACCGTATATCCAAACCAAGAACCATTTAGGAACTTTTATGTAAGAGTATTTGGAGCTGTTGTGTATCTAAGCATGGAACCGCTGGATGTTAAGCGTCTACAAGCCTCTGAAGTGAACTATCCAAGTAAAATGTTAACTTTATGATGTAGTATGTTAGAAGCTATTAGCTGTATGTGATCACATTATGTAGCATGATAATTAGACTATGTAGCATGATAATCACAATATAAAGCTATATCATCACACTATGTTGCATTGTAATCACACTCTAGCTATGTAATCACAGTATGTTGCTACATATAATCACACTATGTAGCAGTATAATTACACTGTGTAGAAATATGATCACTCTGTGTAGCATTATAATCACAATATGTGGCAACATAAGCACAATATGTAGCAATATAATCACACAATGTACTGTTATAATTATACTATGTAGCATTATATAGCAATTTAAACACAGTATGTAGCTGTATAATGACACTATGTGGCAACATAATCAGAGTATGTAGCATTATAATCACACTATGTAGCAATATCATCTGACCACAGTCAGTGTCCTCACACTATGCATTATAATCACACAACGTAACAATGTAATTAAAATATGTAGCTATATAATCACATTTTATAGCATTACAATTAAAATATAGAGCAATATAATAAACTATGTTGCGGAATAATCACCCTATCTACCATTATAATCACACACTCTAATATTGTAATCTCATTGCATATCCTTAAAATCACATTTTTTAGCATTAAAATCACGCTATGGACTGCATATCAATATAACCACATTACTAAGCATTATAAGTACACTATGTAGAAATACGATCACAAAAATAGCAATATAATCATTCTATGTAGCAATATAATTTCAGTATGCAGCATTATAGTGACCCTGTAGCAGTCTCACGATGCAGCATTATAATGACACTGTAGCAATAGAATCTCACAATGCAGCATTATAGTGACACTATGTAAAAATATAATCTCACTATGCAGCGACATAATCGCACTATGTACCATTATAATCACACTGTAGCAATATAATCTTACAATGCAGCATTATAATGACACTATGTAGCAACATAATCTTACTATGCAGTGATATAATCACACTATGTAGCATTATAACCACTCCATGTAACATTATAATCACACTATTTAGCATTATAATCACACGATATAGCATTATAATCTCATTGTATAGCAATATTATTACAATACTGTCATTTTGTCTTTATTGTGAGGCTCTAGTTAAGTCTTTTGAAGTAAACCACAAGGCCAATATAATCTGCTACAGTACAAGGGAGAGTCTAAGTAAACACAATTTTGTGTGGCAAAAATGTTTTTGCCGAAAAGGTTGAAAGTCTGTCAGCAGTGCAGGTAAATTAACCAGTTCTTTTGGAGGCCTAACAAAACCACCCCAAGTGAGCCAGCCCAGCAAGAGTTTGTAAGTTACAAGGTGCACGGGGCGCTGCACCTCTATAAATAAATGAATAAATAGCCTAAATAAATCTGAACTCAGTAAACACAGGAGGGACTAATTTACTCTTTAATAGGGAGATTTGTTAGAGCTGTTGGCAGATTTGTTTAGCAGAGATGTAAAATATGTGATGCAGTAAAGCCAGAGATGCCCCATGCCATGGCGATCCATTTTACTATGTATTCCTATTCCATTGCATTTGGTGGGGGTGGGGGTGACAAGCCCCCTTATTTGGACTGGGATGAATTGTCCCCTCATGGAATGACCAGTATGGCTTTTCTTAATAATGGTACAACAAAGAATAAGTGAATCCCATCACAGTTGGGAAAAAAGGCAGAAACCTTATAAAAATGTTTAATAGCAGGTTTAGTACAAATATTAGGTTTATTAGGATTATATTATGCCACACATAGTGGAGCTTCTGTTCCGGTTTGCTTCAGGACTCCCCGACTGGAGTCCAGATGCACCGGGTCCTGCGCTGCGAGGGGTGGAGATACCTTCGTGGCCGCAGTAGGGAGTGACCCTATTGTTTATTTTATGTCCTGTTGCTCTTACTGAGCTGTGTTTTGTGTTTCTCATTAAAAGCCTTTTGTTTTTCGGTACTTCCTGCATCTGTGTCCTCCTTCTCCGTGGCAGACATGACAACTAAACAGTTTTGCCTTCGTTTTTAAGAACGGCTGACAATATTTCTCCTAATTTCCAAATAAAAATATTGTTCTTTAAAGCATAATTTTTATTTACAGAACCTGTTCACTCGTAAACAAAATGGCAAGGATTACCTTTGATGTACTTCTAGTAGTGTTTTACCATATATAATAACTTTTTGGACACTTATATTCACCTCAAACTGGGCCATGGAGCTCTGTGTGAATGCCCTTGTCCACCTGAATGAGTGGAATTTCTGGTGAAGTTAAAAAAGGCATCACATCCAGTGTGCATTTATAACTCACCAATAATCTGTTGTTTTGTTTCTTGTGACAGCACAGCTTTCCTCTTTGGATTTTTTAAAGAGAGCTCTAAAGAGCACATATCACAAATTCATAAAGCTACACTGAACTATATAAAGTAAATAAACATGGAAAAAAATGAAAAGAAATAATACTAAAAATATGCAGTATATCATTTATTAAATTATGAGACTAAATATAACCAGGTTAATTTGTAACCAAGTCCTTCAGATTACAAGTAGTAATGAACAAAATCATTAGCAAAGTAATGAAGATTATTTAATATAGCAATCATTTGAATTAGGGTAGGCTTTTTAGCAGGTAATGAAGCATCACAAACCACAACGAGGTTCATTATTTATAAAACTTGGTCATTGATGAGACTGAGCAGCCACAGCAGCATCACCTTTTGACCGCTGCTTTTGTAAAATCTTCAAAGTCTTTTTTTCCAAAGTTTCAGCACAGTGCGAAAATCTTTATCACACTTTCACTAAGGAGTTCCAACTAGACAGAGTAATAGATCAGCTGAGTGTGTGTGAGTGTGCGTGTGTGTGTGTGTGTGTGTGTGTCTAAAGCGTGCCATCTCTACCTGTACAATACTTGCAAAAAAAAAAAACAGGTAAGGGAGTGGTGTCGCATGCGCTAGCTTTAGCGGAACTGTCATCTATAATAGGCAATTTCTGTGATCGTCATGGTGTGTTGTCGCGGTTGTCACTGGAGATGTGGATGCGCTCGCTGAGAGTGCTGGAGGGAGTGAGAAATTCTTTTATTTCCACGCTACATCAGGACTCCCTCACTCACTCCTGGCCGCCATTCATGGACTGTCCACTTGATTTAATGGAAACACTACAATGCCCGTTTATCAGCACTCTGGCACAGTCGATGAAAATCAGAGATATGCGTTCGCACAGACGCTCTGCGGCCTTTTTCTCCCCCTTTTTTTTTTTAGGTTGCTTTATTGCTTTTTTTCTTTAAATCGTATGCCTGTTCATATTAATGTCCACCAGAAGCCTAAAAGAAAGTCTTAAACGTAATATTTCCGTCTGAATTGGCACACCATAGGGAGATTTCACTTTATGGCTTGTAGAGCGTGATGCAGCCCGGGAGGGGGGGTTGATGGGGGCTGCGCTTTACAACGGACAGTGTAATTTCAGAGCACGTTCATTGTTTCCATGTCACAGCTCTGATAATGCAGTCCGGGGCCTTTCTCTGCTTTTCTGCTCCACTAGGAATGAATTGGCCATTTTTTTGGTTACTCGTTTAGCATGATAATTAGCAACAATGGTAAAAGTAATTAACCAACTCAAGCAACCTTGCAAATGATGACAATTAGTTTAAGACGCTAATATGCGCGGGAAATGTGACAAAGTCGAGGTCAATTGAGACGTCAGTCAAAGCTGCAGTGTGGATGGGTTCCAGAAAAATGTCTTAAAGAGCCCTTTCGTGTTTTTTATTTTTTTGGGGGTTTTTTTTCAGAAAATAATTTTATTCAGTTGGTTAACACCAGTTGCTGATCAGTCCAGACGGATCAATAATGAAGCTGCAAAAAAGACTCATTTTGAATTCACTAGTCACCACAACCAACATATTTTTCAGACAATGTGTCACGTCCCAGTATGCGGCCGCTAGAGGACGCCACAGGTTAAGTTTGGATTATGGACTTTTATTATGAAGTGGTGGTGGGTTTTCTTGGATAGTATGAGTTACAGCTGTGTTTAGTTAAAGTTAAGTGTTTGTGTTTGGTTATTGGTTTGTGAAGTTTTTGGTTTTTGAAGTACTTTTTTGTTGGACCTTTGGTTGTCGGTCATCTGTCTTTCTAGGATTGTTTGCATGTTCTCCAGTCTCCTTTCTGTTAGAGAGTTTTGTTTCTGTCCCTTGTGCCTGTTTTCTTTATTAAATAAAAGATATGGATATGGAAGTCTGCCTACGCGCCTGCCCTCATTCAGGAGACATGGGGAAACGTGACCCCATGCTTTATAGTACAGGAAAATATAGGACAACCAGTCAAAGGAGGGGTCATTTACATATATGAGAGTGGAAAATGAAGAATAAAAGCATTTTTTATTCTAAAGGAAGAGGAGAGGTTGGAAAATAGTCATTTAGAAATGAATGGAAATGGGTATTGAGAACCAGTGCCAATTCCTGACTGGTCAGTATAGATATTTGGAGGAGCTGCTGGACAAACAGTGCAGCTGTCTGTATTTATCAGAATCAGAATCAGAAAACTGTATTGATTCAGTAGGAAATTGCTTATGCTATGACTGCACAAACACACAGAGACACAAAAACGAGGACAATATTACATAAAAGTCAAAATAAGCTCTCCAGAAAATACTTAAAATACTTAAAGAAAATACTGAATGTTATACTATCTACAATAAATACTGTGATCAGTAAGAGAATTGGATATAAATACTACAGATAAAGAAATAAAACCACTGCTAAAGTTATTTGGTAGCACAGGTAGTGGTTTGAAGTTCTCTATACCAAGTCTGTAATTGCACGCATTAGTGACATAAGAAGTATTGCCTATGATAAGACTGTTGCACATAAACAATTGCGCATAATGAAAAATATTTAGCATACCATATTAAATTGCATTCAGCAATATTTACTACATGTGCTCTTTAACCCTTAGAACTCAGAGTGTATTAGTAAAATCTGATTTCAACAAACAATACCAGTGTTTGCTCTCCTACATGCTTGCCGTTTGCTGCTCTTACGGTCGGTACGCCACCAGTCGGTCGCTCTCCGGGCCCCCTCCCTCTGCAGGTTTTCCCCACCCACTTTGAACGTTCTCCCGGGTTCAAATAACTTTTTTTTTTTTTTGCTTGTTTCTAAGACCTGTTTGAATATTTGGTAATTTTTGTTCTTTATGTTCATTTGGGTTTGACAACATTTAAAAAACCCAGTAGCGGTTATTATTACTACATGTTTTTTTAAATTACAATAACTTTGGTTCTGCGTGACACCAAACAAAGCTCAGCATGACGTCTGACATCTTGAGCAACAACACAACCCCGGGGAACTTCCATACAAGGAGATGTTTTGCTGTTTGACAACAATTTACCATTTGTTGCACTTCTGGCATGAATTCTAAGCATGAATTCATGTCCTATGGGATAAATAACTTCATAATACGAATTGCTTCTTGTTATTGTTTTGCTGTTTGGTGTCGACCCAAGGAGGATGAACCCTCTTTTGAGCTTTGGTTCCTCTTAAGGTGTCCTTCCTGCTCTGGGGGGATTTTCCTTTCTGCTGCCAACTCACTGGGGGCCTGGATCTTGATTTCTGTAAAGCTGCTTTGCTTTGCAATATTGTCAATTGTGAATGGCACCATCCAAATAAATGTGACTTCTTGTTGGAGAAATGACGATGTGAGCCCTTCAAACTGGGTCATGACTGGGCCAGAAATGCTTCAGATTAAAGATATTCTCCAATGGCTGTTTAGATTTTGAATTTCTTCCCTGCTTTTCCAAACGTCGACCCATGCAGCGAAATCATCCAATGTTGAATCTTCAGCATTCATTTGCTTGCCTAAACGAACACTGTAAGGTGTTGGGCTAATCCAGTCTTGGGGATTGCCGTGTATTTCCTTTTCTCTCGCGTTCAGGTGCCGAGGTCGTGCTGCATTAATATCATGTTGACCTTTATTCTTCAGGAGGAGCTCAAGTGGCCCCGTCATACTGTACGTCTGCAAACACAAATTACAAATCTGCCATGTTGTGAGCGCAGGCAGCGATCCTGAGAGAGGGAGCGCACCACAGTGGCGCATGGGCGGATGCAAATCAGTGGTGTTATTTAACAGAAGGCGCTGTAGTGTTTGTTGAGGAGCATTTGTGGTAGATGTGCTTTCAGCATTGCGAACGCTCTCTGAAAATAGTATATAATCGTTTTAATCCCAGATGTGGGAGGGAGTCGCGCTTCTTTTTTTAATATCACAGTTTAAGGAAAAAAGCGTGTGTGTGTGTGTTTGTGTATGTGTGTGTGTGTGTGTGTGTGTGACGGCTGGAAGCGCCTGTTTTTTCCCCCTTGAGGATCAAACAAAAGGATTGTACCGATTGCTAGTCACCCATTTTTTTTCCTTCTTCTTCTTCTTCTCCTTTTTATATCGGCCCCTCTCTCTTCTTCAGTCGTATCAGCGCAAACAGAAGGGAATAGTCTAACGTTTCCCACTTTTCATGTCTAAGCACTTTCATTTGCCTGCTTTTGATCTGCGGGTTTGAATAATAATGCACATCACACGGTGAAGTAAAGGATCAGACACCGAGAATGGCGCCCCAGACAGGAAGCGAGGCCGGGTCATCGCCTTCAAAATGGACAGTAAAACAATAACGGCCACCCTACAGCTTTGTCTTTATCTCTCTCTCTCTCTCTCTCTTTCTATTGCTTTCTCACTCGTTCTCCCTCCCTCTCTGTCTCTCCTCTCTTTCTCTCACTCTCTATGCCTCTCTCTCGCTGCATCTCTCTCTCTCTAGCTCTCTCACTTGCTCTCCATCTCTCTTTCTTTCTCTCACACACACTTGCTTGCTTTCTCTCTGTGTCTGTCTGTCTGTCTGTCTGTCTCTCTCTCTCTCTCACTCTTTCTCTCTCTCTCGCCCTCAGTGCAGTTGTGAGATGCCTGTAGTTGACAGCAGGTGTAAGATCTAGTGTGAGTTCTGGAGGATATTCACAACTCCACGCTTGTGCAGTTGCATCTCATATTTATTACAGGATATTCTGTTCAGATATTTGGGAAATACTGACCAAATTGCAGCATGCTCTACTTTCATGCATAATTGCTGTCAGAACAAAACCTTGTATCTCCATTTGGGGTATTTTTTATTTTGCCCTTTGACAAATGAGTTAGGCCCCAGGCACCCCCTTGCAACCGTGGATGGGGATAAGCAACTCAACTAATGGATGGATGAATAGATGGATGGGAAACACCAGTTGACCTTTGTGCTGTGTCCAAATTGTAATGAATGGATCAGTAGAAATTTGGATAAATAAAACATCTGTTTTGTTTCTCCTGTCTAACCTGCCATTTTGGAGATACAAGGTTTTGTTGTGACAGCGAAGACAGTTCCCCAACCTCTACCTTTCCTTATACACACCACATAAAGAACTAACAAATCATCTTACTTATTGATACTTCTTGTTCATAGCTTTGTTGACCCCAAAAAGCATTTTATACGCAGAATATTTTCAATGTTCAAGATTCAAGGTTTCTTTTTTGTTATCAGCAGCTGGGAACACGTACATAGTGTGACAAGACGTTTCTCCATGGACCACAGTGCAACAAATAGCTACATACAACATTAAGCAGAGTGCAAGTTACAACAGGCAGTAGGCCGACAACAAATTGACTATTGTGGACGCTATGTAAACCTTCCAGAATGATGAGAATTGCTCCATAAGTGTGATTATTGCACAGGAGGCAGTTACAGAACTGAACAAAGTGCAAGGGATAACAGAAACAAAACAATAAATGGACAACACAGCAGTGTAACAGTCATGTGAATGGACTGTGAATAGACACTTGGACATTTGTTTTCAGGTGACTGAATATAACGTTGTGCTTCTGTTTAAAGTCTTGCTTATCGTCACTGTCAGAATAAACAGAAACTTCTATCACTCTTTTTAAAATGTGGCCCAGTGGAAATTATTCAAAACGGCATTAAAGAGAGTTTTTCTACACATTAACTTACACTTCTTCTGTAAGAGATGAAGAGAGGCTTTGCTCTGAGAGACACATGCTGTATGCAATCTATTTCATCTCCCATAAAGAAAATACTCCTTCTTTTTGAGCTTTCATGACATGCTTACATAGGTATGACCCTCTTCAGGGTCTTTGTGCGCTCACTCCAGTCACTTTGGATATGTAAATGAAAACTTGGCAATGGACTTATTAGTCAGCATTTTTTTTATTGTCAACATCATCGATGAATAATCAGTGATTGTTTATTAATTATTGTTAATGTGTAAATATTATTCAGTTTTTCAACAGTTCTTTAATCAATTGAATCAGTGTTTTAACCATAGTCATGGAAATGTCATGATATTTTTTGGGCTAGTCTCAGTTCAGAGCCGAATAAGGTCTGAGGATAACGCTAGACCGTACAGTGTTTTGCATTCTTGCAATTTTTATGACATTTAGAGACATTTAAGAGGCGCTTGTGAAACGTGTCGTGCATAAATCATGCAGTGTTTGAGACCATTTCTAAGGAACCCATTAGTGTTGCCTGGTGTGAGAAAGAAAAAAACATCAACAGGGACATACAGTGACTTGCTCCTCTGAGGACCTCAGACTTGCTCTTCTGAAGACCTGGTCCTCTGAAGACCTCCAGCTTACTTCTCTGAAGACCTTTTTCTCTGAATACCTCTGACTTACTCCTCTGAAGACCTCCAGCTTGTTCCTGTGAAGACCATATCCTCTGAAGACCTCCGACTTTCTCCTCTGAAGCCCTGCTCCTCTGAAGGCCTGGTGTCGGAAATAAGCATCAGTGGAGAACAAACATGATTCATTTAGACTGCTCCTGTTGTTTATTGAATAAATCAGTATTAGACCACAAATCGGAGATGCTTCCTTCCAACTGTGAACGCCCATGCGTTAAATCATTTCAGGCATATTCAAAGGCAGGTCTTTTATTTTCAGATGTTCTTCTGTCTTTCTTGCTTCTAATCTGATTGCAGATCTCGAATCTCTTGGCTGAAAACATCAGAGGTCTGGACTGAGGCCGCAGTGGGAAGAGACTCCTCTGAGCATAAAATGAAAAGACAAAACTTATTTGTCATGATTTGGGCATCAGGAAATAAATCGGAGGAGCAAAGGAACAGTAACGTGGAATATGCACGGCACAGCTTCGTGCAGAAGGAGATGCTGAAACAGATGATGGTCAGGGTTTATTGAAAATCCAAATGAGAACTGTTTGCTTTCTCTCAAATGCCGATAAGCCTCGGGCCATGTTCTGTAGCCCCACTCATTGAATATTTATGTTTCTTCTGAACGAGGAGAAGGTGTGAATATTCTGGGCGCAAGTCTCTGCGCGAGTGCTGAAGACGTATACGACTGGCCTCATTTGAATGCAACTCTGGATCTCGGACTGTGAGCTTTTTAAGTGCTGAGGTTAATGTTTGTGTGCTTGTTGCGCTGCTGGATTGCTATAAGGGCTGCAAAAAAAGCGGTGACTTTGAAAGTTGTTTATTCTTGTGAATCTTTTAATCTGTAACAAAAAAGGTTCGCCATCGATTTTCAAACAAATAAAATGAAATAAATGTGGAACTTTAGTAACATCTTACTTCTAGACTTCAGCCATAAACTTCAGAGCTTTTTTTTTTTTTTAAGATTTGGAATTGTGTTGTCTTACAGGGTTATGACATACGGTTTATTAAGTTTCCAATGCAGAAAAAGCACATCAATCTTAAAAGCTATCAATCTTTTATTTTTCAAACCAAAATATGGGACTAGGGACTAGATTTTACCAGAAATTTTAAACACATTTGTGAATGTGCTTTTAGTTTGGGGTATATTGTAGCATTGTTAGGATAATGGAGGACGAAATGCAAAAAACAGGACTTTATTGAGAAACATAAAACAACGATATTCTGTACAAAATAATCAGAAGACCAAAGCATATCTTAACATACATGATAGGTGTTATGGGGGATTGACAACTTACGAATACATAGACAGGGGTAAAAATACACAAAAGGTAAACTGGAAATAGTTTTGATGGAATGTATGTATGGATATGTATATGTATGCATATATGCTAGTATGTGTATGTGTGTGTGTGTGTGTGTGTGTGTGTGTGTTTGTGTGTATGTATTATATGGAGCAGAATTTGTTACGGAATCAACAGTGTAACATTACTAAGCTTCAGATTAAGACAGTTTCAGTCATCCTGTCAATATTCCTTCAGTTGCTTGAATTTTCTGCAGTATGTAAATGGGATCGTACATGCACACGTGCTTCCTGAGATCTCAGGGTAGCTCTCCTCCTGGACTCACCTTGTTCTAGGCACAAAAACTCCTGCTACATTCACATTCTCTGGGGCAGAAAGTGCTGAGACAATACATTCCACAGCCACCTGCGCCACTACTTGAGCGGACTCAGACAATAATTACATTTGCGTTCGGCTCTGCGACTGATTGAGCCCATTATCCTAACCCAGATTCAGAGTGACATTGGCTCACCTCCGCAATTTCTCCTCCCGCGTGCCTTCGATCAGCCAGCCGCACATGCGCCACTCAGTGTTCCTTGCAGCGTCTGCAGCTGTATTTTTAGGCCTTTCGAAGTGGTGATTGGACCCATAACAGCACTATGGCTTAGGGGCACTGGGAAGTTTTATTTGGCTGTGATTGCCCCTTGCTTGTGTGCTCTGCAGACATAGTGGAGCCCCAGACTAGGAGACCTACATTCCACTCTGCTTTCATCGCACCCGAGGACCTCGCGGGTCTCCCCCATATGATACAAGGCTTCACTGATATGTCCTACTTTTATAAAGTGATTGACTGTTAAATAAAAAAAGGAGCGTATTAAATGGGTGAATATCCTTGACCTAAATCTGTAGCGCGTACAGGACTTTAACATCGGGTGCTCATCTGTGCCTGGCGGATGAAAGGTTTTTAATCCTAAACTGATATTGTCTTTTTGCTTATAATCTATTATCTTTACATGACACTTGACTGCTCTACTCTGTAATGAGCCCTTAGCCCATTGTTATTTATAAGCTTATTTTGAGAGCAGTTTCTATCAGGATAAATGGTTATTTTTTACTAAGATTACTAAGATCAGGTAAGATTTGTCTAGCATTTAAATTTTGCTTCTTCAGTTTAGCACTGGAGCTTGAGGCAAATATTGCACACTAGACATCAATAGTTACCTAAACTGTTTTTTTTAAATATGTCCGTAAAATGTCTCCCAACTTGCTCAAACCACATTCAGTCCGCTAAGGTAGGGTGGCCTTGTGGATGTGGTTTAGGACATAGTATGCAAAAAATACTGACCTCGGATCAGATGCATCCATATTTATGATGGTTGTACCCCCAAAATCTGATTCTAGCTCAGTGCTCAGACAGACAGACTCTGTAGTATAAAAAGCCTGCTTTGTTCAGCTACATGGTAACGTTTTGTTCATTTTTATAACTCTCAATAAGCCATACTCAGTCCTAAACCACATATACAAGTCTGCACCACTTTGACAAACAGGCAGATGTGATTTTTGGGGGTGTATTTTCAAAAATGCATTGTATTACTTGGTACTTTTTAGCAAAGTTGGCCTCATGACTCTAGTTTTAGACTCAAGAAGCAAAATTTGGACTCCAAACATGTCTTGGCTGTTAAATTACATCTGGGTTCAGTGGAAAAAGTTTTTTCAGAACTTCTTTAAAGCTAATATAATCTAACCTACCGACTGTTTTGTAACTAATGCTGATTAGGGCCAGGTTACTTTTTCATGGCAATTATTTAACTGTTTTTATTAAACTATTGAACGTTTAAGAATATCTATTCATTTTCAGTCTTACTAAGTACATGATGGGGACCAAAATGCCAAAATGCATGAACCTTTGAATCGTGCACGTTCCCATGTTTGAACTCAGGTCAGTGTTAGGAATCTTGTTCCTAATGCTTAAATATGTGAATTAGCCGGTCTGCTCTCAATCTGCTCCCAGTCTGCTCATCAACAAGGAGCAATTAACCGGCATGACTCATACGCCATTCTTAAATGCACCCAGATATTATGTCCGAATCTTGCACGGCTGTCTGTTTTTTTTTTCTTCCTCTAGGCCCTCCTGCCTGGAGCACTTTTGTTTGTCAGACAGTGGTGTACCTGATTCAATTAATCAACCGTTCGTCAAGCCCTTGATTAATTGAATGAAGTGAACCAGCGTTCAGTAAAAACAACAAAGTCAGAGATTTAATTGCCAGCGGAGTACCAGACAGTCTGACATTGGCAGGACAATAAAGGTCACAGACGTTCAGCTTGATGGAAAATGGACTCCTGAAAGGTACAAGTTGTTGTTGAGTGTTTTCACAGATCGGACACAACCATCAGTATTGTACAGCACACTTCAGCTGCTGCGAGGCATGTGTGTGAATGCACTGGCACTGATGAACTATTATTCAGAGAAAATTATTAATTCTGTCGATATATTATACAGATATAATGGCTATATTAATATCATTGATATAATAATGAATGTATGCATGTACACACACACACACACACAGACTCACAGTTATAATTATAACTGTCTTTGCAGCTACCAATAAAGTCATATATATATATATATATATATATATATA
>JBBIGA010000038.1:432814-444265 GCA_037576975.1 Alestes dentex
TATATCAAGACTGATGTATGAATATAAGCTATGTTCTGATTGGTTGCCCTGAATTTTGCAATTTTGCTTTATTTATAAAGCAGACCAGGCAGAAACACTCCTTGTAACTTCAATAGGAGTGAGCGGAGCATAACTGCAATAGGTGGTCAAATCACTTTTATGCACTGTGGGTGGGCTGGGGGCATTGGAGTTGTGGTTGAATGTTTTGAAACATGAACAGTTGTGCACCACATAAAACTCTTTTATTTCAAAATTAAATCCCTTTAAAAAAAAAGTAATATTCATAAAGCAATGCTCTCTTTCTCTCGTAGATGTCCAGCACGTGAACCGGCGAGACATCGTTCTGAAGCGTGAACTGGGTGAGGGGGCTTTTGGGAAGGTTTTCCTGGCAGAGTGCTACAACCTCAGCCCCACCAAGGATAAGATGCTGGTAGCTGTCAAGGTACGGACTGATTTTTCAATTAAAAGGACCTCCCGCTGGCTTTAGTGCTTCGGGCCCGGGCCTCATGTGGGCTTCGCTCGTGCACATTCTTTCCAGCTGATGCTGTAGACAGGCAGGGGTTGCCATTCTGCCCTCCATTTGGGGTTGTTAAAGAGTACAAGAGAGTTACTCACAGGAAACGGCTTTTGTTGCTTCTTTTCACTGCTGTCAACTATGTGAACATTAGCTTTATAATCCTTTTTTTCCCTGGTAACATTGTTCGTTATCCGTTGTTTTATAGAAGGCAGACAGGTCTGCTAGTAGTATTGATTTTTGTATGCTTTAAGGGCCATATATCTTCCTCCAGGTCTACAGGATCACTTCAGCCGTCACTGCTGTGTCTTGTAGAGCATACAGTGCATTTAAATAAATGTCAAAATGAAGCCTTCAGGGCAGACCCCCTCCATTACCCGAGTGATATAACCAGACGTCCCGTTTTATTGACTGTAATGTTTTGCTCTGGTTTGAAGCTACGTTTTAGGACTTGTAATGACATTTAGTGTTAAAACTGCACTCTCAGCATCCTAACTTTCCCTTCTCATTCAACAGAGCAAATCGAAACCGTCATACCATTAAGATAAAGTCAGAATGCTCCTCTTCGGCCGCTGTGGCCAGATGTAATATTCCCTCTGGAGTCTCAGGAGGATAGGCAACCAAATGCACATTTATGTTTACCAGTATATTCTTTATAATAGGGATGCACAGCCTAGATATTTGGAGCAACATAGATTTTTGCTCCAAAAATGCAAATGGTCGGTTTATTTATATTTCAGCTGGTCAATTGTATGATGTCAGTTTCCTGAGCCAGGTAAAGTGCTGCATTTCAAAGTTTGTGCATAACCATTCTACTTGGAACACTTTGGTTAGTTTTTGTCTCAGGATTGAAAATTGCTCCCAGTAAAGAACAAATAATGTTATTCATATTGAAGCTTTGGCTAATAGAAAGAACTGGAAATGTACTTTTTAATTTAACCCACACAGTGTGATGATTATAATAAAAAGGTAATAAAAATATAATGTAGATTTGTAAAGGATGCTGGGAAGAAATCAGAAACTGCCATAAAAAGTGCACCCCTATGTTTTAATAGAGATGCACCAATATAATATTTCTGGGCCTGAAACAATAACCAAAGAAAGAAACTATCAAATGAAGGGTAGGATCTTATTTAATTGAACAATAACAATAACATAGCTCAAACTGTACACATTTGCATATTTACTGGAATCATTTAGCGGGTAGATGACTGTAGCTCTTGGAGTTTGGCTCTAAGGCCATTATTAGCCTAATACTGAAACTCCTGCCAGAACACACGTTACGAGTTATTGCCTGGACACTGTAAAATTAAAAATGGCAGTACTTAACATGCAGTTTCTCCAGTAGTGCTATTTACAGTGCTGATACTGTAATTCACAAATACAGTTTATATTACTGTAAAGATATACAGATATTTACTGAATTTTTTATTTATGGTACGATATTGTTTCTAAACAGCATCGCTTTACTGTCCTGTAATCAGGTAAAACTAATTACATGATACAGTAGTCTTCTTACAGAAATATGACATAATACTGGATTTGAAAGCAACTGAAAGGTAACAATGCGATCAGAACACAAAACATTATATCAGTTTACAACTACAACATAACACTACAGAGTGAACTGAAACACTGTTGTGGTTGAAATATGAAAAGTATAAAACGCATTTCAACGCATTTTTGGAGTAGTAAAATGTTAAAGTAACTTCATGTTAAACAAATTAAGTGCTTTTTAACTGACACAAACTGCATATTACTGTAAACTTCAAAGCTTTTTGACAAGAAGGTGTAGCTGTATCTCCCAGAATGCATAATTCTTTACAATTGGCTGTGTTTAATGGAAGCAGTGGATTGCTGTAGTTTTTTCCACTGTACATTTAGAGTGATTTCTTTTTACAGTGTCATTACCATTCCAATGTCAGACTAATAACAATAACAACATATACACATTAATCAGCAATAATACAAAATATAGTCTTATTATATGGCGCAGTGGGTAGCACTGTTGCCTCACACAACAGTTTCGACATATGACATTTCGAGTTTACTCCTACCTCCACTCAGCTTACACCATTAGCATCGTACTCACGGACTATGTGGGCGGACTAGTTTGGTTGTGCGCGGTGGAAGAATATGCAGTAACACGGCGAATGAGTGAGGGAGTTTTCCTTTTCCTTTTTCTGCGGCTTCTTGTGTTTTTATGATTTTACAACTGTGTTGGTAAGAGACTTAGGCTAGGGTGTGTTTCGACTTACACCAAAATTCAGGTTACATCACTGTGTCAGAATTGATCTGTGTCGTTGCTCAGGGACCCCCTGTATATATACATATACATATGTATACATGTATATATGTTGAATGCACAGTTTCCATTAACATACACAACTGCTGTTCCATAACTACTACCTTGTAATGTAAAGCATGGAATATGTTACTATGGAATACATAACCTGGAATAGACTAATGTTCACATTACACCAGACCGGTAGCACAATGCTACCCAGGGCTGTAAGACTGTTAGGGACGTGGTGTTGAGCTAGAGGAAGTGAACAGATCCCTTGACAGGGGTCTGGTGAGCCATCTGTGGCATTTCCACCACGCTCCATCTGAACAGTCCTCAACACATAGACTGGCTGTAGAGTTTCGTAATGGTGGTCCGATTACACTGCGTGTTGATGAGGTTCAGTTATTTTGCAATTATGCTGTAATTTATCAGATGATATTTCAGAGAGAACTGTCTGGTGCCAGAGTAATGGAGCATGGGAGAAGTTGCAGGGTACACTGAGGAAATGAGCATTCCCTTATCTGGAGCTGTCTGCGGGGATCAGCAGAACATTTGTGTGTGATCTGAGTCTTGCATGTGATTTAGCTGTCTCCACTCCAGATCTTTATTGGAAGATGCTATTTTAGTCATTGCAGATGAATGATTTTGCTCACTAAATAAGGTGATTAGGCCCATACGTTCTTCAGATACTTTTCATTAACTTCAGATACTTTTCATTAAGTGGATCCTTAATATACACTTGATGTTTGTCTTTTAATACATTGGATTTAATATTACATTGGAAATTAATTTTTCCCTCTTTCATTATCAGACCCACACATCCATAACCAGGGTCTGGGGGTGCTGTAGCCTGTCTCAGAGCTCACAGGGCAAGAGGCAGAGAACCCCCACCCCCCCAGATGCATACAGTATAAATTTAATTCAATATATTAAATAACATATATAGAGCGGTTTCAAATATAGCAACTTTAATTATATATAAATATCTTTACTAGTCACTGTCTATTCACAGAAGCTCAATATAAATATATGTTAACATTTGCAGTGAGTTACTAATTTAAACGGCCCATATCCTACATATTGTGTTGTTGTGGTTTTATGTATCAAAAATGGACAAACTTTGACATTGACAATTTTCCAATCTTTTTTTATCCCTTAAACACACACATACCTGAATATACATATACACTACTGTGCAAAAGTCTAGCGCCATTTCTCATTTCTTTATGTTTTGTTGTTGCTGGTTCAACAATACTATTTTACCTTTGGCAATATAAAATAGATTAAATTAAAGAAATGGAAACAAATGTTTTACTGCAACAGACTGCACCACCAGTATATTGATCACCGCCTGTTCATCTGGAATCATATGCTCCTGCTTTTCATGCTTGAATCATTCATACGTAGGTCTCCGTGTGGCTTAACAAACAAAAATCACTCTTCTAAAAAGTATGAAAAGACTTTTGCACAGTACTATATATGAGCTCTGTTGATGTGTTGATTTATATAATGAGCTCTATGATAAGTCCATTCTGACTTGCTGCCTCATTCAAAAAGCAGCCTGGGGTGAAACACTCCTTATAACATCAGCATCAGCTAAACTACTGCATTCTGAATATGTAAATATGTAAATGAACTGGTTCCTGCAACCTTCAAAACTCGTTGGATTTTCAGCTTCGATTCCATATGTAAACTGTCTGGATGGTGGAGGGAAATTGTGCCTTTTGAAACGAACAGTGTTTACATGCTACATCAAACTCTGCAAGGAAAAGGCGAGGAAAATGTGGTTTTCCACAATATGGGCCCTTTTAAAAACAGATGGTACCTCATCCATCATTCCAAGGCTGCATTATTATCTGTTCCTCCAGGAAAGGCGTTGGACTGTGGTTTAGTTCCATTTCTCCCTTTAAATGAGTTGCCTTGCTTTCGCAGACCCTGAAAGACCCGACTCTGACTGCAAGGAAGGACTTCCAGAGAGAGGCCGAGCTGCTTACGAACCTGCAGCATGAGCACATTGTCAAGTTTTACGGCGTTTGTGTGGATGGGGACCCCCTTATCATGGTGTTTGAGTACATGAAGCATGGAGATCTTAACAAGTTTCTCAGGTAGGAGGACCCCCAGCTTTACAAAACCACTTACCAATGAAACTTTAAGGCCCGCTGAACTAAACTGCTGTTCATCACTTTGCCAGCATGCTGCCATTCGTGCCAGACGCGCATTTTGATGATTGTTTCTGCTCTAAGTAATTTACCAGGATGTGACAGCTCACCAAGCTACAGTGGGTGTGTGAAGACGATAGCGCACGATGCACAAATAAATTATTTGTTTGCTCCCAGCTCTCTCCTAGTCTGTTTAGTTTGACTGGAGTAATGTCTTTATGGCACCAGCAAAAGCACAGTCATGAGAAAGTGTTTTAAAAAGTATGTGAAGGTGGTGATTCTAATAGCTGTGAATTGATTCTAATCAATTATTTCAATATTTTGTTCAAGTATGCTCTCATTTTTTGGTCTATATTCTACTACTGTGCATTTGCGCAAGTCAGAAACAAAATATTCCAATCAAATAATGAATTTGAACTTTCTCAAGAGACAAATTGAATAATGAGACACAGATTTACATCCCTGTAATAGCAGACCACCCATCCACTCATCCATCCATGCTTTATCTGAACTGCTTACCCTAACCAGGATGGTGGGGGGTGCTGGAGACTATCCCAGCTCTCATAGAATCAGAACAAGACATTTATTGCTCCTAGAGGAAACTGCTTCTGTTTCAACTGCACAGAGACAAGAACAATATAAAACATAAAATATAAATAAATCCAATAAAAACTTGACAGAATATACTCAATATGAAATACACTATGCCAAACAGTAACGCCCTGCTTTTCACGGGGGTTACGTTCCAAGAGCACCCGCATATAGTGAAAAACCACGTTGTTGTGATGTGGTTAAAAAAAATCCTAAAATGCCTATTTTTATAGTGTAAACCCTAAATATGCCCCCAAATATGCTCCCGAAACACTAAAATTTCATTTTAAACTAATTAGCCATAAAGAAAATGTAAAGGTAAACCCGTATTCGTACTGTACAGTTTACACTGAACTCCTGTAGTGCTAGAATATAAAATATGGATGTTACCCCTGTATAGACTGTACTGTAATCAATGCACACGCGTTTTCTTTGGTATGCCCTGTTGTGTTGTTTGGTATAAGCAGGTAAATACAGTAATAAATGAATTTAATTTACAGTAATAAAAATACAGGGCTTTAAGAAGAACAAAATCAAAAACACAAGAACACTCGAGACGCTCCACGGGGGAAATTCTGGACTGTTGCATCACAGTGCAGCAGCCAATCAGCAGCAAGGAAAAGTAAATAACATTCTCGGATTGGCTACTTTCAAACCTCCCGCCTCTGAGTACAGCTGACTGTGACGTCAGGACCTCGTGCGCCACGCCCCCTCGTCCTCGTGTTGCTTGTTTATGTTTGGGGCCGTGCTGAACAGCGGAGGTTCATTCTGTTCAGGTGTCTGATTGCCTTGGTAGCCGCCGTGGCTCACGAGGCCCGGACGTCACAGTCAGCTGTACTCAGAGGCGGGAGGTTTGAAAATTCGCAATGGACTAAACTAGCGACTGCTGATCAGCGTGAAAGTGGGGGTTACTGTATATACAAATGCTGGGGTATAAATACAATAGATAAGTAACTTACAGTTAAGTAAATTACTAGTAACTAAAATAGTAGTTAGGAGATCTGTAGTAGATCAGTAATTTTGATGTAAGTACTGATATGTTCCGTGGTAATACTATTGCATATAATAATAGACACCACTGTAATGATAGTGTTTTAGCACCTAATAAGAAAACTGTATGGTATTGTACATGGTAAAACTATTGCATATAATAATAAGACACCACTGTAATGATAGTGTTTTAGCACCTAATAAGAAAACTGTTTGGTATTGTACATCGTAAAACTATTTCATATAATAATAAGATAATAATGCACATAATAACAATGATTTAAACCCAATAAGGAATTGCTCAACAAAGTAGCATCAGGTTATTGCACAGATTATTGTCCGGATGGGAAATAGAGGGAGGAGTTATAGAGTCTGAATTGGCAGAGAAACACCCTAGACAGATCGCCAGTCCATCACAGCACAGACATTTACATTTACAGCATTTAGCAGACACTTTTATCCAAAGCGACTTGGAGCAATTTGGGGTTAAGGGAGCAACTTGGGGTTAAGGGTCTTGCTCGGGTAGAACTTGAACCCATGACCTCTTTGGCTAGTGGCAAGTATCCTAACCACTAGGCAACCACCACCACCCCACTGTCAAACACACTTTAGCATCCCCAGTCCACCTGATGTGCATGTATTTGGATTTTGGGAGGCAACTGGAGCTCTCAACAGAACATGCAAACTCCAAACAGAAAGGACCCATGGCCTGCACTCCACCCTATTTAAGTATTTTAAGTATTTTCCAGTCTTAAACATTATCAAAGTTTACATACTGTACACTCTAGCTCAGTAGTTTGTGTGTTTGTGTAAGTCCCCTTTTGATTTCAAAAAGTCTAAAAAGTAGAGATACTACTCCTGAAAGCCCCCCTTAGTACCCCGCTGTACCACAGCTCCCAGTCTGAGGACCACTGCTGTAGTTCCTTCATGTCGCTGTCACAAATTCGAACAAGCTGCACTTCTCTGGGGAGAAGTTCTGAGGCTGCTCCTTTAGTGTGAACTGATTACAGAAGAGCACTGTGATGTGAGATTAGGTAATTCCATTGTGACCTGGGTTGTGTTCTGCCTCTCACACATAAAGCCTTTCTTTCAGCTCAGCTGACTTGACATTCCAAGAAACCGGATGACGAAACTCGTCTTCGAAACACGGCAACGGCACAAGGCCGGGCTTTTTTTTTTCCTTTGCGGGAGCATCAAAGAATTGTGCGATGCTGGTCGCCGACACCAATTAGGCCTTATGCAGATGAAGCATGTGCGGAATTAAACAGGCCTAAAGACGGCTCGGTTTCCAGCTCACGAGGCGAGTGCGAGTGTGTTTTACATGCAAAGCAGCTTTTCCAACTCCGCTTGATTGTTAGCTCTCCACCGTGGTGGTGAGGGGGCGTTTCCCGCGCCAGGACCATCAGAGAGGCAGAAATTACGCTGAAGCACATTTAAGCAGCCGCCTCATGCAAATGCAGCCGCAATCAGCCGAAAGCTATTTTCAGCAAGAATGGAAAGGGGGCAGGCAAATCAGGAAAGTCACAAAGCCAAAACAACAGGTGGTTTTTTGTTTGGCGTGAAATACGAAAACAAAACTCCTGATCTAGTTTCACGTCGGGCTGCTTCGGAGTTGAGGCACGTTTGCTCGTGGATCAAATGCTGGACTGCTTGCATGGGCTGTAAGGCGGCTTTTTTGCATAGCATGACCTTTCACAGCAATCTAGGACACACTTCTGCCTTGCCTCTGCTGCCTCAGCCATCATATAGAGGAAAAGAACAACAAAAAGATCAGCGTTGACCAGTTTGTATGAATTAATAAATGCCTTCCTTTGATTATGCTTTCTTCACCACTTTAGGGCTCATGGTCCAGATGCTACGATCTTAGTGGAGGGGCACCCGATGCAGAGCAGTGGAGAGCTGGGTCTTTCGCAGATGTTGCACATCGCCACACAGATTGCAGCTGGGATGGTATATCTCTCCTCCCAGCACTTTGTGCACCGTGACCTAGCCACGCGAAACTGCCTGGTGGGGAACGGCCTGCTGGTCAAGATCGGGGACTTCGGCATGTCCAGGGACATCTACAGCATGGACTACTATCGGGTGTGTATCTCTACACTTATTATTCATCACAGATTTTGGACGAGAGTTCAACCTTGTAACAAATCTGTCTGAAAATAGAACACCCTCACACTGGGTAATCATGTTGGTAACAGAGCATTTGATGGCCTGCTTTCAGGTCCTCATCTAAAGTGAAGAGTTCCAATTGAAAACAACTAATTTAATGCTTGGCAGCTTAAAACATCAGTACTGATGATTGAGAGATTGTTTATTGTGTAGTATTTGCATTTTAAACTGTCGGGTTGGTTTTATCTTCTTGTGGGCTGTGTGGGCTGAGAGATGAAAAACATGGTCTGTTTTCACAAACCACCACAGGAGTAGGAGGGCTGATCTAGAACCAGGTTTTCCTGATAACGACCATCATAAATACAGAAGTATCTGATCCTTATCAGTGTTTATGACTACTTTATGAATAACAGACCTGGTGTTGTCTGTAGCAGTGAAGTTTTGATGTTTTGCTCATTTTTTATGTTTCCGAAACCCTGTCTGAAAACGTGAAAGAGTGGAGGAAAAAGCTGGAGTTATGAGTTTTTGATGTGACAGTGATGATATTGTGTATGTATGTGAAAAGGGCCCACAGAAAGTGAAGAATGCCTCTGTCTAGGCCAGGGCAGGAACTGGAAGACTGATCTTGCATCACCCGATAGCATCTTTTCCATGCACACACAGCCACACACAAACACATAACCACGCACACACACATAACCACACACACACACACACACACACACACACACACACAGGCTGTGATATTGACAGAGCTGAGAGATTAGGAAATCATAACCGTATTGGACACGTTCACTGTGTCGAGTGATTATAAATAGGGGTTCTGCCAAGCGCACAATCCACACGCCGCTAGTCATATTGACGTTTGCCCGTCCTCTGGGGCACCAGCGTCTGGCCAGCAGGAACCGCACCATTGTGAGCACGCAGGAGAGAGATAGCAGCCTTTTCACCAACAGCCAATCCAGACGCTTTTGTCGGGCTATTGAAATTGCCACATTGACTCCCTATCGTCTAATGGCTTGTCAAGTATCCTGTGCATGAGATCCTTTGATAACTATTTAACTGTTGCTGAAATGGAGTACAACATTTCCATAACAGACACACACTCACACACAGACCACACACACACACCACATACTCAAAAACACACACACATGCACACATACCACACATATCTTTGGAATTTTTCAATACAGTTTGTATTCACAGGCTCAGCGACCCCACAAAATGACAGTGCAAGTTGAGTTTTGTGGCTGTCGGTGGGGTTATTGTTGTGGAGGCGTGGGGCTGCCCCCGCTGTCTTGAATGGTCGATAACCAGCTGCAAGCAGGCGGAATTTGCGGGTCAGCGTGTCGACCGACCCCTTTTTGCTGCACATATTGCAAAAAATTCAACTAAATCGAGCCTTCATGGTGGTCTCCCCGGTTACACAAACCCTCAGTGGAACCTACTCTGTCTTGCCAATGATACAAGGATCATACAGAGTACTGCATTTCATTTCAATGTTGCACTGAATAAAATATAGTTTAAAATATATAGACACTACAAAATCCATTACATCAACACAAATATGCTTGCTTTTAGAAATAGTAATTTTGATGTAACATACGATTAGGTATGATGGGATGATAAACTTTTTTAAATCAATAAATGAAAACAAAATTATTCAGAATTGTTGATAAACATTGATATGTTCAGTATTTAAAACCACAGTTCGTATCCAGAAGCATTCAGTAAAACCTAGAACAGTTTCTATTTGTGCCAGAGGGGGTGAGAAAGCCCAAGGCCAAGTTTTGCAGAATAAACAAAATGCTTTCATGAAAACATTGACACTAACACTGTCTTTCACCCCAGAGCTCATTGCTCATGGTTTCTTCACTCCTATTAATGCACAAAGCTCCAAGGTGAAGCAGAGCACCTAACTCACACATAGTCCTGCAGCAGAGCTTCAGCTGTAAGTCAGTAATTACATTTTTTAGCAGCTGTCCTTTTTTTTTAGCAGATAGTTCAATCGGGTTGCGGCTTGAATTGATTGATTTTTCTTGAATTGATTATTCTTCTTCTCCCAGTCCAGTGTGCATGTTTTTTTAAGAGTCCAGCACAGCTTCATTGCTTTAAAAATTGAATCTGAAAAACATCACCTCAGTACAAAAAGACCTAATAACATGTAAACATTAAACTAATATTAGGAATGAAAATATTGTTTCTGGTAGCTTTTATTCATGAGGAAAAAATTTTAGTGCACATTTAAATTAAGTAAATTTAATGCAGCACATTTTTTCAGGGCTTTGCTTCATATGATCTTTGTTTAATAGGAACCAGAGATTAGTTGCAATAGTTTCTGTACTCTCTAACCTGGAATAAAATCAACACATCTGCATTTTTTTGCAGTGCAAGCAGTAAAAATGAGACAGCTAACATAACAGATATTTTATTAATGTGAAAATAATGTCTTTCCTTGCTGAATGTGTTTTTGGGCCGCTATGGGAAAAAAAAAAGAAAAAAACCCACTTTATCGGGCCGGTCCAATCTGCTTCTCTGGCTCCTAAAATCCTGAATGCCTGGTGAGTTCGCCCGTGTTGGGCTGCGTTCCATTCCCTGCCATGCTGCACCACTTTCCACGCCACTAATCCAATCTTTCCCTCCACCATGGAGCCACTGACTGGCCTGTAATCCAGTTTACACACCAGTGAAAGAGAAAGCTCATTTTCCCCCTCCCTGAAACCACACCAGGGCTACACCAAATGAAAACGCATGGATAATTGCAAGCGAGATGATGGTTATTATTTATATATATATATATA
>JBBIGA010000038.1:444365-458147 GCA_037576975.1 Alestes dentex
GTTTACAGCAAAATTAACCAAATCACCCCTAAAATAACAAAAGAGCAAATGAGCATGTATATAGTAGTTGATAACACCACTGCTCTCTGCATATTAGTGTTAAATATGGATCAGGGTTGGGAACATTTCTAAACCAAACCAGCGCCTCATGAAGGCAGAGTTCATCAACTTAGCCTTACTGTTATTTGCAGACATCAAACCTGGGAAGGAGAGAACACATGTTTACCTGATTGTTGTTCTTACAGTTATTTTCATGGTGTATTTTTCTCTTTGCATGACAAGAATTGTTTGATAAACCTTGACTCCCTCTGATATGAGGGGGAGGCAAGGCCCTTGTTTAATTTGGAAAGTGTAAGTGTAAAGTGGCACTTTTGTTGTACCACACCTTCTCTGCATCTAACCCATTCTCTGAGTGAAGTAGTGGGTATGTTACATTGCTCAAGGGTACCTCAGCGGTTCCATTGTTAGTCCTAGGATTTAAACCCGCACCCTTCTGATCACAGGGGCAACTTCCTAAGCACCAGTCCACCAGCTGCAGGGATTGTGATCATGAAACCATGTTAGTGCAAGTCCCCAGGAACCCATACAGAGAGTCCTAATTGCCTGAAAGGACCAGTTCTTCATGGAACATGACTGATGCTGATTGGACTATGATATGCAGAGGCCAGAACAGTCACAGGAGTGTAACAATGTGGTAGAATGTGGTTCCCTTCGTTCCCCCACCTTGGTGGTGCTGAGGAAGAAACCACCCCTGCTGACCGCTCTCTTTACAACATATACACACACAAAATGCGACTCTGAAACTTTTTTTATAAGATTGTCTTTACACAGCTCTGAAAAATTCAGATATGTGTCATACTTAGACCAGGGAATCAAGAATTGTTAAAGGGGACCTATTATGCAAAACTTACTTTAGTTATTATAGGTCTATGGGCAATACAAAACATGTTCATGAAGTTCTTTGCACAAAATCACTCACATAAAGAGATATCACCAGCTCTATTCTTCACAGTTTCAGGCCCTTTCAAAATGAGCCGTTTGGACGGAGGGCCCCATGTGACGTCAGTAGGGGGCCAATTTGCATAGAACCGCCCCTCATCTGTCGAGACCCCACCCACTAGCCTGTTGCTTGTCACCCCTTTCAGCAGCCATCTTGGGTCTTTGCAGCTTTATGTTGCTGAATTCAGCCGTACCTGACCACCGCAGTGGCAGTCCACCCAGCTGGCCAATACTCACGCAAAACAAAATAAAACAACCTCTGCTATTGGTTAAGGCAAAGAAATGAAAATACACCAATCACGGCGTAAAATGCATGTTTTGTTCCCATGGACGTATACGGTAAAGCTGAGCACAATGTCTACCGGCACACATGAAGTGTTGTGTTCATCTTGCTGTGGGTCCAACTCGGGGTCGAACATGTAGGGCTGGACACCATCTGTTTTCTGCCTTTGCCACGTGTGATAAGTGTCCCAATACTTTTGTACACCTAGTGTATCTCTCACTCTTTCTCCCGCCCTTCCTTCATTCAGCCTGGTCACCATACAGACTAGGACCACTGTCAATTGAAGGGATGGAAGGAAAGAAAGAAAGAAAGAAACACTTTAACTGGTGTTAAGGACATGGATTCTAATGTAAAAGCGTAAAATCCAGAAGTTAAACGCACAGCAACAGCTTATTTACGTGAAAGGGACACAGCCTTGAAACGGCTCATTTTGAAAGGGACTGAAACTGTCAAGAATTAAGCTGGCGATATTTCTTTATGTGAGAGTGATTTTGTGCAAATAACTTCATGAACATGTTTTGTATAGCTCATAGACCTATTATAACTTTTTTTTAAGTGAGTTTTACATAATAGGTCCCCTTTAAAAAATCCTACCCTGCACTGTAAATAGAGCTGTGATTAAAAGTGATGGACACTCAGACAGCAAATACATGTTGATATACAGACATTGATGTACATGTTAGTCTGTATAGCTTCATTTTCCAGTAACCTAAAGTTACCAGGTGCGGTAGAATCGACAGTAACTAACGTTGTCTCCAGCTGGACAGTATCCACGCGCAGTCCTTCGTTTTTCTCGTGCTGCCACAGATATGATGAATGAAGTACAATTGACGTGAATGGGAAATAGATTGGAGAATAATCCGGCCTAATGAAGGCAGAGTGTTAGCATGATTAATACATTATTGTTTAATCAATTTGTCTCCCGTAGCAGAGGATTTTACAGGAACAGTGATAGAGAGAGAAAGAGAGAGAGAAAGAGACAAGTGTGATGAGCTTCATGACTTAAAAATGTGTCCCATTTACTAATCAATAAGCTCGTTTTTTGGTCTGAATTACAGCAGACAACTTTAATGGGTTATAAAAAAAGGAGCAGACGTTTGGTTTGCTTTTGATGAATTTCACCAGTTTCAATGTCAGCTTTGTCCCTTAGACATCGAGGACTGTTGCTTTCATTTTGTTGCACTGTTCAAATTTAATAGTGTAACTACATATTTTATTACTATGTAATTACATATTTATTACATGACTTCCACAAGAAATTACAATTAGTCATTTTACAATCATATTTGAATCTCCATGTCATGTAATTACATAATTACATATGTAATTACATTAGTACATCACTTACATAACCAATCACAAACATTCATTTTGTACTCAGATTCAAATCTGCGCATGATGTAATAAATATGTAATGACTTAATTACTTTGCAAATACATATGTATTACTTGACCTTAAGAAATTACATTTTGTCATTTTATACTAAGGCTATACACATGTAATTACATAAGTACCTCACAGCCAATCACATATACATTCATTTTACAGACACATTTGAGTCTGCATGTAATGACATTTAATTACTTTGTAACTACATATTTATTATATGTCATGCAAAACAAACCACAGTGACATTCATTTTACACTCAGATTATAAGCTGCACATCTTTATTCATTTATGCAAAATAAATGCCAAAAGTGGACGAATGTTTTTTATCCAAACAACATTTTTTGTATAAATACAAAATATCTCCTGTTACTTATGAAAGCGAGTGTGGTGTGGTTTGTGCTTTAGATTTCGCTGGTCTGGTTCTTTGCGAGCTCTAAGCCGTACACACTGTCAGCCCACATTTGCCATTTCCACAGACAGGGGCCCACTTCGGAGTGTGACGCGTGTTCTGTGAGTAATTCTGGTGTGTAATCTCTCCTCCTTCAGGTGGGCGGACACACCATGCTGCCAATTCGCTGGATGCCACCCGAAAGCATCATGTACCGGAAGTTCAGCACCGAGAGTGACGTGTATAGCTTCGGTGTCATTATGTGGGAGATCTTCACCTACGGCAAACAGCCATGGTTCCAGCTGTCCAACACTGAGGTAGGGGGAGTTTCGCACAAATACAGTTTTTAGAACATGAGGGTGGTCCCCCAGGGGAATGAAGGTGTCACAGGGCGCCCTTCTGCAGAAGAGTGTTTCATGTGTAGAGCTAAATCTGTAGAGTAGAGAGAGCCACCAAAAATCACATTGTTAAATGAAAACAGGAGTAAAATCACATTGGAATATGATCAGAGTGAACATTTAACTGGTTAATGACTGCTTATTAACTGTTAGTGACTGTTATTAACTGTTAATGACAGCTTATTAACTGGTTAATGACTGGTTATTCATTAGTGAATGGCTGTTATTGAATGGTTAATGACTGTGCTTAATTGGTGAATTACTGTTATTGACTTGTTAATGACTGTTATTAACTGGCTGATGACTTATTAATTGGTGACCGACTTAGTAACTGGTTAATGACTGTTGTTAAAAGGCTTCTGGCTGCTTAATAACTGGTTAATGGCTGTTATTAATTGTTTAATAAATTATTATTTGGTGAATGACTTAGTGACCGTTTAATGACTGTTATTGATTGGTTAATGACTCTTATTATTTGGTTAGGACTGCTTGCTCATTGGTTAGTGACTTATTGATTGATGAATGGCTTATTAACTGGTTAATGACTGCTTATAAAGTAGTTAATGTCTGTTCTTAATTGGCAAATGGTTTATTAACTGGTTAATAGCTGCTTATTAAGTAGTTAATAACTTATTAATTGGCAAACGGTTTATTAACTGGTTAATGGCTGTTAATAACTGGTTCTTATCTGCTTATCGTGAATCAGATTAAACGTCTATTGTATCAGTACAGACTCCTTTGGTGTTTTTTTTTTTTTTTTGAAGAAAAATGATCACATTCCTGGCCTAATTAACAACAGTTCATCGTATCATTTCATAAACAAAATCCCCATCTTCCATCAAAAGCACAATCATAAAACTTCTCCCCCGCCTCTAAAACTTCATCTCATTTTGATGTCAGTAGTAGGTGGGGAAATAATTATTAATCAAATAATATTCATCAATAAATATCATTTTTCAAACCCTCCTGCCACCCCACAATCTCCAGAGATTCCATAGATTCCCTGTTTATTTTCTTTATTATATTTCTAATATATTTATTTTAGTGTTCCCTACCATTGTCCATAGTTTTCATATTTATTTTCTGTATTATATTTCTAATATATTTGTCAGTTTTCCCATGGGTTTCCATAGTTTTACTATTATTTTCCTTGTTATAATATTTCTATTATATTTAAGTAAGTTTTCCTACAGTTTTCCATGGATTTTCTTTTTTGTTTTCCTTACTGCAATATTTTTTAGTTTTTCTACAGTTTTTATTATTTTCATAATTTATTTTCCTTCCCTGTGCTGTTTCTAAGTGCTGATGCCCAGCAGTAGTAGATTTATTCACTGTTGTTATAAATGGCTCCTTCTGTCCACAGGTCATCGAGTGCATTACACAGGGCCGGGTTTTGGACCGGCCCCGCCTTTGTCCCAAGGAAGTTTACGACCTCATGCTGGGCTGTTGGCAGCGAGAGCCGCAGCAGCGCCTGAACATCAAAGACATTCAGAAAGTCCTTTACGCTTTGGGTAAAGCCACACCCGTCTACTTGGACATCCTCGGCTAACGCTGGCGCGCTGAATTCCGACGCAATCCAGGAATAACCAAACAGCCCCTGACCCTTACTGCTCCACTGTAAAATCACCTACACGCTGGGGATGGACTTAAGTGCCTGCAACACCTTTTTTCAATACACTGGAATAAAAAGAGCAAAATATTTAAAAAGTACTTTTACATTTTGTTTACTCGTACAGTATATAGTGTACAGAATTCTACAAAGAGAAACATTTTTTCCTAAAAACTGACAGCAAAAAAACATACAAAAAAAAAAAAAGACAAAATTGTGTAAAGAAAATGTTGCCATTGCCATGGCAACCATGTGTCTAATGAATAAAGCTTTCCAGTGTTTCATTTTATAAGGGTATATATACATATATATGAATATATTTTTATTTATTTCATTTCTTTTCGGAAGGTATGGGTGCCTGTTGTGTTCAGCGCTGTTGATAGATCTTCATTTTTCTTTTTTCCTCCTTGGTTTTCATTCATTTTTTGAGCTGGGTGGAAAAAGCCTTACTAAATTTGGGTTCTTTTAACCGGTTCACATGTCTCTCTCTCTCTCTCTCTCTCTCTCTCTCTCTCTCTCTCTCTCTCATTTTTTCCTCTTTTTTTATAATGGCTTTTTGGATTTGTCAGTGAAGACTTCTTGAGTGGAATACAACTTTAGAGTACTAAAATATAGGTCTATTTTAATTGTATGTGATTGTACATACTGTAAATTTCTATACTTGTCGACTTAACTTATTTTTGTTTTCTTTCTATGGCTTTTTTTCCCCTCAGTTTGTTTCTTTTGGATTTCTTTTTGTTTTTTCGGTTTCTTCTTTCAACCCAGTGGTTGGTTGGTAGCATAGACTTTACACTCCACCATAAGAGGGCATAAATATTGTTCAATGTGACCACTAGTGCAACACTTGATCCCACGCTTTATGGTCAGTTCATTTCCCGTACGGAGCCTGTCTGGCCAGTGAAGAATGGTGGAGGAGCTCCTGGATTCACGTTAAATGATATTCTCCTTTATTTTCAAAGTTTGGGAAACAATACCCAGTGGTGAAGACGGACCGCAGGCTCACGACTCGGAAAAGGACACCTATGTTTTTCGCAGACCTTCATAGTATGTGATATTAGTGCCATTGCATCTGAAGTTCTCTCACAGTGTTGTCGTCTGTAGCCAAGCGATTCTGTGTTCTTTTTGCGATGGGCGTGTCTGTAGTTCTTTCACACCGGATCTTTCGCAACGTCACCGTTTTGATGACTTCAGATTCTCTTGCCTCTTTGCAGTGCCGGACAAACGGAACATGTATGTTTAGATTATGTATTAAATAAATATTCCAAATCTGCTCGGCTGGAAAGGTTTTTATTTGTTGCCTTATGCCGGGTGCCTCCGATACCTTCAGGAGCCAAATCAGATCATTGCCATTTATCTGTTTGCAGTCTGTGGATTGGTGGGCAGCCATGTGTATACAACGACCTAAATGCCCCTCAGTACACAAAATAACAAAACATGCCACGAACAGTGCTCGTCCAGATGGGCCTGTGCTAATCACTTTGTTCCGTCAGGCTGAGTTTATTATTAGTGTCCCGCAGCCAGCCAAAAAAGCCCTAACAATTTGCTAACTTTGGGGGGTACGAAAGGCCTTGGAAATTCTCATTTTTATGTTATTGCAAAGTTTCAATTCTGAGACATGAAAATTGTACAATTGCAAATGATTTGTAGCATTATCCTTAGAGGTCGCAGTTATTTCAGTGTCCTGAGGACAGAATGTAAAGGTGGGACGGTGGAACATCAAGACCACCAGCTGTGGTACCTCGGAGAGCAAGGTTCACTCTTGAATGGTGCTTAGTTGAAAAAAAAAATCAATGAATATGATTTTGTTGCTTTGCACAGAACTGTCCTGACCTGCTGGTAGACTACAGCAATTGTGTTCTCGATTAGCTTAAAGCACTGTCCCACTTAAGGACCCAAACTATCCCATTTTGCCTTAAAAAATTTTTGAGACGTCCACAAAAGATGACTTTTGTGGGGCTCCCATAGTGCATTTACTAAAAAGTTGTCTCAGTTTATGAGACATGACCTGCTCAGGGGATTGTGGGCACAGCAGTGAATTGAAGCAGACCATAAGAGAAAAAAAATAGCTGAGAATTTCATAACTACTTTCAAACTATAGGAAGACTTATGTTTAAAATATCAATGAAATAATTACACTGAAAAAAACTGATAACTAGTTACAGCAAGAAAGATTCCTGATTAGTTTATTCCATACCCGATTCCATGTGCTGGGTACTGTCATTTTTTCTTGTCTCCGCATATCACTTTTACTCCAGCTGTATCACCTGCTGTGCATGGCAGAGGACAAATGTAACCAATGGTAACCCAGCATCAGCTTTCATCCCTATCTCACCATTCTCTTCTACAGCTAATTTACAGTCTGGTTTACTGGTTCACTGGTTAACAACAGGCTTGTTGTCCGTCAAGCACGAACAGTCCTGTTTAGTTGAGAAATGCCCCCCTCCACCTATCAATTTGTTCTCACCCTAACGAGTCGACATTCCTTCTCACCTTCAGCCCAAACTATCTCATGGTTGTCATGCTTTGAAAAAAGAAAGGCAAGTCATTGTGCAACACACCATGTAATTACATATGTAATTACATTTACATAAGAATAGTATGGCACATCAAAAGCAGTAACTCTAGCCTTCAAAGGGTTATGTGATCCAAATAGGTCTTCAGGGGATCATGTAGTAGAATGAATCAGCACGTGGAATCTGAGCTTTCTGTGTGCTACCATGCTTCTGTCACTGTATAAAAGAAGCTCCATGCTGCCTGTATTGTTGGATGTGCTGTGAGTATGTGCATGTCGCTCCAGAATCACTTACTGATTTGCAGCTTCAGATGAACAGTTAAAGTATATTTACATGCATTTGTTAACCAGCTAAAGCTTTTGTTTGTTTGACAAAATAAAGTGTTTTTTTCACTCATTAAAGTGAAAATGATTTTAAGTAAGTTTCACACAGACACCAAATGGTCTACAGTAGTTATCATAGTATTTACTAGTCCTATAATAGTGTGTGTGTATAGTTAGACAGATAGACAGATAGACAGACAAACAGACAGACAGACAGACAGACAGATAAATATATAGATAGATAGATAATCTGACCCTTGTGAATGACATCCAGGATGCTCTTTAAATGACAGCTTTTGATCCATTTGCACTTAATGCAGAATTATATGTTTTGGCCATGAAAAGTCACAGGTAAATGGGTACAGTCGCTGGAGGCAAAACAGCATGTTCTCTGGTGCAATTGAGTTATTATAATTAAGGGAATATTTTTCGGGAACATCTCGAGGCCTAAGTGCTCCAAGATCCATAAGAAGGGCCCTGAGGGTGCACAAACAGAGGCAAGGATTTCTAAAGCAGCCAGAACAGCAGTCCTGCTAAAACACTAATGCACTAATTAACTGTCTTATTAACCATTGAATGCTGAGGCAAAATCCTTTAATCTCTTCTTTAATGCTGGGACAGCTCAGTGCTGTTGTTAAATTTATTTGACATGATCTACCAAAGTTGAAAATTGGTCAAAAAAGCCACAATTTTAGCAAGCTGACAAATGCATGGAAAAATTTATTTACGCTTCATACATTCCTCTGATAATAAGTGTTTCCATAGCCACATGAATTGCATTCTGAATGTGCATGCAAGTATGCTCAGAAACCCACAGTGCATCCAACAATAAATAAGGGCAGCAGGGAGTGTCATTTATATTTTATGCAGTTAAAGGAAACAGCGACATCTGGACGTATCACTGATAGCATGATGGTTAAGACGGGGTTAAAGAGGGATCACTTTTACAGACTGTAATGTGTTGGACTTCTTGGAACTGTGTACTGAAGCTTTTTATTCATGGCAATTTGTAAGAGATTTCAAATGCAAAATTATAGGGGCTATGTATCGGCACACTTGGTTGAACCACCATCAAATGCTGAATGTGTACAATTGTGGTCAAGGCATCTTGTAATTTAAAGTAAAATTGAAGGGTCAACTGTACTGCTTGATTTACTGCAATTTGGTCAAGCATGGAAAACACAAGCCGAGACGTAGTTTAACAGTCACTGAACTGAATAGTAATATCTTGTATCAAGTGGCCTTATTTCAGGAGACGCAAACAATGAAATTATAATGGGTTCACGTCATATTGAGACCAGCACCGTTAATCAGCCAAGTAAAATGCAAAAAGCATTTTAACCCTTATGTTACATTTCAAAAATGTTCCTAAGAGCCCAAAACACACTTGTAATGTAATATTTTTGGTACTATGTCATGTTTCAGGTGAGACGACTGCATGCAAGTGTAAGGGCAAAACTGGTCAAACAACATATTTGGTTGATTCTAAAAGGGAAAAGAAGTTAACACCAGTTCTTCATGGAACAAACTTAAAATATAATACACTTGAATTCAATAGATTTTGCATATTTGTATATTTGGGCACTCTTTCAGTCAGTAAAACCCATGCAGAATGTGTTCTCAAGATTTTTTCTCACTTTTACTTGCAAAATGCTTCAAGTTTAGAAATATTACACAGCCATTTTAGATGCACTGTGTTAGATCTTTTTAGAGACTGGGGACTGTCTGGGGTCAGTGAAGGCCAAACTCTTAATCTTCCATTTCTTGAAGGAGTTTAAGGTTGATTTTGGAGTATGTTCTGGATGTTTGTCTTGTTGTAAAATCCTGCTTCCTTTCTTCTTCCATTTCTTCACTGACTGTGATACATCATCCACTTAATTCTAAAATGCTTCTGTCTGCATCCTTCAAATATTGACTTCAGCGATCATGCATACGATTAGCTTCTGGTGACTCGTCTATGTTGAGAATGTGTTACAACACTGCTCAGTGGCCCAGTGCACAACATTCTGAGAGGGTTGAGGAGTCACATAATTTTTCAGGCTCTAGAATTTCTGTCAAGGCTGTATGGGTCAATGAAACTCTGAGACCTTGCACAAACAATAACACTAGCTGATCCCAGGAAAGGATGCTAAATTTATGTTCACATTTATTGCCCTATGTCTTAAACTGAGCAAATAATTGGTGTATTATAGTATGACCAAGCAGTCATATTAATTTCCTTTATACTAAATTTGCCCAGGAGTGCTCGCAACTGTACATCTAATTACAAAAACAAAAGAATTATATTTGTTTATATGTTTAGTGGCATTTTATGGACAAATGTGTCCACCTAGCTGAAAGCTGCAATCATTTTCAGTCTGCTGGATTTTAATTGGATGAGGGATAGAGGATGAAGGGAAAAACTGGGGTTAAAATTAAGACCATTATTTTACACCTGCAACCTTACGATTTGGGAAACAAAAAGGAATTCAAGGTAATCTCAACAAAATATGAGGGTTAAACTGCATGCCAAATCCAATGAACCATATAATCATTTCCCAATGCACAGACTGGGACGTTCACAATATCCCAAACCCTTTCATTTAGAATTGGCAAAGACTTGGACAGGAAAGATGAGCTTTAGGGGAATATAAACCCAAACCCAGGGAGAAAAGATCAAACAATTGGTGTGATAGCCAATAACAATGCAGCTAAAATGCAGGGAGAATAAAGAAAAAAGCTTGTGGGTGGAGTTGAATGGGATTGTTTTGTCTGCTGCCATCACCAAAGTGCAACATCCACTTCCAGCAGTTGGTCTAATACTTAATTTTATAAAGACTATGGATTTACACATTTGAAATGAATTTGATTCATTTAAGTTCATTTTATTTTCTCAGTTTTCTCAAATGTATAGCAATGGTCTACTACAATATTTAGGTTAAACTTACAACTCTTTTTATAACAAGATATTTGTTATAACTCTTGTTATAATACATGTTTCAGCTTTTGTTATAACTTGCTCACAGTGTCAACCAAGCTGAGGCTTTAAAGACATGCTCCTTCACTCACATCTAACATTAACTCTAATGTTGGCATTAGACCACCTTTATCTTAGCATGACTCATGATGAATGTCATAAGCAGGTTGTGAAGGATCCATCCACCATGGTCACCTCAGCATTGCCCCACACTGTGCTGGTGTTCAGGGCACCAACGTATCAATATGTTTAGTCTGATGTAGTAGAATATTTCAACAGGCCTCTGCACTCTGTTTCTTATCTCAGAAAAAATTGTTTCATTTTCGAGGGATTTCGAGTCAACTGCGTCATTATCAAAGAGACAAAGTTCCTTTTTCAAAGCTTGTTATTTCATGTCACTATCTTGAGAACAAATAACTCATTATTTTGGGAAAACACTGATCTTCTCATAATGCCAAATAAGCTAAGATTTAACCCTCCTATTATGTTGAAAATAATCACATCCACATATTTTACCCAAATATTATAAATACAGTCAATAGAATCAGGTCAAACAATAAAACACTTCAGAAGTGAAATATGAGAACATACCATGCAAACACATTTTTTACAACTGTTTAGTAAACATATTTACTGTGTGCACAATCAATAGCAGGAGCTTTCAAATCCAGTCAAACAAGGATCCAGCGGATACAAGTAGCAAAAAACAAAAAAAGGTGCCGGGTCTGCCTAACAATACAGTTCTGTTCTACTGGACAGAACAAACAGAACAGAAGTCATAACAACAATAGGCATCGAAGACAAAAATGCAAAAATGGCCTTACATAGTGTTGGTACTGAGATTAACCTTGCTTTGCAGATTGAGCCTGGTGGGAGCTTATTAGAATGCACAATGCACCGAGGCAAGAGACCCACAGGTGGGCTATAACCCTTGGGGGTCTCTGCTGACTGAGTGTGTGTATGTGTGTGTGTGTGTGTGTGACTCTGTGTGTGAGAGACAGCTCATCCGAATGCCTGCGGTGTATCAGCTAAGTGGGGACATCAGGGTTGCCGGGACATCTCATTCGCCTTTGACCTCAGCCCACCCTGTCCACCCCCATCCTCTTGCCTCCAGGGGTGAGGCACTTTGAGTGATTAGCCCTTGGCCATGCCCACCGGGAATGGCAGGGACGGTGTTTTTCTAGTTGCCAACCAATGAACATGCAGACGAGGCGCCGGCAGCAGCCGGTGTCGTTTTCTTGCGTTCCTGCTATTGATTATTTGATTACAGTCGTCAGGCGTGTCATGCAGGACGACGGGCACATTTTGCAAATGCTAACCTACAGTTTCCACACAATTGCTTGAGCACCAGCCGTGAATAAGTGCCCGAAGGTCTGCAGTGAAAGCACAAAAAGCTAGCACATGCTTAAGGGTGCATTTTCAGCCTGCTTTTCATGTACTATTCTGCAGTGCAGTGTCTCTGATACCTGATCCAGGCTTGACAATGCAATGATGAGTTGTCAAGAAGATGCATGGCGCCCTTTACAGCTGCATTGTACAAACACCACATCCCGACTACGGCTCTGTGATCGCTTAATTGGCCTTTTGATCAAAGCGAAGCTTGACGTTCATACGTTGCTATCTGCACACAGTCCACTCCAGCAGCCAGTCAAAGTGAATCATTGCTCAACAACAGTTGTCACCTGTTGTGTGTTATTACATAGTGTATTTGCTTTTTACGCTAATGAGCGTTTTTACAATAGTTTCACGGTTGTTTGGTCGACGATTTCATAAACTTAAACAATCAACATGTAGTCTCCCATGACTCATACAAAGTTAGAGGGTTGTGTCCCTAGATGGGCATGTTTTTTTCATGCTGGGCACTTTGTACTTTGTACTTTGTATGGCACGTTAGCCTCCATGACCCTAGCTTGTTATGATTCATTTGTGGAGTACCGACCTAGTGAATACCGCCAGTGTCAAAGTCTAGGGCTACACAAGCCAGTATCTTGTGACATAAAGGTTTAAACCATACAAAATCAGAAACATTGCATCGCTACTACATTCTCTGAATGCACATCAAATTTGATGACTTTCTGATCACATATCTAATTCTATAACAGGCAAAGTATCAAAGCAACAGTCAGTGGACCCCCAGTGATTATATCGCTGCTATCAGAATAAAACTCTGTATCAAATTTTTGCCAAGTGGACTAACAGAACATTACACACATTTACATACATTCGTTTAATAATAATAAATACATTTTTATATCACTATTTATACTATATTTATTTATTTATTTATTTACACACACATTATATTTACAACAATTGAAATTTATAACTGCAATTAATTGTGATTGTTATATGCAAATTTCAATAATGTTTTCAAAAATAGTGCATTGCGCACTTTTATTTGAAAAGTCCTGCGATATGAATGAAAGTAATAACATAAACAATAACATTTGGTTTGCAAACACTTAAAAAAAAGAAGATACTTTTTAACAGCAGTATTCCCTTTAACACAGTTACACAGTTAAACATTGACAAACTTAAACATTAATGTAATCAAGTCAAATATAAAACTAATTGCCACTGCAGGGCATTAACATTTTATCTAGTTTGTTATAGAAAAACAAACTACCCTCAGAGTCCAAAGCCACAATCATAACATTATAACAGGCACCTTCCAAGCAATAGCAAGGTACCGTTTATAAATCTGTTTCCTTTTTTTCCTGAACAGATACCAACAGAAACATTTTTCTTTTATCAGGGAGCGGCATAAAAAGTTCAGTAGCAAGTGTCCCTGTTAGAGTGAGGTGAAGTGGTCGAGCACAAAATAAGCAACAAACTTCCAAAATAATAGTAAAAAAATAATGTTAAGTGGCGGCGTTAAGGAAATAATGCTTTTAAATGATAATAATGCATTAACTAGCCCTA
>JBBIGA010000038.1:466005-484631 GCA_037576975.1 Alestes dentex
CTCATAAATTAGAGACAAACTAACTAGATCAACTAATTATTTACCCCAATGTGTATATATATATATATATATATATATATATATATAGAGAGAGAGAGAGAGAGAGAGAGAGAGATTGATGTGTGTGTGTGTGTGTGTGTGTGTGTGTGTGCGTGTGTGTGTGTGTATGTATGCATGTATGTATAATTTAAGATAATATTTAAGATTCATTTGCACATTAATAATATTATTTTTCAAAAGCTATGGACAAGAAGCAAGTTTACCTAAGGCTTTCCTGTTTGTAGCACTGTTTAACACTAGAACGGCTGACAGCGTCAACTGACATAATTAATCAGGCTCAGAATCAGAATTGCATCTATTGGCCTATTGGAGCAGCAAGCATGCTCTGTAAGAGACATATGAGTGTGGTGTAGGCACATGTACACACGTATTTTTACATATTGTTGTTGTTTTATACTGTTGTGCTTGAGAGACACCGTCAGCCGAATCAAATTCCTTGTATGTGTCGCTCACATACTCGGCTAGTAAATGCGATTCTGATTCTGATTCTGATATGACGACTGGCGCTGTACGGTGGGCTCTGGGTCCAAAGTCCACTGGACACTTGCTGTGTCTGCTGGCTGCAGCTTGCGTGGATGTATGCCGGCAGGCTGCATGACTAAATGCCCAAACATACTGCAGCAGCGGTCATATCAAGAGTCTCGTGCAAAACTGGGCACTGCGTCAATTGAGGCACGCAGTCGTTATAAGTATAGCCAGTTAGCCGCTGTTCTAGTGTTAAGAACTCAACATAAACATATCCTTGCAAAGGTTTGCTTTTCATGCTGTACCGAGCAGTCTGTATCTTGCTTTACCTTTGATTCTCGTTGGTGATTGTGTTGTACTTTGACCTACACCTTTAGCCTTGCCTGTGACACGTCTGTTGTTGGTTTTTGACTCATTTTGGATTATGTGTTTTGTCTTGCTCTTCTGCTACTGTTTGCTCTACTCTGTCTGGACCGTTTTAAGGATTACAAATTTGGATTACAAATTCCATCCGTGTTATCATGGTGTGCCAACCATTGAACTTGTTCTGATAATGGATAAAAACACTTTTAGTCATGGTAAACTCAACTGCTATTAAGTCCTTCGCCATCTCATCATTACAGAATAGTAATAAATTTATTTTTACTTGTATAGATCCTCCACACTATTGACCCAGCAAATACACACACAAAAAAGAATTACTAGGGCAAAATGGTCCACCTGACGAATGTTTTCTGAAAAGGAACGGGTGTTAAATGTCATGCCTTGGCTTTCAACTGTGATTGCATTAGAGCGAAGCGGGTCTGAACTGATGTAGGTCTTTTGTCAGCAGGCCAAGGTTTCAGCAGCATCCTATTTTCTGTGACACAGTTGAGAGAGTGTTTGACCAGGGGGGCGAGGAGCACCCATAGAGAGGAGAATGATTTGACATGGGATATGCTCTTGAGAAGCCCTGTCCATTGGTCTATTGAGCTGTCAGTTGAGAGCATTGCTTTTTGATGCTGCTCTTTTGTGACCTTGTCACCGGCCTCAGTGATGGACCTGAATAGAGCAGTCCAGATGTCCAGATGATACATGAGACTGTCGGCCACCAGTGGCCACTTTCATAGAACACCTTTAGCATTTATCTTAAGTTGAGAATTAATTTAAAATGTTACATTTGAAATTATTCAAAATTTTTAGAAAAGCTAACATTAGCATAGTGGCAAATTTGTTGTGACTGTGTGTCAAACAATTAACAATTTCATACCAATAAAAAACATGTTAGGGAACAACACTGTCAATCAATAAGATTGAAGGTATTTGTGAGTGGCGCTCAGGTGGGCTAATTTAAAACCATATTCATATGCAATGTGGTAAAAAGTATGCGGACAGCCAGTTTTTCACTCATACCCATTGTATACACCTGTATAAACTCAAGCATACGACCCTGCAGACTCCACAGAGAAGCACTGACAGTAGATTGGGTCGTACTGAAGAACAGGTCGTACAAGGACGCCACTTTTGCCACAAGTCAGTTTGTGAAATTTCTGCCCCTTCAGTCAAATACTCTTTTGCCCAGATGGGTACAAATTCCCACAGGGTCACTCCAAAAGCTTGCGGAAACCTCAAACATCTTGAGGTTGTGATTGCCTGTTGAGGGGGGATAAACTCAATATTAATGCCCGTGGTTTTGGAATGGGAAGTCCAGCAAGTTAGTATAGGTGTGATATTCAGTTGTCCACATACTTTTGACCATTTACTGTGTATGTGTATGTTTCACTGTGGAAAAAATTGGATGTTGAAAGAATGGTATAGTCCATTTGACCCTATTCTTTAGACATATTGTATAAACCTGCCCTATGACACAAAAATATATTTCCTTTTTTCTGCTATGGAAGTTACTGTCACTCGGTTAGCATGAACCTCGGTGTGCCACATTGTCACTGTGTGTGTATGTGTGTGTGTGTGTATGTGAGAGCATAAAAGTATTCAAAAATAGCCCACATTGTAAACTGTTAATGGTGCCTCAGGTTATGCGTCTTCAATAAGTTATGCCAAAGTGGTTGCGGTGCTGAGAAGAGGGAGCGTCTCTTTAAACTTGAATTTATAATTCAGAGCAGGAAGACTCGCTTCCATCCTCACACCAGAGCAAGTTTGAGAAAAGCTTTTGTCTCTCGAGTGAACTTTAGCTTAGTTTGACATGGCTATCCTTTGAAAGGAGGGCGCATATAGAAATACTTTTTGTCTTTTACTTTTCCAACCGATTGAGAGCAATATAAAGAGTAGGCTTGGATTCTATATAAATATCATTTTTTTCCCACTAGAACCCTATAATTCCATTCCAGTTGCTAACAAAGGCGAACTCAGAGTGTACTAGTAAACGTTTTGTTTGGCACACTGTAATTCAGCCACTCTCCAGAACCCCACCCTCTACGGGGGTTTTCCCCACCCACATGTGGGCGGAGACTATCCTGAAAGTTCTCCTGGGTTCAAAGATCTTGTGTATTTTCTGTTTGTGTCTTAGACCTAAAATAAAATAAATTTGGCATTTTTATACTTTACATGGTTTTGTGTGATGCCATTTTTAAAACCACAGTAGCGGTTATTATGTTTTTAAAATTCCAATAACATCAGTTCTACGTGACATAGGAACACAAAACAAATCTCAGCATGACATCTGACACCTTGAGCATCAACATAAACTGAGGAACGTCCATATAAGAAGTTGTTTTGATGCATGATGACAAATTGCCATTTGTTGTGCTTCTGGCATGGATCCGTGCCACTCACATTCTAAAAGTTAAGGCCGCAAGATTGTCTCCACTGCTGCCACCAACAATGGTTTGACCAGTTGAGAGGTTGAGGGTCCTTTAGTCAACCAGGGACGGGGTGTTTCATTCATTCTCATTGTTTTTCCCTCTTTTCATGACCAGAAGGACAGTTGCATATCATACTCTCATCTAAACATTGACACCTGCTTTTACACAAGGGGTAGAGGTGACAGATGATTCGCTGTGGCGACCCCTGAAGGGTAAAGCCGAAAGAGAAAGAAGAAGAGGTGAGTATATGCACTCACCCCCATGTGGTGAGCGTATAGGGCCTATCTACAAACAATGTGGGCAGTAAAATGCTTTACAGTTTGATTGCATTAAACTACATTCAGGTAAACCTAGTAAAAACCGAACCGAAAAACTGAACTTTACACTGCGACAGTGACAATGGAGGAAATCAACAATATTGAAGCACATTCTAGACAGCTTCAGTTTACTTTTGTTAATTTGTAAAACAACTTTGACTCATTCCTGAAACTGAATCTCAGCCACGATGGTTCTCATGATAATGCTCTCCCTCTTGAGTTCTGTTGTTCAGCATGCAATTCATAATATGCCCATTTTGCAATATTTGGTTTCCAACGAAACGAACACAGAAGACCACTTCACATGCCATCCGTACATAAAACACTATTAGCAAGAGTGGTAGTACTACCGTCTCAGTACACATCATCCAGCTCAGTATGCTAAATGGGGTCTGCTCCTTATTCAGAGAGCTGATCTCATGAATAAGAGTTTTTGTTACATTTGCATGTCCTCGAGCACTCCCTGCCAGAGCTGTGAGTTATAATCTTGTGTATAATCTAAGCGGCAGTCACAGCATTTATGTGTTGCTCACAATTTCTATTTGTGTACCCTATAATTAGGCACAATCTTGTCTTTTGTATGCATTTTTAACTCGTTATTTACAGGCACGTAATAATCTGATAACTGCAGAAATCATAGTTTGGCAGTAATTCATTACATGATGTTAATAAGCAATTTGGTTATCTGATAATGAGAAAATTCAAACCTATATGAGACACTCAGTGATCTGATTTCAAATCTACAATCACTGCTCAGAAAGTTGCCAATGAAGTCACAAAACTAAAAACATTCAAACTTCTTGCTGCAAATTTCTGACTAACCAAATCCATATAACTGATAAAGGTTTATTTGGCTGTTAATACAGAATGTGGCCATTTGTAATAATTTATGGTTGTAGTGTTCTGCATCTAGTTTAGTTTCTTTGTGGCATCTATTTAGTGTCTTTGTGACATCTGGTTGTGTGTGTTTTTGGGACCTGGTTTAGTGTTTTTGTGATGTCTGGTTTGGAGTCTTTGTCATGTCTGGTTTGGAGTCTTTGTGATGTCTGATTTGGAGTCTTTGTGATGTCTGTTTTGGTGTCTTTTGGGTGTCTGGCTCGGTGTGTTTGTAGTGTCTGGTTTGGTGTGTTTGTGGTGTCTGGTTTGGTGTCTTTGTGTATCTGGTTTGGTGTCTTTGCGCATCTGGTTTGGTGTCTTTTTGGCATCTTTGTGTGGTCTGGTTTAGAGCAGAAATATAAATACTCCAGTCACCTCCAATCTGTACAGAAAGACTGAAAGACAACACCATAGCCCCAACCAGACTGTGTTTTCACACCGCACTGAATCTCCAAAATAAGTCCCAGAGTGTCTCGTTAGCTGTGTCACACCTGGAAACATTAGTGCAGTGGTGAGGGGTTAGCTTAGCAATGTGGGGCTCCGCCAGTGAAGTTCCCTCAGAAAATAACTCGAGCTCTTTCACCCCCAGCTGTGCTCAGTCTGGCTGGATTAAAGCATGTCGGGTTAATTAGTTTGTTATGTCTGTGGGAGCACTCTCTGAAGTCTGCTGGATGGCTTAGCTGTGAAAGACCAGTTTACAGAACTGTCCAGAAGTGTTAGCTTGGCCTTTAGCTGGAAGGTTTACTGTCAAAAGCAGACTCGAGGGTGGCACATACTTTTGGAGTAATGCAGGAAAATGTATGTTGTTATTCAATATTTAATGAACACACCAGGACATAAAAAGCAAGAAATGTAGGTGTTGTTTACTTTTATTTCCCAAAGTTAATCTTAGTATCTGCTTATATATATATTTTGCAGCCATGGCACAGCTGGTGAATTTAAAGATTCTGACACCTCCAATCTGGTCAAATATAAAGGTAAGAATATATTAGCACATATATTAGCATATATTAGCACAATATATTATCCTAATTATCCTCCATAAATTCCTCCATTGATATCTGAACCACTTGTCCTAAACAGCATGGCAGGGTGTGCAAGCACCGTCACTTTCTTTAGATACCAGACTTATTTTTCGACAGTATATTCAGGGTCATTGTCTTGCTGACTCCACCTTCTCACCTTTCATGATGAGTTCAAATTCTCCTAGTACACCACTTCATTCATGTTACCTTCCATGACATTCCACTGTACATTCCCCAGTACCACTGGCAGAGAAGCAGCTCCCTATCCTGATGCTCCCACCACCATACTTCACGGTGGGCATGAAGAACGACAGAATCCTCAATAGTAATCACATTTCTTATGGTATAGATCACCCTTTACTGTATGGTGTACCAACCATTAAACTTATTTCATTTACATTTGCTTGTAGTACCAAGAAAGCAAACTGCACATGCAAAAAACAGCTTAGTGAGCTATTTTACAGGCATGGCAAGTAGACTATAGAGTGAGGTTAATTGCTCCAGGGTGATAGGAACTGATAAAATTCTCCTAGTCTCTGACTGAAAACACAAGCCTGAGGTACTAGCATAAATATATAAATGCTTGATGAGACATCTGCAATGGAGTGAAATAATCTTTTACACATTTTATAGCTGAAGGTTTTTTATTGCTGTTCTTTTGACTGTGGGTTGTTGTTTGAGTGCTGCCTTAGGCACTAGTGATAAAGCTTTCTCTATGACCGGGGGCAGGAGTGAAGAACACAAGCATGAGGACAGCAGAGCCCATGGTGGAACGTAACTGGAGAGTTTGAGACAAACTCTTTCTTTTTTGTGATTTTTTTATTTTTCAAAATCTGTGTGATTTTTGGATGACTGAGCACTCTTCTGTGACACTGGCACAACAATGAAGTTTCAGATAGAAGCGTCCCCAGGTTCTCACCGCCAACAGGCTTCCCAGTGGCCTCGCTCCGGTGCCGACTTGAAACGCTTTGCTGATGTGTTACAAGCCAGGCCTAGTCTGTAAATATCCACTGTAGCCATTACGTGGCCTGTAATTTCGCGCAATAACACAATCTTACCAGGCCAGAGACCTTTTCCCACATTTCTAACTGCCTCATATTTTGCCTGTAGTCCGGTTGCCGCCTGGGTTTTTTTTGCACGCGGTCAACACATTTCTCCAGGAAAGCTCTGGCTATTGTTTTCAAATCACTTGTACCGTGTATATCCAGCAGTATTCTTAAAGAGAGAGCGTATTGATTTGTATGTAATTGTCCTTGAAAACAATAGGCTTGCTGTTGGCATTCTATTATGGTGGACTAAATGTGGCTCATCATAAACTATAAAACTACTTCCTAAAAAATGACATTAACGTCTTGGAAATCAGCTCTAAGAACATGAATATATATGAAATAACGCTATGCAAAGAAATTATATTCATACTGTAATGAACATGGCACACACACCCCCACTCTCTTAATTGCTCGGCCTGGCTCGACGCTTGCAAGAGCAAAAGTTCCCTTTATCTAATTAGGATTGTGCTGTGGGATATTTGTGTCATCTTAAAGAACGATAATGATGTGTCACCTTTGCTGGGAGCAGCCAGTGGAACTGATTAACTCTGACACTTTGCACTGAGCTTAACCTTCAAAACTGTTGTCAAGGAAAAAGCTGCTCTTTACAGTCGTTGAGGAAACATACAGTAAAGTCAGCCTTGCACATGCAGCATTTTGGGTGAGAAATCTCAAAGCAGGTTTATTTACCTTGTTCATGTGGTCATTCTGAGAGTAAAATCACATGACTGTGGTTTGGTCAATCAAAACTCCAACCTCATCAGCGTTTAAAAGAAAAGAATTGCAACGTGCACAATAATACAACTCTGTTTTTAGTTGTGCACTTTTAAAGATAGCATGATGATGTCCAGTTTGAAAAAATACAAACTTTTAAAATCATTTCAGGGATTTTATTAAGTTGGTATTTTATCAAATATGGACATTCAAACAATGTGTAAACGAAATCAAAGAGATGTGGTGACTGGAATATCCTGTACTTGATTTTACATTCTGTTAGTTAGAGATCAGTCACTGCATTTTCTTTATCCATAGATTTTATCCATAGAATCCATAGATTTGAACATGTGCAAAACTGGCTGAAAAAAGCTCCCCACTGTTCCTAAGTAGGAGAATCAGGCAGGGCCTAAGCATGTTGTTTCACACATGTCATTTAAGAGTACAGCCCCATCCATCAGGAGTTCCTCCACTGCTTTTCACTTATAAGAGCCCATTTATTTAATAGAGTCTTAGCAAGTTCTTATTATTTTTAGCTGGAGTTATGGTTAGGGTGCCAATAATTGATATGTATAATAACTGGGTTGCTGATGATGTTGCTATATTCCCATTGGAGTGAAGCCTTTACCAACACACTGGGACTTTAAACGAATGCAAAATGTAAACCTCATGAAAAATGGAAATTAAAAAGGCTATTGTGGACTTCCAAATCCTGCAACACTGGCCACTTTATGGACTGTGGTGCTACATTTCATGCACATTTATTCCTGTAACATATATTTTACATATATAATCTAGGCAAATCCACTATTCCATAGGGATGGATGTAGCTATTCAAATACGTGGATGTTCAAATTGCATGTGTGTATCTGGAACCATACTGAACACAACCCATGTAAAAATATGGCCTTATTTAATGAGCCCTCGGATAATCATCTGCGCAAATGCCTCAGTTATCAAGCTTCTCCAGTCATATTCAGAGGAATACTTTTGTCCAGCCTCAGATGTCCCTGTTTATGCTACACTGTCACAAAAAGTAAAAAAAACAAGTGTGGGGAAGTCAGGGTGCACTTTAGTTAGGTTAGTACTAACACAACATAGTGATTAATGTACAGAGACCAGCAAAATGAGCTTTATTATGATAAAAAAAATTGTCCAAAAGAAAAATACAAAAATATCAGCTATTATCAGTGTTAGTCTATGGGGAAGCACTATATGTTTGACTTGTTGGTGGCTTCAGTAGTGAAGATCTGTTTGTACGTATATGGTGCAAACACTTGTCACATCATGTTTTGAAAGATAAAGTTTCAAGGCCGGAGGAAAAAGTGCTTCGGTTTTTGAAATGCCAGCCATTGCACCATTTGAACCTGCCATCTCTCTGACGAGATCCATCAAAATAAAGCCCCGGCTCCTCTTCCTGACATCCAGAAATGAAGGTAATGTTCTGCCTGTACCTCCCTCGGAAATGCGGCCAGGCATTATGGGTGATTTGTCATCGGTGACAGGTGTTTTATGCGGCGCTCAGTGGAGTCTTAGTTCACTGTGTTCTTTGACACGCGCTGGGCTGCAGCACCAGGCTCCACTCATTTTCACACACTCCAGCTGTACCAGGCCATTTTCAGCCCCCTGTTTGACTCCTTGACTGTGTTTCCCCAACACACCAGTCTAAGAAAGCGGTCCAAGTAAAGCCCAGCCTGAGGGCAGAGTCCAGTTCAGAACAGGGAGTTTACATAGGCAGATACCAGTAAAAATGAAATTCTGTCTTAGCTCAAAATTATTTTTGTGTAGAGTCTGGAAAAAGGCTTTGGACATTTTACTAAAAGCCATAACGTCCATAGCACATCTGTCAATTAACCTTTATGCATTTTAAATTGGATGAGGATTTCACAGTGAATGGTCCAAAATGACTTGAATAAAAATCTTGATGCATTAACATACATTAAAGTTAATTACTTCTTTCTTCTCCCATTAAGTTAGGTTTTATTATGACAGCAACAATATACAGCATTTCACTGAATAGTGTATTTTAAAAAAGCAGTACTTAAGGACTGATGTACAAATTATGTGAGTCACAAGATGACAAGGTGTAATATGAAGTAAATGACACTGTTTTGACATAAAGAGGCTAAATTAAACTAAATTAATATACAGCTGTTCCATTTATAATACTGTTAAGAAGCGTCATTGATCAGTAATGACTGTAAGGTAGACAACAAGTTAAGAACATCATATATAATTTCTATGAAATATTTAAAAGCCCTTAAAGTGACGATTTTCTTCAGTTTTTTTTTCTAGTCTAGTGTCTAGTGTCTAGTGATGGACAAAATAGAATAATACTGTATTTAAGTAAAAATAGGAATACTGCTGGCAAACTATTGCTCAAATAGAAGTAGAAATACTTTTAATGCGTTAAAGTACCAAAGAGTTTACTTTTAAATGTATTCATTAGGGTCCCTGGCAATGTACTGAAAAAAAATTGAACTTTACAATTTTCAGTGTGGTACCCCCTCAAGTTGTTACCCTTGTTCTGTAAGTGAAAACTGAAAAGGTCAACATTTACTGGTCAACATTTACCGGTACAACATTTACTACTGTAGGTCAACATTTACTGGTTGCTCATCAAAAGTAAAATTTCTACTATATTGCGATTCTTCATTTTTCCTGTGCTATGGTAAGCAATTACATCTGTTCTGTTATTTAATAAATTACAAGATCTGTATAAGTATTCTTTGGACACCATGTTGTTTTTAAAGAAAACAAATGCAAACGAGAGTTCAATCTTATAATAAAACTGCTTACAAACAGTGTACATTGTGGTATGTAACTGTCGATTGCAGCCAAAATTTAAACATGCAAAATTTAGCATGCAATGCATGCTATATAGTTTAAATTGTTTTAAGGAGATGTTTATGCAAGGTTTGTTCTGTACCTACAAAAGACATTGCAATTTTAACCTTGATTTAGGTGGTGCTGGCTGGCACATGGATACAATGCAATACTACAGCTGACAGCCATTCCTTAATTTAGCCATTCCTTATACTGCATTTAACTGGTGTGTCATAATCACTGCTTAATAACTATTTATCAACAAACTGAGGCATACGTCTTGCAGTGGTAAATGACAGAGTGGAGTGAGCAGTGAAACTGATGCAGGATTTCAACAGTTCCATTACAACAAACGAAGAGCAGAAACAGAATCTGCTGCAGGTCACTGCTTGTTGGTGCTGGAGATGATACATTATGGTTTGGAACTGAGTGTCCATAGACTTCATTAAGGCAGTCTTGCTATCAAACTTGTTAAAAGTATTGTTGCTTCAGTTTGTTATTGTCACATTTCCCTCTGTCTCCTGAATGAGGGCAGGCGCACAGGCAGACTTCCATTTGAGTATTCTTTATTTATAATAACACAAATCCAAACAAACAGGCACGAGGGCCTAACTGAACACAAACCGAGAACTCAAGACACTGGAAACGAAACATACATCAAGCATGATGGTGTACCGACACTGAGGTCCAACACAAACAAAACTCTATAAAACAATAGGAACACATAACTCATTCTCCCTGAGCACACCGGCCAGCTGAAACACATAAACAAACATACTCAAGCCCGGTGTGCTCAGGATTTCACAATAAAAGTTCACCCACACTAAACTAAACATCCGTCACAGTTATTAACATTTGTCTTTATGCTCAACTGGAAATAGTTAGACATGTTGAGCAACCTTTAAATGTGCATTAAAAATTCAAAAAAAAATTACTGTCAGCTCCTGTCATAGGACATAACAAATTGAGAGGGTACCACAGAAGATATTCTGAAGTTTATTTTTGACGTGCACCCTAGTATTCATGTGTCAAATGTAAACCTATTGTGTTATTTTATATATTGTTTTATATTATTCTGATGAAATTGTGCTTTTGAGCTCAAATAAAAATACATATAACTGATTTACACTTTTTTTAAACTCTGCAACATAACACCGACATAAACATAAACATGTCATGACCAATGTCATATGCTGTAATGAGTGGTCATGACAAACTATGTCAACTAATGTAACAGTGTTAAGTTACCATTTTGCGTAATTGTCATGAGAGATGCTATATTTGATGCAGTTAAGGGACATAATATCATATCACATCTTCCATGGCATGTTTATGAGTCGTCAGGACAGATCATGTGCATAATTGTAACAGTATTCATTAGTGGGAACTGTCATAGGATATAATATATAATATATGATGTCATCGCTTTAAATCATAAACTCTCATGACAGCAAATATTCTCTAAGCCCTTTTTACTCATCACTGAATCAGAAAACTCTATTGATCCCGGGGGAAATAAAGTAAAGTGTCCCCTTATGGTCACACCATTGCACAGCGTGAATAATGTGAAATCCTTTTTCTGCATTTAACCCAATCACCAAGTGAGGCAGTGGGCCTTTACCAACAGGGGGGAATAGTGTGTGGGGACGGTACCTTGCTCACCTCAGTAATTCCACTACCAGTCCTGGGATTTGAACCTACAACCTTTTGATCACAGGGGGAACTCCCTAACTACCAGGACACCAGCTGCCCCACGACTGCACAGACACACAGAGACACAAAGACAAGATCAATATCAATTAGATGCATTACCATGAGAAAATGTGGTGTGATTGCGTGGTTGCTATAAAACCAGTGTTTGGAAACACTCAAACAATGGTTTTATGGGCAATAAAAGTTTGTGCAAAAACAAATTAACTCACATTGTAGGTTTGAACTGGCAATCTCCTGATTTAGTGTCCGGCATCTTACTGTCACACCACCGAAGGAGCACTAACTGGGTGACTCTTACCAAGCCATTTATGGGTAAAGACTGATGAAAGCATAGCTGCATTTACAGACTGATTATTTTTAATTAAACCACAACAAACAGTGACACACAACTTTTTTTTTAAAACTGAGCTTAATGTGTCTTGAATCTTCTGTGTGTTTTGCTCTGCATTTGTTTCTCTATGTGTTGTCCCTTTACATTCACCTTAGCTGCAACTTCACTGACTCTCTCTCCGACATACATTTTGAAGGCAACTCAACTGTCAGCTCTTTCTCCCCATATATTATAGAGGAGCCTCCACTGTAAAAAAACGATTTTTTAAATGATTAGTATTCGGCCTCTGATCAACCAATCAAAACTCTGAATACATGTGCATTGCACCAGACATTTTACATTAGAATGTTTTTCAATATGGGCTCCAATGAGAAGCAGCACCAATCAACTGGTATAATAATAATAACAATACTACTAATAATATTATATATAAACATATATATTATATATGTGTTGTGCTTGAAGTCACTGTGTCAAAGCTTTCAGCTAGCAAATGTGACTCAACATTCATAACCATCAATTTTGTACATAAAAACAGGCTTATAATATACATGTCTGGGTTTAATGTCTGCGTATGTGCTGAAAATGAAATAGAAATTGCAGCTGCTATAAATTATACTTGCATCTTCAAGTGTGTAACATAAGATGTCTTAACCATACATGTCACGCTGTTCATCATACATTTCATAATAGTTATTTAATCATATGAAATCAAAGTGACTGGTTGCCATGCAGAAGATATCCATTATCCGAAAAAGTCATTTTTTTCCTATTCTGAGCATGCCAATCACAAGGGGAAGCTGCCTGCAGTCAGATCTATTCTCAAGAGTAAATTATTTGTGAAGAGAGTTGAAGTAAAAGCAGGGCCCCATACTGTCTCTTCCATGCATGTCACCACATCAGCGTGATGACTGTATCTGAATAAATTCAAGTGACAAGCACTCATCAGAGACTTTGTGTAAATGAGGACAATCGAGTAGTTGGTATTCCGGCCCACTGCCGGTGGCTCCTGGTGTCTGTGCCGAGCTTTCGCTAATTCCCCTTTGATATTCTCCTCAAAATCTCTGTTTGGGGCCGTCCAGAGGAATACTTAATCATTTTAAGGACGCATTTTTCCTTCATTAATTGGAAAAGAAGCTTTTGGGAGGTGTGTATACATGCAACGTTTGACCTCACGCCTTATGTGTCCAATTACGAAGAACCTTTCATTTTGTACCTGATGCAGCCAACCTGAATCACAGATGTAGCTAATGAGGATTTCAAGCAGGGCTTCTAGGATGAAATTTACAAGTGAAAAACTCTCTTTAAAAAAGCTGTTTATTAAAGGTGGCACAGACTCGTGGATGTGGTTTAGACAATATGTTTTGAGAATATATTTATAAGGATGACTCAAATGACTATTCTAGTATCCGTTAGCTTGAAGCTCTGGTTCAAATTTTAAAAGAAAACAAAATCTGGATACCAAACATGTCTTGGCTGATTGAGTAGACCTGGGGTAATAGGAAAATTGTATAATTTTGGCTAAACTACTGCTTGAAATAACACCCCACAAGACCTGCAGTTTTGGCGATCTGACTCAGTTGTCTAGCCATCACAATTATGCCCCTGTCACAGTCACTCAGATCTTTACACTTGTCCATTTTTCCTGCTTCAAACACATCAACTTGAAGGACTGACTGTTCAGTTGTTGTCTTATATATCCCACCACTTGACAGGTGTATATAAAAGACCACTGGCTGTTATGTCTTATACCATGCTCTGGTTTGAAACACTTCTTTTAACTTTAGCCTGAACGGGCAGGCCTAAACTACAGCAGACTGAATGAACAGAGCTAAACTGCTGTAGACCGAATGAACAGAGCTAAACTGTTGTAGACTGAATGGACAGGGCTAAACTGCTATAGACTGAATGGAGAGGGCTAAACTTCTATAGACCGAATGGACAGAGATAAACTGCTGTAGACTGAATGGACAAGGCTAAAAACCTCTTATCCCCATCCCTTCCTTACTTTTGTCTTAACTTCTGACTTTTCTTTGACAGGTGTTGTTTAGGTGCAGGAACAGGCTTATGGAGAATAAAGAAGTTTAATGAAGTAAAGTCAGGTTCTTGAACCCGCAGAGCTCTAAACGAAAACAAGCTGCACACAATACAAAACACAGGGAAGTTCCCGGAAGTCCTTCACTCCAAAGGGAACCCAAGTACGACTGTAGGAAGGGGGAACTCGGCTGCTTCGCCGACTCACACAAAACTTAGCTGACCCACTTGTATCAGGGGCCAGTACCACTACTCTATAGACTTGGAGCTGTACACAATGGTGGGTAAACCACCACTTAAGCCTGTATGGACAAAGGAGGCGAGACACAGGTTCACAGTCACAATCCAAGTCACGAGTGAAACAAAGCGTCCAGCCATGTGCTGCTTGGCTTGCTAGAAGAGGCTCCCTAACTGCCACTTGGAGAGTCCGTTGATAGTTGACTGGAAGTCCTTCGCACACACAAGAGTCCCAACCTTCTTAACACACATTGGCATTCAGTTAGACTTTCAATACAAAGCAAAACAAACCCAAGTCGAGGCTGGATGGAGCTCCTTGGTGACCATGCACCGATTCTCCGGATCAGCTGAGCTTTATACTAACACAGATATCAAGACAACCAATCACTCGATGCAGACAATAACCTCCGTTAACATGATACACTTAAACTAAACACAGGACAGGTGGACATGTCATCAGGTTCCTAGCAACCCTGATAATGAGCTAACGAAGCTCATCTCTCTCACCTGGGTCGACTAGGCTCCTGACGACCACACACACAACAACCTACTACGTCATCTACACATGCCCAGGGCTGCGTATATACCTAATATTCTGGTGAAGGGAGACACTGGGGGCATGACTGAGACGGACCAGACGTGACACTAGCAAAATAAATGTACGCCGACATAACTTTATTTGACTAAGTAAATCAAAAGGAATGGAAATTTATTATGTTACAATTAGTATGTGGACACCTAAGCATCTCACCTACATGGACATCTCATTCCAAAACCATTAATATGAAGTTGCCACCCCTTTCCCCTCTATGCATCTGCGAATGTGCACCCATTCATATAAACCAGCATCTGCTCTTCTGGGAAGCTTTTCTTACAAGATTTTGGAAGATGTCCTTGGCATAGTTCACATGTTGCCACATAATTGGATATAACTGTGTAAAATGTACAGTACTAGTCAAAAGTTTGTACACACCTTCTCATTCAATTATTTCCTTTGTTTTTATTATTGGCCACATTGTAGATTAATATTGAAAACTTCACATATTGCTCTGATGACAGCTTTGCACACTCTTGGCATTTTTTCAGTCAGATTCATGAGGAATCAACCTGGAATGGCATTTAATTAACAGGTGTCCTTCGTCAAGAGTTCATTAGTGGAATTTTTTGCCTTCTTAATGTGTTTGGGACCATCACTTGTGATGGTAGGGTTGGTACACAGTTAGTAATCCTATTCGACTACGGTTCTACTCGACATTATGGCAAGGACCACTTAACTAAGTAAAAAGAAACAACAGTCCATCATTACTTTATTACAAAACAAAATATGGTTTGTTTAACTCTGTTTACTGCATAATTCCATGTGTTCCTTCATCATTTTGTTTGTTTGCAATATTAATCTACAGTGTAGAAAAAAACAAAGAAAAAAAATAGAATGAGAAGATGTGTCCAAACTTTTGACTGGTAGTGTATTTGTATACTATAGCATTTACATAGCTATTCACTGAAACTGAAAAAACAGCACCAGACCATTATCCCCCCGCCACCAAACTATACTGCTGGCACTATGCATTCCAGTAAGTAACATTTTCCTAAAATCCACCAAACCTCCATCCTTTGGACTGCCAGATAGTGAAGCATGAATCATCATCCATGGCTGAGCTAATCCAAGTCCTAATAATAGCCCTTACAGTTGAGAGGGGAAGATCTAGCAGAATAGAAACTTCACAGACTGACTTGAGGCGAAGGTGGTATCCTATAAATCTCTTCAGTATGGCCTATTTTATTTACAGTTTTTGGAGATGCATCTATTACCACTGGCCATTGCTGAAACAATTCAACCATTCCTAGTGGTGTCCACATAGTTTTGGCCATATAGTGTTTGGAGTGAGGTGAAGAAGGTGAATGCAAAAATGAAGACTGTTTACATCCCTTACAAGCAAAGGGAAAAATGGTCAAAATAAATGCTAGGAGTAAGCTAACACAATTTCTCGCAAGACAGTTTAATGGGATGAAAATGTCATTCCTCTGTTATTATGCAGCGCAGTGTAAGAACTTGAATACATTTGGAGTTTTTGACCTATTTAAAGGTAAAACTTCAGACCTGCTCATGACCCGAGGAGTCTAATTGGCAAAACCTCTCCAAAAACAGCCTCTTAAACAGCCTTCACAACTTGCTGGGGAAAAAAACAGTGAAATGTAACAGAACTGTGAAAACAACAGTGTGCGAAGGGGATGGGGTGTTTCTAAAATAACTCTGAAGAAACCACTGTACATCTGTTTGTCTAGTTTGTGTCATGTAGTAAACAAGTTAGCAACTGAGGCGGACCCAACGTATTCCAGAGAGAGATGAGTCTAAAAGAGAATGCTGGAGTGTTGCAGAGCGTTTGGGGGGTTTGTGAAGAAATGATTTGGGGCTTTAGTGTGTTTACTTTTAAAGCCACTGAATGTCAGCAGCCGTAACACACTGGCTGATTTATGACTGTGTGTGTATCAACTACTGTTCCATTTAATATCACACAAATTATATCACAGCCTGTGATCCGTTTGGCATTCTAATTATTGTTATTTACATAGTGATGATATTGGTCGGCACATCAGTATTGTTTCCATTTCAGAAGGAGGTGGTATGTTCCAGCCAAAGATATGGTAATACATACGGCACATTCGAAATCATATTCAGCCAAACTGATTGGTGCCATTGTCAGACACTTGGGGACGAAAGGGCCATACTGTGTCCTTAATGTTTTTATAATGAGGCCATCTGCTGTGGAGTGCGTACCTCCTTTTGTTTCTCCCTCTCTGTTTGACATATTGTCAATATTATTTGCTGAAATTCTTTCATATTGTCTTCTTTCGATGGCATCCTGACTGCAGCCTCACTGTAAACTGTGATAACAGGGTGGGCTGCTGCAGTTCACATTGCAAGAATTGGTACATTGTAAAAAAAAAAAAAAGATAGATAGATAGATAGATAGATAGATAGATAGATAGTGAACTTAATTTTGAATGTGATAGCAAAGGGTGTGAATACTTATGCACTTAGTGTGTTTAATGTTTTATAAATGTAAGAAAATGTCTGCAAACATGTTTTGACTTTGCCATTATGGACCATTTTTGTAGATTTTGAAAACTATGCTCAAACATATTTTAGAATAAATATGTAATATAGCAAAATGTGGAAGAGGTGAAGTTGTGTGAATACTGTCTGGTGACACTGTAAAACATTACATTTTTCTTGCAAATTATGGCATATTTTATTATATCTTTAGTTTTTACAGTAACTACATTTGAATTGTGCTCTAAAATGTGATTAAAAATTCCAGATTGTTCTGTATAGATTATTTGTACTTATTTTCACCCTGAAAATCAACAAAGCAAGTCATTTGTCTGGGGGTGTTTAACTTTTGCACAACTGCAACAGTTTTAAAGCCGTATTCAACTTGTTTTCACACATTTTCACATATTTCTGATCATTTAATCCAACGCAAATGACCTTACACAACTGACGGGTCAAGAAATAATGTTTAGAATTTCACTTAAGATCAAGTGAACATATGTGGAAATACAGATGGGCAACAAATAAATTGATTAAACAAGAAACACAACGAGTGCAGATGCTTTCAGACAGGTGTACTTCAAGCAGTTAACATCTGACTACACTCTGTGTACAAAATTACTGAGCAGGCCCAGTCTTTTTGCCTAAGATGACAAGAGGCAAAGATCTAAGTGACTTTGCAAGAGAGTTCATTATTGGGATGGCAGGAGCTTTAGTCACAAAGACTGCCCAAATGGCCAGTGCTTCATCAGAAACAGTGGCTAAAGTGACCTCTGTGTTCTGTGGGAAAGACATCAGGGCTGGAGATGATGGTGAAAGCACACTTTCAGCGAGGGTGATGCTGCATTAGTGTTATCTGTAGAAGCAGCTGTTCCTCAGGATGGCTGAGAATGTCAGTGTAGGATGTGATCAGATTAATATAGTCTGTCCACAGATACACAGAGAGAGGCTGTGGTGAATAACCCCCTGACTACAAAGACAAGTGACCACCTGAGAGTTCAGTGGTGTAAAAACCACAGACACAGGTCTATAGAGAGTCGACGGAAGAGAGGAGGAAGGCGTGTGCGAAAGCAGAGAGAGAAGAGGAAAGGCAAGAGTGTGGAACTGAAAGTAGGGACTTTGA
>JBBIGA010000038.1:486548-498497 GCA_037576975.1 Alestes dentex
GGAGCTGGTGCATTGAAAGGATCTCTCACCCAGTCATATTGGGAACTGTTTTCAGGGAAGTACTTTTTAAAGAATCCAATCAGTGATGAAATATGCTCCTTAATATATGGAATCACTGAGGTGGTATCATAGTCAGTAGTGTCAACAAATTCATGCAGGTTCTCAAATGAATCAGTATTTCCTTCAACAAGCTTTTGAGTGAAAGAGCTGATCTTGTCTGTGACCTGAAGAAGGTGTTTGTCTTTCCCTTGAGGCTGTAGATTTAGTTCATTTAGCTTTCCAAATATGTTCACTCAGGTAGGCCAGTTTTGGCAGGAAGTTCACATCACTAAATTTTTCTGCGAGGTCATACTTGTGCTCCTGCTGCAAAAACATTCTTATCTGTTCTCTGAGCTCAAAAACTCGGGACAGCCACCTTGCTTCACTGTGAAACAGCACAGCTTGATGTTCAGCTTCCATCTCCCCACAGATAGCAGAGAAGACTCTTGTTTTTAGTGGTCTGGTCTTTATAAAATTGACTACACCTACAATGTCAGTCATAACCTCACGTAATTCAGAGACAAGATGCCTTTATGCCAGTGCTTCTCTGTGAATAAAACAGTGTGTCCATTCAGCATTAGGTGAGGCCTTCTTGATGAGTGCCCGAAGTCCTTTTCTCATCCCTGCCATGGTCTGTGCAATATCACTGCAAACACCAATGCAGTTCTCCCACTCCCACCATTCTCAGTCTGAAAACAGTCCAGCATTTTGAATAGCTCTTCAGCTGTAGCTCTGTCTCTGACATATTTACAAAAAAGTAGATCCTCACACAGGGAGTTTGTCATGTCAAAATGTACATAAGCAATAAACTTGTTGCTGTCTTTGTTGCTGTCAGTTGCTTCATTCAACTGTAAGGCAAAACGTTTGTCTTTGAGTTTATCTACCAGCTGTTCCTAAGATCGTTAGCAATGTCATTTATGCGTCTGGCGACAGTGTCACTGGACAGAGGGATAGTTTTTATTTTTGCAGCACTTGCGTCATCCAGCATGACAGGGACCATGTCTAATGCTGCAGGTAGTATCAGCTCCTTTGCTATGGTGTGGGGTTTTTTGCACAGAGCAATTTGGTACGCCACCTTATATGATGCTAACAGTGCTCGCTGGTTTCCTGAAGTAGCATTCACAAAGTGGGACGATTGTTGGCAATATTCGGCACGTTTTCGCTGAAAAATCTCAAGCGGTTTATTAGCGTGATTGGGGTGTAACGCCTTAATTTATTTGGCTTCATGCTGTCCGCCGCCAACATTTTTAGACACAGTAAACATACAGATCTTTGCTCGTCTCCCCCCGTAGTCACAGTGAAGCCAAGTGCTACATACGCTTCATCATATTTCCTCGTCTTAGCTTTCGGGAGACTTACGTTTGTCTTATTATCTCCGTCTCTCTCCGCCTTTCTTTTCATCCCTGTTAAATATTTTTACATATTTTTTCGTGTCTCTTAAGTTTGTTCTCTGCACATTCTGTCTCCTACTCTGTGCTGTGTACTCTTGTTCGGTGTGAAAATCCCCACCTACTCCCCCACTAGTGATGTGTAATGTGCAAAGCATCGGCTCTAAGAGCCGATGCTTTGTAGTGAATCAGAAGAGCCGACTCCCAGCGAGTGAGAGCCGCTCCCCACATTATTTTTCCTTTCGCTGCTCATCTCTCTCTCTCAGTGGCTCAGTTCTGTTCACGGCAGAACTTTATTTTGTTTGAAAACAAGCACATGTGAGGATAAAGGATCATACCGTCATGTGAAAACAGAGAGGGCGACAGACGCAACAGTCAGGTGGAGCGTCTGTCCGTCCGTCCGCAGACACTAACTGAGAGGAGAAACCGCATCAGCCCATCCAAACAAAGGCATTTGACTTTTCTGAAAGTCAGCCTGCACTTAGGGCACACTGTTTGGTAACTGAGTTTGGTTCTGTTTCTGTTCTGTGGATTTGTTTGCAGTGTTAAAATTAAATGTTTGATTAAAATAGTAAACAAAAGTAAGAATGCCTGTTGGGCCAGTAGGCAAACTGCAGGGAGTCCAGAATGTCTGGGACGTTGCTCTGGTTGGCCAGTACCACTCTCTCAAAACACTTTGCGATGATTGGAGTGAGTGCTACTGGTCTATAGTCGTTGAGGCAGGTGGCTGGGCTTTTCTTGGGGAGGGGGACAATGGTCGTGGCCTTGAAGCAGGTGGGAGCGGTGCTCTGGCTGAGGGAAAGGTTGAAGATGGAGGTGAGAACATCAGCCAGCTCGTTGGCACATGCTTTAAGGGCACGCCCCGGGATGTTGTCTGGTCCTGCTGCCTTGACCCTGCTGGGTTGATGTTCCTCAGTGCTGGTCTATTGAAACGGCTGGCGGGGGGAGGGGGGAGGGTGATCTGGGGGGTTTGGAAGATCTGGAAGATCTCAGAGGTCTGGGAGGTCTCGGAGGTCTCAAAGCAGGTGTAGAAAATCCTCCAGCAGGCTGCCTGCAAAGCTGATTGTGCTGGTGCGGGGCCTGTACTTATAGTGCAATCAATATTTAGTCCAGAATTTTTTTGCCTGCATGATTCATAACAACAGTTTTATCTGCTTCCCTTTTCACTACTTTTTATGCTTTTAGGCTTCACATATAAATTCAGCCACATTTGCCTGGAACACTATTTTGAGCAAAGTGTACTCTCAAAGCCTCCACTCACAAGCCTGAATTTACTCCAACACTAGCGTACTAAAACTGCTAACAAAGTAGCAAGCTAGCTGAATAAAATCATATTTTTCTACAAGTTTTCCGCTTCAAGTACTGAGCATGTAGAGGCAGATTATTCATACTTGCAAACATACATGCCATTTTAAATGTAACTCTGTGACCTTTTCCTCTCTGAGCATTTTCAGGCCCACTGGAGCTAAGGCTCACACTAGCAGGGATGCTAAGGAAGCATTGCCTAGCAGGCTTGCTAACTTCCAGCTGCCTCTGTGGGTTCTTAGCTTTGTTGGCTTGAGGGCACAGATTATTCATATATGCAGACTTATTTTTAATGTGCCCCCCTCTGCCACTTCGTTCTTAGCGCATTTGAGGAGTGTGCTGAGACATTTGTGGCCATTAGCTGTTTTTGAGCAGCGTGGGTGACTGACGTGGAGAAGCATGGTGTGAATGTTATGGTCCTAGTGGATGTCTGTTTGTCTCCTCTAATGAAGGACTTTAAAAAAAAGCTCAGTGGTGCAGATACATTGATGGTGCTGTTGCACATCGAATGGTGGTGCTGGAATTGGCCTCGCACGGAAACCTCTGTCATATCTATTGCTCACATTGGCATGCACATTGCAAGAGGCAGTGCCGGACCCAGTCATGCTAAGCCTGCTGGATAGTGTGCTACAGGCTGTAGGCTCTCTTACGCATGATCGGGGACGACTTATAGCTCATTTGGTGCATGCACATGACCAATTAGGGCCGGCTCAGTCGCACTTGCCTGAGGCATGCAAAACCATACTTTCCAGTCACCTGTTTGACAGCCTATTCCTATATCCATCAGCCCAGGTCCTTAAACAAGCAGGCAGCCAGTCAAATTTTGCACAGAAGAACAATGTAACCCCAGGGTACATGTGGCATTATACCATACCTGGAGATCTGACCTGTATCTGCTTATAGCCATATGTACATGTAGTGTGGACTACTTGAACATGCTAAAATCATGGTGGTATTCATATATTTTATGTATATATAACAAGAGGTTAAATGTATCAGAAAAACTAGAAATATTTGAGATAACAAATAAGCTCAGTCAATATGCAATTTTGTATCTCCATTTTTGTTGTTATTTTATGTCATATATTGTTATTTACACTGTGAACAGTTAATGAAGAACGAACTAATAGACACGGTTCAAATAAGAAATAAAATATTTTTACATACATTTTCATTTGACTGTGGATGTCCTGACTGATAACAGGATATCCCTAAATTCGGACACTAAAAAACTCATTTTAAAGATTTCAAATTCTTTTTGATATTGTACATTTTGAAATTTCTGTTATTTTGAAATATTCTACTATGCTGGAAACAACATCTGATCAGTAGAGGTTTTTCACTTCGTCTGAAGTAGATCCAGAAGCTTGTGGTTTATTTTTCTGAAATCTGCTTGGCTTTTCCAAAACCATAAAGCAAGCTTGACAGGTCAGGCTTGAATATGTTTGGTCAGCAGAGGGTCAACATGCCACCATGTTTTGAGTGTCTCAATCTTTGATTTCATAGTGTAAGGAAGGTTTCAAAGTTTTTTTAGTGGTACTGTTGAATGTAAAAGTTTGAGCACCCTTATTGAATTGCATGCTTTGAATTACACATTTGAACTGCACACAGAGAACAGAAATATGGTATTTTCTTGCAATTTAATGACATAACTTTTCCACAGGCCCCATCTGATTACAGGGGGTCCTGGAGTTACACCACAGATCCATTTCTTCGATAGTGATGTAACCCAAATTTTGGTGTTAATTGAAACACAGCCGAGCCTGCGTCACTTACTGATCCTAACACAGTTGTAAAATCATAAAAACACAACTAAGCCACAGAAAAAGGAAAATAAATTGTTCCTGTGTATTCTTCCACCGCTCACAACCAAACTAGTTCACCCACATGGTCCGTAAGTACAAGGCTAACGGTGTAAGTTGAGTGGGAGTGGGTATGGGAGCATTGTAAACTCGAAAAGTTGTATGTCGAGACCGTCATAACTCGAGGATCCTCTGTATGTGATGATTTTTTAATGAATTAAATTCAGCAAATAAACAGAAACAGAAATGTTCAGAAGTGGGCTGTCTTTTTACAAACATACACATAAAAAAAATGAATCTGACCAGAGGTGCCAAAATCTTTGCATAAGACTGTATAATGTTAGCATGAAATGAAAATGATGGTTAAAAAGTGAATAGAAAAGGTTCTTCCCCAAAATGTGTCCACAAAGTTGGACGCATGAAGTTGTCCAAATTGTCTTGGTATGCTGAAGCATTAAGATTACCCTTCACTGTAAGTGAGGACTAGCCAAAACCCTGAAAAACAGATATCTCAAGATAACCTGCCTTTAGCAGTATCTGTATTGTGAAATATGTTTTTAGCATGAAAATGATGCTCACATATGAATCAGTGCAGCACTTTCCTCTAGTGTAGGCTCTAAAGGATTATGGATTTCCATAAAAGCATTCTTTTTTACATTCAGTTCCATGTCTTGATTCTTTATGGTTGTCCTTTGGACTGAGGCTCCGTTGTTTTATCGAACAAACTAGTTGGAGTGATAATCAGACTTGATGAGACAATTAATTATGGTGCATCCATGGGTAGAGAGTGGAGCTCTCAGTGGAAATGTGGGTGTAATTGCATGATGAGCAATTGTTCTCAGACGCTTTTAAGGATGTCTGGAGCGCTGCTGTGCTCAACCCTGTACATGACAGCTGCTGACTTAGTGGTATCATCTTGAGATAAAGAACTCTCTCTCAAAAAAAGACGCCTTTATCTTTCACCTGGGGCAGGGGCGTTGCAACAAGAAGAACACTGTAGAGCTATAGGACCATTAATATTAAATAATACACTCTGAAAAAAATTCCCGAAACTTACAGAAGTGGATAAGTGTGAAATTATACACACCTTAAGTGTTTCATCATGTGCTGTTACACCCGGTTAACAGTAGAGCAACACCTCTATGCCAGATGGACCTTTTTTTGAGAGTTCATTTTTAATGTGAGCAGGAAAGTGAGTATAAGGATCTAAGTGACTTTGACAAGGGCTAAATTGTGATTGCTAGACGACTGGGCCAGATTATCTCCAAAACCAGTCTTTCTCTAATCTGACATCAAGGAACTAGCCAGTGCCTGAAGGCCTAATAAATCATTACTTGTCTAGCAATTTTTTTGCTTCCAACCAAACTCAACAATGAAATAAGAGAGGTGCTGTGGTACTCACAGAGTTTTAATACAAACATGATTCTGCGACTGAAGGATATTTCTTTAGTTCCCAGAAATAATAGGCTTTCTCTGAAGGCCTTGAAGGCCCTGAGGGTTCCTCACTGCACAGTAGTAATGAGGCATTAGGGATTCCTTTTGGTCACTATGCTCATGTTCACGTAAAACTGTTCTCTGGGTTGATACCATTGACATAATCATAAAAAAAAAAAAAAAAATAATAATAATAATAATAACAATAACAACAACACTAACAACAACAACAACAATAATAATAATAATAATAATAATAATAATAACATCTTATAATACACAGTAAAATCAGACATACAGTAGTGTGCAACAATGCAGCATAAGAAGTTAAAATGATATAATAACATCAGCCACTAATGCCAGATTGTCAATTACTGATTAATATTGAATTCACCCATAACTTCTTAATAATACCTAAAAGACCTAAAACAGGCTGATCAGTGGCTTCAGCTATAGTATGAACACAGTTAGGAAACACTTCATTCACACAAATGTTGCAAAATTCATTGATGAAGAAATTGTCGGTGCCACAATAAGACTATGTTTATAAATGGTTTATAAATGATTTATAATCAGGTTGTTAATTAGGTTATAGACAATTTATAAATCATTGTAAGCATGTTAAAACAGTTGCCATACATTGATGCAGCCTCACTTTTTGGCAAGATCTCAGATCTTGCTAGTTGCTTAGCTTCATCAGGTAGTTGTTAACATGTTACTACCATTAAAACACCAGAACATATCTATGACTGCTTATTAGTGAGTTATAAACACCCTTCAACCTAATTAACAAACTGATTATAAATCATTCATAAATCCTTTATAAGGGCGTTTTTATTGTAAAGTGGTACCAAGATAACTTGTATTTCTCCTTCTTCTACTTCTGCTAAACTTGTTTGTGTTGAACCCTTTGCTGGGTCAATGCCAGCGTGACTCATGCATTTCCTCTGGCACATCACCCCTGTTAAACTGGCTGCCCTTCGCCTCGGCAGGCCCTAACAGTGTCTTTAAGGCTGGTTGGCACGGCTGACCGTGCTGCGGCTGCGGGTGGAGCTGGAGAAGCCGAGCCAGGGCGTGGGGCCATGATGAATAACAGATGTTTCCTGATTGCCCGTACCATTTGTCATACACCTGCCTGGCTTCGCCGTCTCAGGCCTGCGCAATATGTCACTGTCGCTGGCCAGGCGGCCCCAGAGCATCGGGCCATCTCAGCAAGGCTCAACTCTCCAGATCCCCCTCCCCCTGCTTTTATAGAGTCATATTTCTGCTCCCAGCACTAAATAAAAGAAAACTGGACAACTCTTGTTTTTCTTTTTCCTTTTCTTTCTGGGTTTTTTCTCCCCTCTTCTGTTTGAATCAGAGGCAAGGTCAAATAGATGCAGCAGTGTAGCTTTCACTGCAACTAGCTCCAGGCTAGCATTGTAATGGCTGAGTTATGTCATCTAAGAGTGCAGTCCAGAAGCTGCAGAGAAAGCCTCTTAGCACAAGGCTACATTAGCTTAATCTTCCCGTGCCTCCACAATAGAGGCAGCTAAGACGCTTTCAATGAAATTTTCATAGGACAAGAAGCATTAGTTGCCTGTTTGTTGCATATATTTAACTGCTTTCATAGGCCCATAATACCTGCGTAGCCCAAATAAACACTTTGTAAGCTGATAGTATGTTTTCAAGCATAACTGTCAAAACTAAGAAATCAAATCTGAGCCATAAAACTCCATGGGATAGTTATGTAAGACTGTAACAGACCGCTCCTCTCTAAAAAGTGATTTAATTGAATAACATTTTCTCTCTTTATTCCAGCCTCACTACATTAGAGTGCATGCACTAGTGGCATAGGGTTTGATCATTCAAGATTTGCACCTGAGTTTGCTCCCATGCTTTGAACCACCTTTGCCTCTTCAATGCAGTGTACTGTTCCAAGCCCTACTTCATTTGCTTAGGCCTCCACACAAAGCTCAGTATGACATCTGACACCTCGAGCATCAACACAAACTGAGGGAACTCACATTACTGTCATATGATTTTTCTGTCATTTCACCATTTTGTTTCACTGCCAACACAGGTCCATTCTAAGGGTTAATACTCATAACACCTTATTCCATGCGTCATAAAGGCTGCTTTAGTGCTATTGCATGCCAGGTACAGTTCTGGCAATTAATGCTGTTAGAATAAGCTTTTAAGCATGTTTATATATGCTTACGACATTTGTCCTAAAGGTTTTTGTAGCTTTATGAGTGCTGGCCTACAGTAAAATGTTACCTAAATTTGACTCAGCTTGCAAAAGTATTGTTGAATCAGATCATCTGCAATGGAAAAAAACTACTATGCCAGTTCTCATTTTTTCACCTGATGTGTAGCTAAGAAAGGACCCGTGTCCTACATTTTCTAGTATTAATGATGTAAATGTGGTTTCATGTACAAAATATAGTTATTATGTTCTACATTTCCAATCTTTCTATTTGCAGTAGATTTAAACAAGATGTTTTTGTTGCCTTGCCTTTAAGACTGACATATGTAAATGATATCTGTTCTGATTGGCTGGACTGTTTCATGCTTCAGTCAAAAAGCAGTCTGAAACACTCTTTCTAACTTAATTAAGAATAGGCAGGACTTAGCTGCTGTGGGCTAAATAGGGATGTATATGAATACACTGGTTTTTATGAACAGTGAATTCAAATGGGCAAATAGGTTTTATATATGCTTTATCTATATTTAACATGGATGATACAGACTGATGAGTTAATGTTAAAAAGATGATTTAAAAGTGATATGGGACCTTTAAAGTGTGTCACTAAAAGTGAGTATGAGTGAGTCCTCCTCATAACAGGCTAATGCTAAAATCTGACACTTTCACTGATATATAACTGTATAGTATAGGGCCATTAATTAATAGTACCATTATCCCATCAAAATGACATTAGCTTGCCTTACTATTATGTCTCCTGTTAAGGGGACTGGGCCCAAAAGCCTTGTATATGTGCCTGAGGATGACTTGTTCAGTGTTCAACATTATTTTGTTGTCATCAGCCGCTGTTTACATGTAGACAGTGTACTGAGACGTTTCTCTATGGGTCATGGAGCAATATACAGCATTCAGCAGAGTACAAGTTACAACAGGAACAATGCAAACAGTACAATAAATAGAGACCACAGCAATGTAACAGTAATGTAATGTAACAGTCCAGTGTGAAAGGGATGTAAACCTTTCAGAGTGACTAGTGTACTCGTGCACCGTAACTATGATTATTGCACAGGAGGCAGTTAGCAGATAAAGCAATGTACCAGTACTGTGAATGGGATGTAAATCTGAGACAATACAATAAATAAACAATACTATAAGTAGACATACAATAGTCATGTATTCTGCGTCTTCGGTAACTTTGGTCGATGTCTTCAGAAGAGCCGCTTTTATTTGTTATGAACTTCAAATTTGCTGAAGGAAAGAGGTGATTATGCAATTGCCTCCTGAAGAACATGATTATCCACTTTGCCAGGTCGTCCTGTGCTACATATTTTTTCACGTTCTTTAAAAATGCTGGGGAAAGTGCTTTTTCCGAGCTTTGATAGCTCTACCTGACGATGTGTGTGCGCAGAGTGCGGGTCATATGTCATGAGCTCTAAAAGCAAAACCTTCATTTTATTTCTCGGCTGTACAGAATGCGGTATAACAAGTGTAAAAAGTATTCGCGATGATCTGAAATTATGCTGTCTTTAACTTGGTAGGCAATAGTTGTGCCATTATGCTGCAGATGGTTTTTAATATCTTTTGAGTGTATGCTATTGTAATATTTAAGAATGTACACATATGTAAACTTACATAAAATGGGTCTTTTAAGGGGATCTAAAGCCCTGATTGTAATCTGAAGAGAACAGAAACACGAGGGATCCTTGATTACTCATGCAATCAGTAAAACAGTGTGTGGCAACGTAGGCTTGCGCATTAGGCTGTCAAGCGTTTGAACTATGAAGCAAGTTGCAATTTGCAATTTGATTATTTTTCGTTTAAATATATATCAAATGTATCGCACTTTAATACTAATGAGGATAACAATGGAGGAAGTGACACTTGTTTGCATGGGGAGAGAGTTAATGGGATGCTAATTTGTTTTTCTTAGCTTTCAGATGTCTACACACACGCTCTTGTACACTCTACGCCGTGACACTGTAATGATTCTTTACAGAAAATCTTTAAAATGGCCTGAACACTCATTTAAAAGACTTGATGACTTTATACAGTATTATGTTAGTGCTTATGTCTACTTTGAAACTTTCTCTGTACTTAAAGGGCCTATATAACATAAATCTGAATCATTGTCTTGAAATAAAATGTGGTATGTGAATCATGGGCCAAGTTGGTCCGTATAGTCCATGTCTGAAAATGAATCCACAAAAACAGCTTTTTTTTGACTGTCCTGGTATTATGACATCACAAAGCCCAGTTCATTTACATGTATCCACTATTTAGCCTACAGTAGTTTAGCTAAGTTTTTCTGCTTTGGGAGTTTAATCCAAAGCAGCCAGACAGAGGAGCTCATTTACATATTTCAGTCTTAAAAGCACAGTTGCAAAAACAGCCTATTTAATTTTCAGGGATAAAGAGATGATAATATGATCACGAAAAAAGGAACTGGCTGTTTTTTATACATAATTTTACAGCAGGAAAAAAATTACAAGTAAGGAGGATCAGTAACATTTTACTGAAGGGCAGCATTCATAAAGCTACATGATCCCTACGTAAGACTTTTGTGACAACTGACATAAACCATTTTACCATTTATAAAGGTGTATTCCGACAAGTATCAGTTATCATAAAGGCTAATTTGGTCCGTTTCACCCCAGAAACTGGAATGATGGCTGGTGTTTGGTTGGTGTTAGCCTTTATAAATGCCTATATAGGTTAATGTCAGTTGTCATAAAAGGCTTATGTGAAATGAATGCCACCCAAAGTATCAACATTTCAGCTCAGTTACAGTTATGCATTTATATAACAATTATGCAACATTTATACTCAAATATACAAATATACCAAAAATTACATGTTTTATTTTCTACTCGAAAATAGGTCCTGAAATACATTCCCTTTAGGGCACACACTTAAAAACTGCATTTTGTGCTGATTTTAGTTCACACATTTTATATATTTACTCTCTATAACATATTACATAAAAAATAAGCCAAAATGTATGCTTTTTTTTCTCCAATAAATGAACTGTAAATGTGCACAACTGTGTTCTCTCCAGAGGAGCTTTACATATTTTCACTTAGAAAATAATAATTTGAACAAACTTTAGCACATGATTGGTTAAAATTAAAAAGTAAATCTTTCGACAAGTGAAATCAAGAATCAGGGCATGTTTTTTTATTAATATAATTATTTTCAATTAAAGCAACACTGACCATCTCATAACAAAACTAACAAGGCTTCATCGTCTTCACCTTTTACCATGAACTTTTAAATGCCTGTAAAACTGATGCAAATCTGCATGTGAAATTGCCCTAACAGTCACATTACTCCCCCTCTTTCTCAGCAGTACAGCCCATGAGTACCATTTAGCAGTTGGCTGTCCAAAATTAATGTTGTTGGATGTTTTGAATAAAAAAGTAAATGGATACATGAGAACCTGCAGCAAAAAATGAGGAAAACCTTGTGACCTTTGAAATTTGTAACCAGCACTGTGAAGGTCTAAATGAAAAAGTGTGTATTTTGGGAATGTAACAGAGGAACTGTATAAGTACTTCATTTCAACAATGCTTGATTAAAGTACAAATCCTCAAAATGAACTTAAATATGGTGACAAAGTACAATTAACTACATATTACCCATCCCTGGTTATCAGACAAAACAGTGTGGACAGAACGCTTTTTAACCAAACACACTATGTGGACAGAACTAACAGAAGTGTGTATGTGTGTGTGTGTGTGTGTGCGTGTGTGTGTGTGTGTGTGTGTGTGTGTGTGTGTGTGTGTATGTGTGTGTGTGT
>JBBIGA010000038.1:498597-513090 GCA_037576975.1 Alestes dentex
TGTGTAGATGTATGATGGTGTGTGTGAAGGTGTGTAGATGTATGATGGTGTGTGTGAAGGTGTGTAGATGTATAATGATGTTTGAAGGTGTGTAGATGTATGATGGTGTGGGTGAAGGTGTGTAGATGTATGATGGTGTGTATGAAGGTGTGTAGATGTATGATGGTGTGAGTGAAGGTGTGTAGATGTATAATGGTGTGTGTGAAGGTATGTAGATGTACGACGGTGTGTGTGAAGGTGTGCAGATGTACGATGGTGTGTGTGAAGGTGTGCAGATGATGACACCTATTGAAATAGAAGAACAAAGTTAGATGCAAGTTAGTATGGAAGAGCAACTCATCACCAGCCTGCACTGGAGCTGTGCTCACAGAATGACTTGCACTCTGGCAATTGTGTTTTTAATAAAAAGTAAAACTCTCTTCTGCCACAACTGTACAAGAATTTCTTCTTTGTTCCTGTCTCATGTGCCTGTATTCCTTCGTTTCTCCTCCATGGGTTTTTAAAAAATAAGTCATTTTATGTTGCATTTTACAGGCTGGTCAGTAGGTGTAGGTTGTAGCAGCAGACTTACTGTGAGATGGTCGTCCGTTCTTTGATCACCACAGTACAACGTAGGACCACCATTTAGGAGGCACGACCAAAGAAATCGCAACAATTGTTTCACGATTGTCAACAAAATTGTACAGTGTTAACCGTGCAAAAAAGAACTGAATCACATGCCACAGTGTTTTTGCCAGGGTGGGGTGGTGTGTTGAATGGGGGGTGCATGGGGATGGTGGAGGAATGCTTTGCTTCCAAATGGTGAAGTCTTTTACTGCTTCATCGGCCCTGTTCAAGCTGGATTAGTTTTACCTTGGGGAGGTGCTGTAATCTGAGCGATTACCAACAAGAGCCACCATTTTAATCCAGTATGACTCTGCAATGGCCACAGTCTGATTAAAAACTGATTTTACACTGATAATTCTGGAGCAAGTGGCCTATAATTTTCATGAAGCATGTTCAACTTAAGACACAGTTCCTAACCAAGTGTCATTTTCACAAAACTAAAAAATGCTGCCAAGATTTAAATATTTAAACTATTAATTCTTGCACATGCGCATGAAAGCATGGCGTTTATGACAAGAAGCCAATGGTGTGAAACACCAAAGGAGAGTTGAGCAGCTTGTTTTGCAAAGAAGGAAGTGCTTATATTAGTGCTTTTTTTTTTTTTTTAGTAAGAATTGCTTCATACTTTATATTTATGTAGTAGATTAGCATAGTGATATTCCTCACATGACTGATGCCACAAATATGAGCAGTATCAGTCCTTATATTCGGCAATTGGAGAACCACTTTAAGTTTCCTGTAGTTGGTTCTTTAAATGTGGTAGGTGAAAAAGTAAAGTAAAAGTTATCATCTATCCTCGTGTTGTGCACAAAACTGAATGGGGATGGTTGACCCGTGAGACCCCTGAAAGCCTCAAAAGCAGAATTTAGGAGGCTGTCTGGAAAAGTCTTTGAGTGGGGTAAAATGGGTGAAATGAACGATTGCTAAAAAGTACTCGAATTGTTCAGTCCCCGGTCTTTCCCTTATCAACAAGGAAAGACCGATGGAGGGGGACCCCCAATTGTCCCAGAGTGTAATTGTGTAAAAGAGTCTCCATGATACCCAAAGGTCCTCTATCACTAATAGCTTTTACCTAGAACTATAGGTCCCAAAAAGTGTTAAGCAATCCTCATTTTTAAGAGTGTACAGCCCTAATTCAGAGATCCTTTCTCTGATGCAAAACAGGGCCATTGAAGGATTGAAATCAGATCTCTTTCTGCTTTGGTGTGTTCCGGAACGGCATTGCACATTTGCATTCAAATCTTCTTCCCCATTTTGTATTTTAAATGGTAATCTGACTTCTTAGCTGTTTGTGTCTGAGAGCTGCTAATTGCATAAATATTGAACATCAAATATCCTCTCATGACTGCACAATGCGGCAGCAATTAATTAAAATAATCCACATCTACAAAATCATGCAAATGTACACTCAAGGACTGCATGGTCAGTAAATTTGCCGTAGGTGCCTGTGGTTTTTAATCTCGGCCAACGGTTCAAAAGGACGACCCTGATAGTACATAATTATGATACGCTCCCTGGCTTTGGCAACTGGGAAATATTAATGGAGAATTACTTAAAGGATCTAAAAGGGCATCACTAGTATTGTACATTAATACAACACACCACAGACCACATCGAGAAATGAGCCACAGAGTGAGCAACACAGCAACTGCAACCAATTACTGCAGCTAATAATGCTGTTTCCCACAAGGCAAAGGCATTATCATTACAGCATACTGTGTGAAACATGAAAGAATTAAAGTGAATAGTAGCCATGTGCTTAACCTCTCCCCATGTGTATGTCAAAAATATTTAAGAATAGAATTCAGGGTGTGTGTTTCTATTAACATTGTGAATTTAATTGGAGCTGGAACTGCACAGTGGCGATGGTTCTGACTGTCATGGCTTTGGTAGCAGTCATCATCATTTCATCACTCCTGCTGAGCTGACTGCCATCACGTGCTACAATGGGCATGGTTCTGGCTTTAAGCCATTTCTGACCAGTTATGAAGGTTGCTGAGGGAGAAAAATATACACTAAATAGACTCCATATTTAGCTGTGGCATGGACTTTCAAACTGAAAAAGGGGATATGCGTAGACAAGTGCTACTGGATTGATAATGTGGCTTGGGGTAGTCCCACACCTCCAGTGTGCAGCATGCAAGTGGAGCTGGTCGTCTTTCTTTGACTGATGTAAGAAAACTGGGCCACTGTCTATTGTCCTCTTTGAACAACTAGAACTGAACTTCAGCACTTCATATATGCTGTATAGTGCATAATCCACCAGTAAATGCTGTATAGTACATACTCTAGTAGTAAATCCTGTATAGTGCATAATCCACCAGTAAATGCTGTATAGTACATACTCTAGTAGTAAATCCTGTATAGTGCATAGTCCACCAGTAACTGCTGTATAGAACATACTCTATTAGTAAATCCTGTATAGTGCATAGTTCACCAGTAAATACTGTGTAGTACATACTCTATTAATAAATATTGTATACTGCATAGTCAACCAGTAAATACTGTATAGTACATACTCTATTAGTAAATACTGTATAGTGCATAGTCAACCAGTAAATACTGTATAGTGCATAGTCAACCAGTAAATACTGTATGGTGCATAGTTCACCAGTAAATACTGTATAGTACATACACTATTAATAAATACTGTAAAATGCATAGTCAACCAGTAAATACTGTATAGTGAGTGCATAGTCCACCAGTAAATACTGTATAGTACAGACTCTATCAGTAAATACTGTAAGGTGCGTAAGGTGCGTAGTCCACCAGTATATACTGTACAGTACATACTCTATCAGTAAATACTGTATACTTCATAGTCCACCATTATATACTGTATAGCGCACACTCTACCAGTAAATACTGTTTAGTTTATACTCTACCCGTATATACAACATAGTGCATGCTTTACCAGTATATACAACATATACGTACAGAACAAGTACGTACTGTAAAGTACATTCTCCAGCCGTATGTACTATATAGTGCATACTGTACCAGTACATAGTATACATATGTACCGTGCAGTGCATATTTTACCATTAAAAACTCTATAGTGTGCATTTCACCAGTACTTACGGCATAGTGCATACACCACAAGTATGTACAGTATAGTGCATATTCTACCAGTAAATTCTGTAAAGTGCATATGCTACCCATATATACAACGTAGTGCATACTCCACCAGGATGTACTGTATAATACATACCACTATATACAGCATAGAGTGTACTGAACCAGTATATAGTATAGTGCATGCTCTATCAGTATATTCTGTAAAGTGTATAGTCTGCCAGTATGTACTGTATAGTGCATAATTTACCATTAAATACTATATAGTCAATACTCTACCAGTAATTGTAGCATAGTGCATACTCTACAAGGATTTATTGTATAGTGTAGACCAGTACATAGTGTTTACTGAATACATATTTTTCATGTTAAAATCTTGGATCTTTAGTGTTTCATTTTTTCCCATTATTTCCCATTGGATATGCCAGATGATGAGCAGACCTAGAAATGTTCCAAAATCTCTTGAATTTTTATTGCATTAAAAATTACATTACAAAACATTTTCTCTTACAAAGTTACTACTTTCAGGATACAAGGCTTTGTAACAACCACATAAAGAGCCACCTGCATACCACACCTTGTAAGAAATGATTTCTTATATCGCGCTAAGCTACAGCAGACATCTCATCATTCAGGTGTCCAGCTATTGTTCTCTCTGATCTTTGTCTGAGCACAGCCAGTAAATGTGAGCACATTATCCCTCCTGCTACTGCACTAATCTGAGATACATATTCTGACATTTGCGAAAGCTCAAAACCTTGTGGAAATCAAAGGAAAATGCAGTCCCTCGTTCAAATGCACTCTCAGAAGCGAGCCAGAGGCCTTGGAGCAAGATTAAAAACTCATTTTCAGATGCTTAGGTGGAGTTGTTTTGGCAGTGGTTCCACTGTAACGGTGTTGGACTGCTAGCAAGGGCCTCTATGGATGCGAACACACACGCCGCTGAAAGTGGAAGCCGGTATTAGAGACACAGGTCTCTGAGCAGCTTACTACATCCAAGTTTCTGGCACAGCAGCTTAGAGAATAGAAAAATCCACTACTGACCTCATCATAACTCCCAAATGATCGTTTTGAGTTTTAAATGTACTGGTATGTGCATTTTAGAGTTGGAAGCTGAAAATTAGTGTCTTCTTGCCCAGCCTCAGCGGAAAGTCAGTGCACAGTTCAAATTATGACTGGGCTGAGAATGAATGGATTTGTGCCTACATTCTTAAAAATAAAGGTGCTTTTACCTCATGTACCCCTCATTGCTCGCTAGCAGCTCAACAACACAGCATCACATTTCACACACACAGAGACCTAGTTAACCTGATGACAAAGTAACCAGGAAAACCTTTATTGGATTATATTAATTACATTGATTATATTGGTTATATAATTAGGTGTTAATTCTGTTGGTAGAGCGGCCAATAGGGGGCTCCACAAAAAGAAACTGGACCCAAAGGTTCACATCCAACTCACCTGCCTCTACTGTTCAGATGCCAGGGTCCCGAGCTTGCACAAACCAGTCAATATATGTAGGAAACACTGGGGTTCTGTCCACCTCGATTAGCACAAGCAACACACAAAGTGGTTCAGGGCCAGAGAAGCTGCCCACAGTTCCAGGAGAATTATTTGGGCCATGGCCTGGGCTGCTGACCACATGCCATCCACTGCTCAGAAACCGCTCCATGTCCCAGCAGTACCATAATTACCACATGCACAGTCACCATCTTGATGCAGCACTGAGCATGGAGACGCTTTCAGGAGACAGAAACAGAGCTGTTTGTAACTTTTCTGTGTGAGCAATGATCGGCATACAAATGCAAGGGCTTCATTATCCTGAATTTCATGATCCCTCCCTCCAGAGTGGACCTGGTCAGTAAGCTTCAGCTTCACCCATGATCAGAAACAAGTGAAAAAAAAAACCCCAACATGCTACTGATTCACTCTGACAGGCTCTCCCTGTGTGCCAGAAGGATCTGTGACAGACCCACAGAGAGTAATGATATTAACTCTTCGAAGCCACAGGTATCAGTGGCGATAACAAAAGCATGGTGTCATGTTGAATAAATAATTCCCCACTGGTAACTCGCTGAAACAAGCCTTGAGATTCAGCTTAAACCTTTCGATACAGACCACATTGGAAGTTGAACATGCAAACATCTGTTGACACAGAATTTTATTTTGATTTAAAATAATTAATTGTGTAGCTCACTTTGTGATAATAAGTGTAATTAAACAAGAACATTTGATTAGGTACAGCAAAACAAAATAAATAACTATTGCTATAGAATAATGTTCCCACTGTTGGTTCTTCATGTATGGAAATCGATCCATGTAATTACTTATTAGTTGTTAATTACATGGATCATAGTTATTATACATTCTTGGAAACCAGCTACTATACACTTGTGTCACTGTATCAAGTAACTAACCAAGAACAGTGACCTATTATTAAGGCTTATTTTTCAGTAACTACTGGACTACAGAACAAGTGCAATTTGCTTTTCTTTATAGAAGTATGTACTAAATGTTTAGACCCATCACTGAGCCCTGGTCATTCTAGGGTTATATTCCAAGAACTATTTAGAATTTAGACAGGCCTCATTCCTTACTGCTAGAACTTAATAATTCTACATAATATTCAGTTTAAGTCCTTTAAAACTCTTATATAAACTCCTATACAACTCCTATATTTCTATAATATCATAACTTAATGATACATCCAATACAACCCTCATACTCATAAAACATAACTGCTATACTTCTATAACTTGATAATAACTCCTGTATAACTTCATAATGACTTCTATAAAACTCGAACACTCCAGTAGCTTAATAACAGCTCCTATAAAACTCCAATGCTCCTGAAGCTTTATTAGTCCTATAACTTGTATTATATAATACCTAAATAATGTATGAACTCCTGGGAGTGTTAGCTCATATAACTTCAATATTTATAAAACTTGATAATAACACTTAATTTACTATTATACTCCTAAAATAATAACTCCCAAAATGAGTCCTATGCACCATGAATGTAATATTATAATTGTTTTAATGTAGTTACTGAAGAATACACTTTAGAGTGTGGACTTGCATTGATGTTTAAGGGGTTATTAATTATTAGGTGGGGCAACTAATATCAGCCCTATGGTGCTAAGGTCTTTTTAAATTGACAAAACCTTCTGTCCGTCAGCATGTATGTCCACTCCTCAATTAGCTTAAATTCTGCCCCACCAGGCAGCACCTTCCTGAAATTCATAACCCCTTTGAGAGAGGAGAGAGGTGCTGCTAATCTACCTGGAATTAGTCTTGGCATATTTACTGCAGCCTATTAGAGAACACAGCAGTCCAGTACACGCCGGGGAGTACTGCTGTTGTCAAATCAAAATTCCATTTGAACCCCCCAGTAGCTCTTTACATTTGCATGAACACTTCATGAGCAAGAGAAAAGGTCCAGAGTCGCTCACAATCAAAATCGTGTTACATAAAAGGCATTCAGTTTAAGAATGTTTTCCTTTCTACAGAGCAATTGTATGGGAGATGAAAGGTTTACAAGGTTGCATTTATGCTCAGTCTTACATTAAAAAAAGAAGATGTCATCTTCAGAAAGCTCAGAATGTACTGTGAAAAGTACACCTGTACACAGGCATATAATTACGCACAGGTAAATACAGAGCATCAGGAGGAACCGCAGGGATGGTGCTCCAGACTAAAAGCTCAATATTAAACCACTAAAGTTTAATTTGTACATGTGTTTACTGTATGTGTATACATGTATATGGGTGGGTGTGTGTGTGTGATATATATACAGTAAACCCCCACTTTTACACGCTTCAGCGGTCGCGGCTTCAGTCTATCGCCGATTTTTATGTTTGAGCACAGCAGTTACCAAGGCAATCAGACGCACCTGAACGGAATGAGCCTCCGCCGCTCAGCGCCGCGCCCAAACATAAACAACCAGAACGAGGACGAGGGGGCATGGCACAAAAGGCCCGGATGCACAGTCAGCTGTACTTTGAGGCAGGAGGTTTGAAAGTAGCCAATCCGAGAACATTATTTATTTCTCCTTGCTGCTAATTGGGTGCTGCGCTGTGACGCTGCAGTCCAGAATTTCCCCCGTGGAGCGTCACGGTTTGTTCTTCTTGAAGACTTGTATTTTGATTACCGTAAATTAAATGAATTTATTACTGTATTTACCTGCATATACCAAAGAAAACGGCAGCGCATACCAAAGAAATCGCACATGCATGAATTACAATACAGTGCATACAGGGGTAACATCGGTATTTACATTGTAGCACTGCAGTATGAATATGGGTTTACCTTTACGTTTTCTTCAAGGGGAATGTATTAGGCTGAGTTTAAAATGAAATTAAAGTGTTTTGGGAGCATATTTGGGGGAATATTAAGGGTTTGCACTTTTATTCCACAACATTGTGGTTTTTCATTATACTTGGGTGCTCTTGGAACGTTATTATGGCTGATAAGATCATGTAATAAGCAAGGGTTTACTGTTTATATATATATATATATATTAGGGCATTAACGACTTCAGATTTTTTCAAGTCGACTTATCCATCAAGATAGTCAAAGTCGAGGAGGAACACAGGTGTCCAACACTGAGCAACTCTTATTAAAGTTCTCTGTAACATTAACAGTCAACATGACAAGTAAACTAAACAAAGGCTGATACTTTGAATTTTCTGGTAAATTTAAGTGTAAACAGAAAGTGGGAACAGTTTAAGCCGCAGCACCACTCAGCGTCCTCTGGATTGGACGACTCTCTGCAGTGCTAGCGTTAGCCATGTTAGCTAGCGGTGTCGTTTCAGGTTGTGCAGGTTGTGCAGGTCTCCGTGCTGTTTGTGTGTCTAGAGTGAAGGATCTCCACACATGTGATGTGTGTCTGTGTTCTCTTGTTGAGGTCTCGTATTTACATTCCACTGGCACCAACGGTACTGCCCCTTTTATGAAGGGACTATAGTAATTGGTTAAACCAAGGAACGCGTGTCAGCGTCAGCCAATCAGATGCAGAGACTGCATTGCGTACACAAGCGAGGGCAGAGAGAGAGGGAAAAAACACGACTAGTCGACTTGTCTCAGGGGACACGACTAGTCAACTTTTGTGTTAATGCCCTAATATATATATTTATATACAGTAGATATATATCGGCATCTAAGTGCAGGCAATAATCAAAAGAGTCATAAGAGTGTCATAAGAATGTTAAAAGCTATTTATAGCCATTTTACTTATTATAAATAATTTTATTCCGTGAAAAGATCACACTGCATTGCCAGATCATTCTGTTGTTTTTTTTTTATTAGATACCCTTTGCAGGATGTAAATTTATCCTCTAGTGGTACAAGAAATAAATAGAAATAATTTACAATTCTCATGAAGGCAAATATTAGATATTTTAGATGCTTATTTAAGATGCTCCCACTTGCCAAGACATCATTATCGGGCATCCTTCTTCTTTTTATTAGAATTCACCAGATTTAGAGAGGGTCTCAAGCCAAACCTGTCTTTTAAGCCATTATAACAGAGTCATAATGGCCTGACTGATATGTCAACTCTGTCACTCTAATGTAGCGCCAAATGTCGACTGTATCTCTGAAAGAAAAATCAGTTTAACCTAATAAGGCTGTATAGGAGAATGACATGCAGGCCTTATTATAGCTGATAAGATCATGTGGTACACTTTAATTTTCTGGACCCACCACGGCTATTCAAGATTCCACTCAATGGCCAAAAAAGAGAGACAAGATGAAAGAGCTGACGAGGGCGCGCTGTCAAATATTTATGAAGCTATACGTACTCTCAACAGACGAAAGGGGAGCGCAAGGTGCTGCCGTAGCGTTTGATCGGGGTAATGGAGTCCGTTTAAGAAGCAGTGGGTGATGGGGCTAATTCCCCGGAGCTACGAGCGCGCTAGTTTGATGTGATAATACGCTTGTGTGCCAACACTGTATGCCATATGCCCATGCCTTCACTGGGGAGATTGGTGCAGATGGCAGAACTTGCTGTTAATAAGCAGGAAAGGGGGTTGGTGGAGGGGTGAGGGGCGTTGGGCGGGTGGGGTGTCCCTGGTGCAATGCCCTGGTGATGTGCCCACCAATCACACACCTTCAGTGAGGAACAACAGAGTCAGCATGTCTCTCCACTCCTCTCTGGACCTCATACATCCATCATAGAGGAAGCAGTGGCAGGACTGGAGGATCATTTCTGCTCATTCCTGAGGATTCGCCACAGCCAGAATTGCACAGCACGCGAAAGGGGGAATGAAATGAATGCCAAATTCAAGTCTCAGCAGCTGAGGCAAAGCTGCATGAACAGCTCTACCTCCAAGAGGCTGGAGCTCAGGCCAGGTGGCTGGAGGTGGAAGTTTCTTTGTCGGAGAAGAAAACAGGTTCTAACCCCTAGAACTGATTCATTATTTAGATGCCAATCTTAAAGTGCATTAGAAAATGTTATAGATTCTCCAGCACACACCAGTACTTCTTTTTCTGATTTTTATTTTCTCTCCAATTTTGTCATGTTCAGTTATACCCGATAGATAGGACTCCTCCAATCACACAATGCCACCAATACCGGGAGGGTGAAGGCTCATCTGTGTCATATTTTTGAACTGATGCAAATCCAGCTATATTGCACAGCTCAAAAGGCTTGGACAAGACTCCAACTTTCTTATGGCAGCTAACAGAAAGCAGAGCTGACTGTACTCTGAGTGGAAATGTGTCATAATTGAATATAGTTCACATTAGGATTTTCTGAGTGTGTAATGATGACATATGATTGCACTGAACTCCTACAGAAAATAATACCTGTATACACTGTATGATTTTGGTCTGTTCCCAGACAAAGGATGACAACTGTAGTGATTTCTAAATGGTGGTACAGTGTCGTACTGTGAGAGAGGTTCAAAGATGGCCGACATCACAGTGACCAAAGATAGCCTGCAGTTATTTTATGACAATGCCAGAAATTTAGGACGAGCATCTCACTGTGTGTCTGCTAGTGTGTCAGCCAACAGAAATGCAGCAAGAATTTATCAACGCAACATAGCCCTTAAAATCCAAACAGCAGAAATGAAGGAGGACAAACAAAGGTACATTGCTACGTGGGACACCAGTACACCATCTTTCCTACACATCTTAACACACACCATCGTATATCTACACACCTTCACACACACCACCGTACATCTACACACCTTCACACACATCATCGTACATCTACACACCTTCACACACATCATCGTACATCTACACACCTTCACACACACCATCATACATCTACACACCTTCACACACACCATCATACATCTACACACCTTCACACACACCATCATACATCTACACACATCATTCATATGAACTAGACTAGACTACATGTTATCGGCTGGTTGCTGTGCTGTCTCTCCAAGTAAACTAGTTCTGAATGCAGCACCTCATGTGCTCACCTGGAAAAGAACGCCTCAGCACATTAGAGCTGTCTAATTCAGTTTACTCTGACTCTCCGAGGTTTACTGAAACTCCCAGGATCACTTCCAGCTCAGCTCCTAACCTCCAAAACAGTGTTCCAGTAAGTATTAGAATTCATGGGCGTAAGTGTTGGGAACCCCCATGTGGACCTCATTTGGCTGTTGAATGTGAAAATGGTGTCAAATGGAGATGGAGATACACAAATTCACATCTGCAAACATACTTTTTTTTATGACCATAAGACTCAAGCTTAATGAATCACAATCTAAAGACTTTTGGAAATAAATGAGCAGCATAGTTCCTGTAGTTCAGTATATCATCACATGCATTTTAAGGATGAGTGACGCTTTTTTCAGATGCCCTACCATTTTATGCTTCATTATGTTAACAAGTTTATCTTATTGCATGATCCAACAGCCTTAACAGCTCAATACATTTAATATTGTAAATCATTATTATTATTATTATTATTATTATTATTATTATTATTATTATTATTATTACTAGTAACTCAAGACAATTCTTTTTCTAACAAAAATTAGAATACCCCATTTTACCACTTAAATATATGTGCTAAAAGTACAGTTTTAGTGACATATAGTATAGTGTTGTGAAGAGTTTTTGCAGCAGATTATTATATAAAAGCACTATTTTCAACAGAATAGTTTTACAAAAATCAGGCATTTCAGAAAGTGGTGTCATACAGTGCATAGAATCTGTTAGAATCTGTTTTTTCTCTCAATGTTAGTACTGCTTATGACATTCCAGAATCAATGCCCGTGGTGCCTCGGCACAGTTTTACATACAGAAACACATAATATTCACCGAGGCATCAACTTATGATCATTCAAATACGGAACTAAGAGTATGATTAATACTGTGCTAAACTGCTGCACTATGCAATGTTGTGCGTCTGCTGCCAGATTGATTACACTGTTCTGTGAAGGATGGTATGAGGTTTGGCTGCTGAGAATTCAAATCTCAACTCTGGGAATGCTTTCCACTAGATGTTGGAACACTGCTGTAAGGATTTGATTGCATTCAGCCACGAGAGCCTTAGTGAGGGCAGGTGCTCGTGTTGGATGATTAGTTCTGGATCACAAACCCCATTCCGACTCATCCCAAAATTAAAAGTGTGTGTGTGATGGAGCTCCATCACTACCGAGAGTCCACAGCCCAGTGCTGGGGGGCTTTAAATCATTCTGTGGCTCTGAGGATGATAATCATGAGCGTCCCATTCTATTGGTCAATGCTTTTCTATGGAAATTATACAATCTGTGTATTTTAAGTGATGGTTGCCACAGATGGTAACTGAATTCTGAAGTCTGGACGCTTCTGGGCCATATAGTGTAGATACAGAATATTATTTCATCGATCTCATTGTGTTGTAACAGATATACAATAGAAAGTAAACTAAACCGTAAGACATGTAAACTTACCCAGTAACAGGTAAGTAAATAGGAAACACTAAAGCAAATTTAAATAAAATAATACGGCAGTGTTTTCGTTATTATTTATTTTGTATTGTTTTGTTGTCTATTACTTTGCCCAGAAATTGATAGCGTATTGTATCTTATTCAACATGGTGTTACAACTGATTTTTAATACTTAATAGAAAAGGTTGTGTTCTAGTCCACGTTTCATGTCACTTTGTTAGTGATGTTTGAGCCGTTGCCATTTAGTCCAATTAAATCCAAACCAATCCAGCTTTATTTCATGCCCATTCATTAATTTAATAACTTCTCCTTAGTTGAGTAATTGCAGAAATATTGCACTCAGAATTGGTAAATGTCCAAAAATTGCATACATATCGGCAACATGCAGGCAGAAACACACACACACACACACACACACACACACACACAAACACATGCTTGTATTACTATATTTGTGGCATTCCTTTGACTTACTGTATCTTAGCACTACCACAATTACACTTAAATCTAATCTTAACCTCAGTAACCAAATGGCAATCTGTCACTTCTTTTACTTTTTTGCCTAAAATTTGCAATGTAAACACCACTATTCCTCATGAGGACCAGCAAAATGTCCCCACTACTACAGATTTTCCAGTTTTCTTATCATCATAAGGACATATGGTCCCCGCAAAGAGATGTATACATGCACACATACACAAACATGTTCTCTTCACTTTACTCTTAACTCTCTTTACTCTTTCGGAGAGTTTCGACACACGTGCGTGTCTCCAGATTCCGCATAAGAGAAAAATAAATAATGTGTAATAGGCACACAGGAGTCATTTGGCTGGCCTGCAGAGACAGCCCAGTGCTGATTTAATGCCAGCACAAAAGCAGAGGACAATTTACACCCCCATCTGAAATGATGCACAGCAGATGATTTGTATTCAGCATGTCTGTAATATTTGTGTGAGTGTCTGAAAGCACACGCATCATGGATGCAGATCCATCACTCAGATATGAGTATCTGTTTCAGGCAGGGGGGGGGGTTGTTTTATCAGGCTTTCAGGTGAACTTTCATCTGCTTTGGTTTGAGCGTGCTGCTTCAGGACAGACAGACGGAAGAAGGCCATGAAAGTCCTCTACATAAACACCAGGCGATCCTGTAAGTGAATTTAAGCACACATCCTTTACAGGGAACACACTTCTGTACATGCTAAATACTGTTTCTTTACTAAATGTAACATAATAATATAAACATGAACATAATTTGCTAATAAAATTTTTACGATTTAAAATTTTACTACATAAAATTATTTGGTAAAATAAGTCAAATAAAAGGCATATTTAGTTTGTTTTTTGTAAAAATCTGAACCTTTTCATATCGCTGTCTGGTGGAAACCTCGTAACTCCACTTTTGGTCTTTCTTGTTTTTTTTCATTAATCGAAACTATTGGTCAGTCTCCACGTGGGTCTGTTTTAGAAATGATTAACCAATGAAAAGTGTTGAAAATAGTTATACCAATTTTGACGACACAGTATTTCATTTATTTAGAATATACATCGTTTTTTGAGTTTCCTGAAAAATAGCTGTTTTGGACATATGAGGTTTCGGCCCGACAGCGACGATATATATAACTTGTGTGTGTGTTTATATTTACAGCATTTAGCAGAGTCTCCCTGGAGCAACATGGGGTTAAGAGTCTTGCTCAGGAACCCAGTGGTGGTGTTCTGAAGGTAGGATTCGAACCCATGACCTCTTGGTCCAGCAGCAAGTATCCTAACCACTAGGCCGCCATTACCCCTGGATGTGTGTGTGTGTGTGTGTGTGTGTGTGTGTGTATGTTTGTCTGTGTGTGTGTGTGTGTGTGTGTGTGTGTGTGTGTGTGTGTGTGTTTGTGTGTGTGTGTGTGTGTGTGTGTGT
>JBBIGA010000038.1:523332-546303 GCA_037576975.1 Alestes dentex
CACACACACACACACACACTCACACACACACACACACACACACACACACACACACACACACACACACACACACACCCTTCTCTCTCTTTGTAAATCATTTATCATTTAAATCCTGTAGCAGAGCAGGTATTCTGGTCTGGCAGACTCTACTCAGCACATAGAGACAGCGCCACCTGCAGTTTAAACTGGGTAAATGCCATTAATAGCTCCGGGAAACACACATCTTTCTTCACGGATAAGATTTGTAGATGATCCATACATTTCAACAAATAACCAAGACTTCAAAAAGAAACTGTGCTTTTTTACTGTTATATTTCAACTGAATCAGTGCCTGCAGTTGTACACAACTGTCTTTTCCAGTTCCATTTTCTCTCTTTTTATCTGATTAGGATGTTTTTCCTTCTCTGTTTTTTATTGCAGTCTTGTAATCGGTAAAGCACCTGTACTATATTTGCAGGAGTTATGAATACAACAATTATTCCTTTTCTTTTTATTTAATATGGCATACTTAAATGTAGGGGGGCATGTTGTTGCCACATCATCTAGATATGCCAAAAATCATGTCCATGATGACCTTATGACCACTGCCAGACTCTCATATCCACAAAAAAACAGGAGAAGTGTAAAAATTCTCAACTTTTAAGTAATTTAATGTTAAAATCAAAGATGTTCTGGACTTTTTCGGTTGCTCATATTTAAATATAAAGAGTGTGAAGGGCAGCTGGTGTTTTCAAATGAGGCAAAAAATGAAAAAGGAGAGAAAATAGAGAACGAAGATTGGTCAAAAATGAACTATTTTTTTATGTTTTGGAAGTCTGAAAATACAGCTGTGAACAGGGGGGAGTCCAGTGTGCACTTTGTTTATTTTATTGGAGGGCAGGTTCATTGTTATGTGATGGCAACAATGATATTTTAATATTTTAAATAAAACAATTAGCATCTAAATTTGTTTAATTTATGAAAAAGTTATTATAGAGTGCAAGTTACAACAGAAACAATACAAACAAACCCTATGAATAGACACCACAGCGATGTAACAGTAATGTAATCTAACAGTATAGTATGAACGGGATGTAAACCTTCCAGAGTCACTAGTGTTGCAACATAAGTGTGATAACTGCGCAAGAGGCAGTTAGCAGCACTGAACAAAGTGCAAGGAATAACAGAAACAGTACAATAAATAGACAATACAGCAATGTAACAGCACTGTGACTGGGATGTAAATCTGAGATAATACAATGAACAGACAATAGCAGTGTATCAGTAGGGTCATTTGGATGTAATCCCACTATAGTGAGTGATGGACTGGTGTTGTACAAGGATGTTTGTCCATCTTTTGCCCTGTGAGCACTGGGACAGGCTCCAGGACCCCCAACAACTCACCCCACAAATCCTTGATCAGAAAATGGATGAATGAAGGAATACACTTCTTACAGATTTTGTGTATTTGTGTATTATTATTGAATTATACACATACAGCTTAAGAGTGCTTCCAATGCTACAGCTCACCATGTGTCGTGTGTGTGTGTGTGTGTGTGTGTGTGTGTGTGTGTGTGTGACATGTGACCAGAAGTAGGCCTTATAATATTGTAGTTAGACCAAAAATTACAAGAAGTCCTTGTTGCCATGTGGCAACACTATGCAGCAAATAGTTAAAGAGATGCTTTCTAAATAAAATGTATCATTACTGATTAATCCAGCATACGCCTTTGCCTTTGACTTATTAATCCAGTAGGCAACCTTGTCAATCAAACATATGAGGTGAACTAGTTGATCAGGTCTGGTGGTCCAACGGCACTTCGCATCAGATTAGAGGCTTGGTGCTTCACACTCAGCGAAGCCTTAATATTTATAATTTGAACTCACTGAATCATGAAACATCTCCACTCAGCGATGCTTGCCATGGCACAAGAGCATATGGATTCCATTAACCTGAGCGAGATACGGGAGCACATTACCCCTATGATTAACAGCCCTGTAATCTTTCATCATGTCTCTGTGTACGTTCCCATTCATCTCTTATTATGAGGCTTGATGGTAACAACGCAGTCCAACCTCCAGGCTGTGTTCCAATAAGCCTGCTTGTGTCTGGCTACCACCATCCAGTGAAAGGACTGCGACTGCCACAAAATAATGACTCTAACTGCAGCAGAATTTAGTAGCACATTCTACATCTGCAATAGCGCCAAAATGCGTTTGGCTCGATTCTTCTCTTTTTTTGAATCCTTACTAGGCTAAAATGAATGCAGGAGCTCCGAAGTGAGAGAAGAGAGCAATGCTAAAGCAGTCCAGCAGCTGAAGCAGCACAACAGAATGAAGTTAAAGCCAAAAATGAGAATAAGCAACTCAATAGGATGGACTGAAATCGGAAAGAGTAAAAAAAAAACATATCTCTTCGCAAATATTGAAGTCAAAGTGTTATCATTTGAGAGTAATTTTACCGTCTGAAATTGTACTTACAAGGCCTTTTGTCTACATTTGCCTTTTATTATACTTTTCCATTTGTAATATTTGTGTAGTTTTAGATACCTGACCATTTTCCAAACTGTCATGTCCTTCAATGGAAATTAAAAATGGCTGCTTTAAAACACTTTAAAAAACATCTTAGATGTAAAACATTCTAGAACTATAAAATAATGTGTGTTTAGAATGGAAACAGCATAACATTGCGCTGAAATCTTTGCATTTGCATGAACTTAGCCTTAGCAGCCAAAGTCTGTCGTTTGTAGTAGAAAATTGTAAAACTATGAATATTGCTGTCATATTTTCTATATACTGTTTTTCTATGATATTTAAAAAACAGTCTGTGTGTGCCAATCAGAACAGGCCTTAATATACAGATGTATCTGAATTATGCAGTAGTCCACCAATGGATATGTACATACATTCTGCATGTGTTACTTCATCACAGTGCTGCTCGGTGACCCAGTTTTCTAGCGAGGAGTCAGTCCCACAGTGGCCATATGGTTCATCCGAGGGAAAGCTGCGTCCACAGATTGCATGCTCCGAACTATGTCTTGGCAAAGGCCTCCTTAGGCTAAAATTATGCTCCCTCCACTCTGCCGGATATAGCATCAGATAGATTTGTTTGTTTGTTGGTCAAACACGCATATGAAGCATAGTTGTCTATTCGAACATAACCAGTACTATCGTAAGCATACAGCTGGTCCCAAGTAACTTTGGACATAAAATATCACACAATGCAGAGGATAAATATGTAGTTCTGGGCAAAATGTATCAAATGACATGCACTTTAGTGACTGTGCATAAGGTATGGCACAGTTATATATGTTTTTTTCCAATATGCTCACCAAAACAATCGAAATTGTGCTTTAAAGTCTGCAGAGAAGTGTCTTATTTATGTGTGTTTTCTGTTGAGGAAACACACATAAATCATTCTTGTGTTTACACACATAAATAATTCTTGTACTTGAATAGAACTACATATGAACTAAGGTGTCCAAACCTTACACCTGACTGTTTATAACATTAGAGCAGAGGATTTCAACTTGTAGGCTTCTAATGTGTGCTGGCACACTACAAACATGGCACACTGTCCAAGAAAGGTTTGAGGAACATGACAAACAGTTCAAGGTGTTAACTTGCCCTTCAAATTTCCCAGATCTCAATCTGATTGAGAATCTGTGAGATGTGCTACGTAAACTAGTCGGACCCATGGAGGCCCTACCTCACGCTATTGTCTTGGTGTAGAAACCCCAGCACGTTCAGAGGTCTTGTGGAGTCCTTGACTTGATGGATCAGGGCTGTTTTGGTGGCACAAGGGGGACCTATGCAATATTAGGCAGGTGGTTTGAAGGGTCGGCTGATTGATCAAAGCACTTTTAGCCACAGACTCACCAGCGTAAAGTGCTCCACTGAACGTCACAGAAAATTTCCCCTCCCCTCTACTATCAGACTCTAACCCCCCCACTGCCATCAGACTCTAGAACTCCTCCCTCTGTCACACACCCACACAACAATCTGTGCAATAACCTGGTGCTACTCAGATGTACAATTTCTTATTGTGTGCTAAATCATTATCGTTATGTATAATTTCTTCAGTATTATATCAGACTTATCATACACAATATCACTACATATGTCACTGTTACCTTTAATAATGGACTCAGTATAAAGAACAACTCCAAACCACTATTTGTCTCATCTTTCTTACTGAGCATATACATATGTGACCACAGCATTTTGTGTATAAAACATAGAATATATAGTACCTTCATATAGTACCTTCAAGAGAGCTTTATTTTTCTCATTCACATGCTCATCCATGGGCGCCAGAACCATTATAGCACTTTCCACCCCCCACCCCACCCCCCCTTGACAACAGCCAACAGCTATCGTGTCAAATGATAAATAGTATAAACGTGGTTTCTCAAAAGTAGGTCCCGAGTCAGGCTCATTTACAAGTGAAGTGGCGCCTGTGTCTCAGGCTGAGTAAACCTAGAAAGCCAAGCATGAAGTGAAACAAAGAAAATGCAGCTGAGCACTAGGCCTCACATGTGAGGGGACTAAAAACGAGTCGTTATCGCTGTGTTGAATCCTCCAAGATTTTGTCACTGTACGTTTTAAACAGATTTCATGGCCTCTTGGAGACTAAAAAGTTTGAGTATCTAAGCCTGTCAGACTGAGTCGGATCTCGTCTCTTCAGCCTGACATCCAGCACTTGGTTGCCACACAGCATATAAGCCTTGTGTTTATTATGTAACATTATAGTTTTATTAAGAAAATTCTGGTGGGCCACAACTTTTATGGGTAGTTGTGTGGGCCATGAGTGGTAAAAGGTTGAGAACACCCACATTAGAGTCATCTTTCAGTTCATAACCGACAAGTTCCCTCACATACTCCTATCTCCCAACCTGAATTTCCACACTCTGCAGTATGCATCATATATAATTTAAGTATAATCTAATATAGCTTAGATGTGCATACCCATAATATATTTATATCCACCTGTTTATACGGGGGAGCCCCACTCTAAAACATCTACTCAACATGATCATTAGCTAATGGGGTAATTCAGGTGTGTCAGAGCAGTGAAATCACTAAACCGGGCTGACCTCTGGACCTGGGCTGCAGATGGGCTCCCCTGCCCTGAACATAACCTACAGCACACTGGAGTCTGTAGAAAAGGGCTTGCATAGATGTATCTGTGTGTGTGTGTGTGTCTGTGTGTGTGTCTGTGTGTGTATGAGTGTGTATATGTCTGTGAGTGAGTTCAAATGACTATAATTAAGTAGGTACATCAAGAGTTTGAGCATGCACAGAATTCAGAGAAGCACTTAGACCCCTTACCTCCCACTGTGCTGAACTCAATAAATCTCCAACTAACCCGTTTCTGTGTATGCAAATGAGCCCCAGAAAGTTTTAATAAATGCAGGTTCATGCAGGCTCTTTGCCCTGAGGACTCCGGTTCTGAGGGCCTCTCTTGAGTGAGAGGTTTAAGGCCTGTTTATACAGAGCGGCTCAGAACAAGCCCTGCTCTCTGTTTAAAGCAGGATATAAACTGCGCTGACACAAGCTTGCAGAATTACCAGTGATTATTATTATTTCTGAACGGTTAATCATTAGTTGTGTTTTCCGTATAATGCCTACACTATTTAAATATAAGAACAATAAAGTGTTTAGAATTTTCCATCAGGAACGAGTGAGCAATAATTTCGATCAGTTAATCACAGAATTAACACAGATTAATGATGTGCCGTGGTGACTTTGAGCACTCGGCCCCGTTCTGGCCTGATGGACGCAGACAAGAGCGTTGCCTGGCCCTGTGAGTGGAAAGTTTATGTTTAAAAACAGACAGATGGAACTGTTGATAGAAGTATCGTTCTCTGCAATTCATGCAATAAGGAATTTTTGTACCATCGGAGTAAAATCTAAAAGTCTAAAATATCACCTCAGCGCAAATCATTTAGGAGCGAACTCGGCGGTCTGAGTCAGCACAGCCCCTGATCCCAGACTTAAGATGCCTTGTATGTGTGGGTGCCAAGAGCATTATATTAGTGGGTGACATGTGTCCCCCCACTTTTAAAAAACATTAGTTTCTTTCCCCCACTTATCCACCCAGCGATTTGTACGAGTGAAACATGCACCCCGTGCAGTGCACCCCCCTGATCCCGCGTCCCCCACCCCAGTTCCAGACCCCCCAACAGTCGGTCATCCCCCACAATAAAAATGCTTCTGACGCCTGTGCTTGTTTCTTGACTACTGTCATATCTTAATTTTAGTTTCTCTCAAAAGTGCAGATCTTTAGGGGCTCCCAGGTAGTGCAGCTGTCTAAGTGATGGCTCTATCTTCAGGAAAAGAGGCCAAGGCCTCACGCTTGGCTTCTGTTAGCTGGCATAGTAGTATTGGCTCTCAGTGTTCTCCTCCAAGCGTGATGAACCATCCAAAGGCTCTGCAGGCACCTCAGGTGTCCTGCCAGAACTGGCAGCACTGTGTAATAGAAGGAGACCTCGGTAGTGGGTGGAGGTGAATGTGACACCATTGAAAAGAAGATGACAAAAAGATGATGTGAAAATAACAATGGAAACATGAATAATGAATGAATTAACAAACTTTATCAAACATAATGACAAGAGCTGAAGTGGTTAGTAATGCAATCCAGTATGCCTGTAAGGTTGTATGTTGTTCTGTGTTTAGGGAGATGCCCAAATTAAAAAAAAAAAAAAAAGGAATGCTGTTTTCAAAAATATATACAGGATGGCTTTGGAAAATTTTGTTTGGAGTGATTTTCCAAAACTTTCATTCCTCCCACTGGTAATACCAAAGTGCCTTTTTGTCAAAGTGCCAAAATGACGAGCTCAGAGGTCCGAATGGGAGACCCTGCTAACATGCATTACTGATACAGAAACAGCCACCTACTTCAAGAGGCTTCAAGAAGAAGCCTCTGAGTGCACATGTGAGATCAGCCATTAAAATAAAAGCTTAAAGCTCTTCAGCCTCCCTGGAGTTCACCACCACAGTGATAACCAAGACTGGAACTTCATGAAAAGGGACATAGGAGTGTTACTTATACGACCACTGGTGCCGGGTCCATCCCTGTGGACCCTATTAGTTCTATTTGAAGTATCAACTAAGTACACCTGGAAATTGGAGCCTTAAAAAGTCTTTTGTATGCTCAGGTGTTGGAATAAATCTGCATTAATGTACAAGTGTTCTGTTAGATTGTTGGTTCTTTGAAAGGAAAGTAGGCAAGAATAAGTGGTAAATTACCTGCCTGCGCTGACACAATATTACAGTTGCCAAAGTCAGATTGATTTTTTCATTTCTTTCATTTACAGCAACCAGCGATGCATTTTAAGGTCGAATCATTGAGACTATTCTGGGCCAGGAAGGGTTACAAATGCACCCTTGAGTATAATAATAGCTGTGGTCAATGTAAAAAGCATTTTCAAATTCAGCCTTCAGGTAAATCTGCTCTGGTTTATGCTCAGCCAGAAGCATCTCTCAACAGATTGCAAAAGATACACACTTCTCTCAGTAGGACTGCAGCAAGTTAGTGAATTAAAAAAAAACCAATATGTTTAAACGTGATGACATCTGTTTAGCGGAAAAAACAAAATGCACAAGAAAAGAGATTTGGTCAAAAATAAGATTTGACAAGGCAATGCACCGCTTAGCAAACAAGCCTCACCTTTACGTTACTATCGCTTAGGTTCTTCGGTTTTCACTTCCAGAGTAGAAGAATAAAGACTATCAAGGTACTATTTCAATACATTCGTGTGTGTGTAAGTAAGTTAGTAGCTGGGTGTGTGTGTGTCTGTGCATTCCTCCCCAGCATCAGATAACTGACCTTATGGCTTAGTATGAGGGTAGAAAACTCTAATAACTGCACAAATTCAATGAAAATGTGGAATTACACTCAAGTTATTTATAATCAATGTAATTATTTTATTGTGTAAATAGTGTAATACATTATATACAGTGTAAATAATGCATTGAAAGTGAGAAAAAGTAGAACCTGTAAAGGTAAAAAGGGCTATAAATACAAAAACAGACTGTTTTAATGCTCCTAAACGTGGTGGGATACAGTGGAATCTTCAAACATGACTTTCTCAGTTTTGGGTTTTCATAGGCACTTTGAAACTTTAAAATCAAAAATTAGGTTCCTGACTGAAACATCTTAAAAAATCAAAAGAGTAAAATACTTTGAAGAAATACAAAAAAGTTTTAAAAAATCACCATGTGGAGGGTTTCTACCCCACAGTATTTTCTAATTATTTAACTGTAGATGCATTAGGCAAGCTTGGTGTAGTCCTCAGGGCTAAAATTGGTTGTATCAGCCAGTGGGTTGGCTGTTCAAGCCCACAGGTCAGGAGGCTTTACAGCCAAACACCTACAGGAATCTATCAGACACGTTCATGTTGATGCTGATCACTACTTTTGGTCATTCTGATAAATATCCAGAGGCAATACCCCCCCCCCCCCATTTTTGTTGTCCAGGGGGAGCAGATGAAACTAGACTGCATTTCCGCAGAGAAAATGCAAAATGAGCTTGCTCAAATGAAGAACACAACATTAGTTACCATTAGCATTAGCATCAGCGTTATCATTAGCATAGCATTAGCATAGCATTAACATTAGAATAGCATTAGTTATAGCATAAGCATAGCATTAACATAGCATTAATATTAGAATAGCATTAGCGTTAGCATAAGCATAGCATAAGCATAGCGTTAGCATTAGCATTAGCATTAGCATTAACATTACCATTAGCATTAACATAGCATTAGCATAGAATGAACGTTAGCATTACCATAGCATTGTATTAAAATTAGCATAGCATTAGCATTAACATAGCATTAACAGATCATTAACATTAGCATAGCATTAGCATTAGCATAGCATTAACATAGCATTAACATAGAATTAGCATAGCATTAGAATTAGCTTAGCATTAACATTAGCAGTAGTGTGTGTCCCAATACTTTTGTCCACATAGTTTTGTATGACAGCTCTGTCCCAATACTTTTGTTCAGTTTAAACAGATGTGTCTTTGGAGGTGTGGCCTGAGGTCTCATGAAGTTTCATAAGGTTTGGTCACTGAATGGAGCCTGTAAGTTTCTTCTTCTGAAACTTCATTAATTTCAATGGGGTTAAAAATGAATGGAAGTGAATGGGGAAAAAAGGATGAGCGAAAGACAAGGAAAAGATGAATGCAGGTCATTACCGACCACGTTTGTGTGTCGGGGAAGTTGGCTTGAGGTATCACATGAAGTTTAGTGGGTTTCGGACGAAGCGTGTCCGAGAAGGACTATCTGAAAGTTCAGGGTGCCAATACTTTTTGCCGGAAAAACAGGAATATTCCAGATTGGGCCCGACGTTTCAGAGTTGGAACAGTGTCTGTATCTCGAAAGCCCTGGGAGGAGTAGGGGGCCAAAAAACAGGTGAACAGAAGAATAAAGAGAAAGAGAATAATAAAACTTAAGAAGAACAATAGTGGTTGCTGTGTGCTTGAGCAAGCACACTAATGAAACTAAATCTTTGTTGATGGGGAGGGGCTGGGGGGTTGTTTTTGTTTGGACAACATTTCAGCTAACTAATTTCAGCAATGTGCATCACTTCCAGTTTAGAAGGTTTTTCCTTTCAGGAGCTTTACGTGTCAATCAGTATCAATCAGTGTGTCTCGGAACCCCCAACCCCCCCCCCCATACTTTGCGTCCTGTTTTTGGTGTATTAGTAGACTTGTGCGTGGTGGTAGGCTGTATATTTCATCCATAAAACCTGGATGAATCAGCCAGAGCTGCCTGAGTCACCCACATCAAAATCAATTTACTACGCATGACTCTCACAAGTCTGGATTTTCTTCAATCACAGTATAGATTTCTTCTGTATGGCCAGGTGTTTGGTTAACATGCTGAAATACCATCCAGATACCATCTTCTGTGTCTTTATCACAGAACCTGAGTATTAACCTGAGTATATTTCTTTGAAGACATCTTTCATGCCAACATACAATATTTCAGTGTCAATACAGGATTACCAGAGAAATATACTGCAATACTGAATCGCAGGGATGACCCAAACACCAACACCCAACCCCTCGATATCTACACTCTTCAGACCCTAAACTAGCACCTGATTCCACCCAACAAGGTCTTCACCAGTATCCCAAAACTGGAACCAGTCTGGGATGAAGGGTTAGTGATATGAACTCAAACTAAGGTTTTCCAATATACAGTCAATAACAATATCTTATCATGATATACAAAACAACAACAATAACTGAAAGTGAATGAAAATAGGAAGCCTGTCTCCCATCTCAAAATTATTTGTAAATGTTAATGTCAAAGAGTATCCAGACAGCCCTATTCATTGGTTGGTTCAGTTAATCCGAATCCAAATCAGAAAACTTTATTGATTCCAGAGGAAATTGCTCATGTTTCGACTGCACAGACACACAGAGACACAGAGACGAGAACAATATAAAATATAACGTCTCAAGTTAGTGGAACAAAAGCTCTGCAGACATACTCTATGCCCCATATGGAATTCACTGTCCTATATACACAAATGCTGGGGTAAAAATACTATAGATGTAGCAACTTACTGCCAAGAAATTTACTAGTGACACAAATAGTAGTTAGGAGTATGTATTGCATGTAGTAGAGATCAGTAATATTGACAAAAGTAATGATATTTCACTTGGTAAGACTATTGCACATAATAATAAGATAATAATAATTTAGCACCCAATAAGAAAATTGCACATGGAGCATCCATTTCTGACACAGGTGTTCAAATTGTGCAAACACAGCTTGTATAATCTCCATAGAAAAGCCAATAGACTGGGGCTCTGGAGCAGCCGCTCATGAGCCTAAAGTCACCATGACCAATGCCAATCATTGCCTGGAGGGGTATAAAGCCCCCCAGCACTGGGCAGTAAAGCAGTGGAGCTGGATTCTCTGTAGTGATGGAACTCCTTCGGGCTGATTTGGAGTGGTGTTTGTGTTCCAGAACTAATAGTCCAAGATCAGCATCTGAAGTCGCTAATGCTGTTTGCAATCAAATGCTCACAGCAATGTTTCTTCCCAGGACACAGCAAGCCACCTGTTGGGGGTGGTAAGTAGCCTACTGGGTAAGACACTCGCCTGTGAACTCAATAACCACATAGTTGCAAGTTCAAACCCCCCACTTTCTACCACTGTGCCCTCGAGCAAGACACAACCCTCAGTGTCTCCAAGGGGGCTGCCTCTGCAACTTATGACTGTAAGTTGCTCTGGATAAGGGCATCTGCCAAATGCCCCTTTACTGATTAAAACCCCTGATTTCAGAACCAGGGACATACAGGGTTCATGACATCTCAATCAACAGTGGATTCCATAAGAAGGTTCTTCACTATGTCAAAAGTGGTCAAAACTTTATTGGTGATAAACAGGTGCTTAGATTTTTAATACGCTGACTGTTGGAACTCTGTCGGTGGACTGTCAAGATCAAGAGCATCAGGGTTTGTTTTAGATTAGGACTAGATTCAAGTTTCAGGTTAAGGTTATAATTAAGGCTAGTTTTAGATTTAGGAATATATTAAACCATGAAACCGAACCAGCAAAATCTTGCTCTCAACGCTTTCAACCAACTCTAATGAACTCAATCCTAAATCTTCTTAGTCGGTTCTAAAAATGTACAACAACCAAAGCAGCATGAATACAAAATTAGTTTTGGACCTTAATCATGTTTTGGTTTGTTCCTATGGCCTAAAATAATTGAAATATTGTGTCCTAATGTAATTAAAGTATCTACACGGCATGGGCCAGTCGTTGTTGTTGTTGGGCTGCAAAAACAAATAACTGTCACATACACGGGTCACGTGACACGTAGGAGGAATTAGCGTGTTACATGGTATACAAGGCCAGGAAAACAGGTGGTTGTTGCTCAGTCTTTGAGCCTTCATCCTACTATTCTTCAGACATCTCTTCTTTGGACCGTGAGTACTCACAGCCATACCCTTTGTGTGTGTGTGAGAGTGTTGATTCTGGTGGGAATCTTTACTCTCCATAGAGCACTCTTAGATCCCAGTGCGTGAACCACCTACTCTCTCGCGCTCCTCCACGACTGAGTTTATCCTTCACACTACACGGGTATACGGTAGTGTTCATTATTCTGTGACAAAAACAAACAGGCAGAATTTTATATCTACTTGTTTAGTTGATTTAGATATTTACTTGAATGTTAAAGAAGAAGCGTGCATCTACAGTGTTAAAGGTTAACAACAATTTGTCAACAATTTGCATTTCATCATGGAATGTAAAGGATGGTTGTTGTCAGGTGTTCATTATTTATAAAAAAAAAAGAACAAATAAATAAAAGATGTCTTTCTTTTTCTTGCAATGGACTAGTGACCTGTCGCACTATGAATGCTGGAATAGGCTCCAACACTTCCCTGGACACTGGTTGGGATAAGTGGCTCAGAAAAAGGATGGATAAACGGATGAATGGTTGGATGAATGGATGGATGGAGGGATGGATGGTTTTCTTTGAACACTGTTGACATGGACTTTGAAACGAATGTAATATTTTGAAAGTTATACCAGTATTTGCTATGCCAAAAGGAGGTTTTCCATGATCCAATCCCTTTAAACCAAAACAACTTTGATTTTTAGAATAAAAACATCCCTGTTGCAGCCTACAAGGTCACACTGCACAGCCTATAACGGCTCGGTGTGTCTGAAACAAGCACACACACACGCAGCAGTGATGCAGCATGGAGAGCCGCACCCAAATGATTCAAATGTATTCTCTCTCCCGTCGATTCCCAGGATGGTAAACATCTCCTTTAACCTAAGGCCACTCACCTAAAAAAGCAATTCGATGTCATTCAATGATCCCCCGAATGCGCTCGGCCTACCTGCAATCCGGTTTGACTGTTACCTTAGCAACAGGTTTCACGGCTCCATAACCAACAGTTGGCAACCAGTTGCACGGCTACAGAGCCAGCAGCTGCTGGTGGAGGCACGGAGGAGACAGATTGTGTTGGAAGGAGCACTTTGCGCACACTGAGCAAATCTGATTCTGTTTGGCAGAGGAGACAAGCGAGGGCTACCACTGATGTTAGTGGAAATATCAGGCAAACGCACGCTGCTTTTAGAGAGCGCCTCAAAGAAATAATACTGTGGGAATGTGTCCTTTACAGCGCTGGGCACTGAAATGTATTGAATTTCCCGTATTAAAGTACATTAATAAAACAAAGTATCAAAATATTCCACATGTCAGCTCCTAAGTAGACAGTTTTGGCATCCATGAGTCCACCAGCCTGTTTGGCAGTCAGCAATCAGCAATGAAACCAAAACCAAAACTGGGTGTGACCAAAATGAAGAAGCACTGACGTTCTTAACGCTGTAATAAAGTATGTGCTTCTTCATTAGCCTTCCTACAGCTCACACTCATTGCTACTTTAAGTCATACCCAGTGTTGGATCATAATTTTAAATAGAAAAAGGTATCGGTATTGAAATCAAGGAACGGTTCCTCGTTTTGCCCAAAAGTACTGGGACGTGTCTCTTAATTGTTGAATTCAGGTGTTTCAATCATATCCATTGCCACAGGCCAAGCTTATTAAAAAAATTGATTTCAATTTTGTGGACGCAGTTTAGGGAAGAACCTTTTCTACTCCAGCATGACTGTGTCCCAGTGCACAAAGCGAGCTCCATAAAGACATAGCTGGATGAGTTCAGTGTGGAAGAACTTGACTGGCCGCACAGACCTCAACCCCATCCAACACCTTTGGGATGAACTCGAACAGAGATTGTGAGCCAGGCCTTCTCGCCCAACACCAGGGAATGACTTCATAAATGCTCTACAGAATGAATGGGCACAAATTCTCACAGAATCTCCAAAATGTTGTGGAAAGCCTAACAAGAAGAGTGGAAGCTGTTATAGCTGCAAAGGTGGGACCAACTCCATATTAAAACCTATGTATTTGAAAGTATCTTTAAGGTTGGTGTGTTGGGCAGGTGTCCCAATACTTTTGTCCATGTAGTGTATCAGAGCCGGCAGTTTCGAAACATTTGGGGGACCCCACCCACCCAGGTGTTATCACATTAAAATTGAATTAGCATGTCATTCATTTTGTTCAGTTTAAAGGATTTTAAGGTAAATAAGTCAATCCAATAAAATCAATACAAAAAAGGAAAATACACTCCATGCTGAAATGTAAGGTGCTTATTCGTGCTTTGGTGAAGAATGTGAACAGAGCAAACTGTCTGCCAGTGTCATAAGTGATAATAAAGAAAAACAGTTACAGTGCACACTGCTTATATCAAGAACCTGCATCATAAAAAGACAGCATTAAAAATTGATACTCAATTCTAGCCAGGCCATATTGATTTTCTGATTTATGTCCATTTTTTCCATTTCATGGTATGTGAAAGAGGGTGATTACTTGACTGAAAAAATCAATCAACCAATCTCAATATACCATCAATGAGTAAGAGCATTCACATGATGACAATGTATATTTAAAATATGGTGGCACAGTGGGTAGCACTGTTGCCTCACACCTCTATAGAGTTGGGGGTTTAAATACAGGTCCTGTCCTCCCGGGTCTCCGGTTTCTCCCACAGTCCAAAGACATGCACGTCATATGAACTGGGGATTCTAAATTGACCGTAGGTGCCCCAACCAGGGTGAGTCCCTGCCTCGCTCCCGTAGACCCTAGTAAGAATTAAGTGGTTACAAAAATTGAATGATATTAAATTGAACCTGATGGGTACACAATGAAAGGCTTTGTAGGGTTGCTTGGCCTTTCAAAAAAACTGATAAAACCTGATTGCTCCTCAAAACTTTCATAACTCAGTTACCAATATAATTGATAACCTTCTTTATATGTGAATGTACACACCACTCTAGATATGATCCTATAATTCTACACAATGAATTTTGCTCTTGTTTATGGTTTATGAAGCTGTAGGTGGGCCTCAGATGGCCAATTTGCTTGCTAGATCCACGGACGTCTGAATCAGGTGTTTTTCGGGCGTTCGTGGCGCCAGGTGAGCGCGGACTGCGTCTCACTGCGTCCACACGGACGTTCAGCCCCAGCACTCGGGCGGCTGCGCGTTCGTGTGGCGTCAAAAAAACACCGCATGCAACGTTTTCTTGGCGTCAATTTCTGCCGAAATCCTGACGAACGTGAAGAAAACGCCGGTACTGCGTTTACATGCCGTTCGGTTGACGTTCTGGAGGACTGAATATGTCTCATGATTCAATTGTTCTGGGAACCGCAACAAATCAAGTTTTGAAGGAAAATGTAAAACTACAAATCCCAGCACGTAAACAATCTGGAGAGAATAATTACTGCCCCCACAGGTGAATACACGAAACTACACATTGGGCTGCAGGCTGGAGTTAAACAGCGTCAGACGAACGCCAGTGTAACGCCAATCAAGCGCAGATATAAAACGCTACAAAAACACCTATGGTGTTCAGAGCGCATTCATTTATCCAAGATTCAAACGTCCGTGTGGACGACGCCTTAAGGTTTAGCTCAGATGACAAAGGAGTCTGCAATAAAGTGAATGTGCAGTGTGTGTGATAGACCAAGCTTAAGTCAGGCCACACTATGCAGGAGCTCCAAGCAGATGATCATGATAAGGACGTTTATTTAAATCTGCAACTTCTAAAACTAGAACATGCTCATGCTAACAAGCTAGCTCCTGTTAACTGGCTGGTGTGTTTGCTTCTGAAAGATTTCAAGAAAGAAAAAATCAGGACTGAAGCATGTTATAGATTTTTTATTATTTCGAGGAAATTATATTTCATCCTCCCAATAAGGGCCTCAACAGATAAATAGATTTATTACAAAATATTGAAATCAACCACAAGTGAAACAAACACATGGTCCATTCTTATACAGTTAATACATTCACAAATTATTTACATAATATTAGTTTTGCCCCTTTTTGTCTTTACATAATTTAGCAAGAAAACAACACTGTACCTTAAAGTACAAAGTATTTCTTATTTTTTATATTTAAACAAAAGATTTGAAACCTGTGGTCCTGAGAAAATGCTGGGTTAGACTTTAGTGCATTTCATCGTTCGTTTAAGGCTATGCAATGTTTTTTTTAAACACACTGACAGACTCCCTGCTTATTCTTATAGAAATTAAAAGGTGTAGCCAAGACGGGAACTGTACATGTCCTGAATTTTGTAAGGCCATAGAGAGATCACTTCTATGAACTACAAAAATGACTCCCTTTTTTGCAGGCCACTATATCTCACCGCCTGTGTGCTGCACTGGCGCTCACTGCAGGGGTCATTCGAATCCACAAGGGTTTCTGACCCTAAATGCAAAAAAATAGAGGAATCTCTGTCACCCCCTGCTGGTTGAGTTTATACAGTGCAAGCGAGTGAATTGAACAACACCTCAAGGGTGGTTTAGACATACTCATCAGGTCATGTTCTGACTGAAAGATGAAGAATAAATTCCCTTCATGAAAAAAAAAAACTCAGCTTCTACAAAAACAAACCAGTCTGTAGAGCATCTCAGAGTAAAAAGAAACATTTGAAACCTTGTTGCAGTGTGGCAGGGTGTATGTTTTGGTGCATGACGAAATACAGACGCGTCGAGTGAAGTGAATAGACGTTTGTTGGGGGAGCAGAGCTGTACGGTGAGGCTGAACAGTGAGTTTGTTGAAGTGATACAGGATCTGGAGGGTGTTGTATTTTCTGTGCACACACTACCTGTCCAGCAGGTAATTTAATTTTTTTTCACTCCTATAATATTTACAGTTTTAGCATTTTTTGCTAGAATTAGGACAACAATACAAGCATGACCTCCGCGGTATTTTCAGTTAGACACTCTTAATACAGCCTAATGTGGGGTGATAACCATTTAAGGAATCCTCTTGGGTTCATAAAGTCTGCACCGATTGTCTTTGTGACCGTAATCATATTAGCTGAGCTCTGTAAAGTGCTTGGTGATTGTGAAATGAAAGTGAAAGCTTTTTTTTTTGTTGTAAGAAGCGACTTCTCGGAAAGCTAATCTAGAGGCCCTCTAGTTAACTGCAATGAATCTCAGCGCTCTCTGACAGATTACTCCTTTTGTCTCCCAACAAAAAGGAAGATGTTTTTTAATCCTATATGTTGTCTTCTAGGATAAAAGTTGATTTTCTGGGCACTAGGCAAATGAACAGACCGAACTGAGGTCAGACTGGCGAAGTCCATTTGAGTAGGTAACATTCAAGAAGTGAGTGTCACTCTGTGAATTGCACATACAGAGACATGTCCCGCGTATATGAACACATATGCAGGACGTGGAAAGTTTTCAGAGCAAATTCAGCCCGATTAACAGGGCACTACGTGCCAGGGATGCAGCGGGGGGGCACTTTGGCAGGCATCCTGCGTCAAGTTACATTCAGCTGGTGCAGATAGCTTCGAGAAGGAGGGAATTATGGGCTGGCTGAAAGTGGAGGCCAAGTCAGCAGAAGAAAATCTCTCCATCCAGCGGAGGCTCTGTCAGTGGCAGCAGATGGGATTCTGTGCAAGTAGATGGTAGAGGTGACCTTTACAATCAGTGAAACTGAATGAACACTCAAAAGATGCTAAACTTCCAGGTAATCATCACTGTCTCCAGCAAGGCAACCGGCTATGATTAAACTGGGCAAAAACAAACAACCTTGACTCCGTTTTCCATTAAATTAACAATCCTCTAAAGAGAACACACTTCTGTCCATTTTTATAGCACAGACACTGTTTATTTGTTTCCTAGTTCAGCAGAACTGCAGAAAAATGTAATAAAATAATTTTCTTATTTTTATGGCACTTTTTACAGCTGATGTTACAAAGCAGCTTTTCACAATCCAGGTCCAAGTCCCTAGTAAGTGAACCAAAGGTGACAGAGGTGAGGCAGACCTCCCTAGAAACTCAAAAGGAGAACACTGTCTCCTCTGGTAAACACCAGATAGTGAAGGAGAATAAAAAATAACTATTGAAATGAGGACCAATTAGAGGCCTTAGTGTATAGTACAATGTACATATTTAAATTTAAAAATCAAATTAATTCACAAAACATCTTATATTAAAGGGCCCATATCATCACTTTCCTCTAATTAAAAAAACCTTTAAATATTTATTCTAAGGCATAAACGTACGTTGGAAAATGACAAAATAAGAATGTGTTATGGATTATATTTGACACACACAAACCTGTATAAATGTCAAGAAAAAAATGTAATAGAAGGAAAATGCACAGCATGGCCACTTTGGTGTATCAGTGTCTTTAATGGTTAAATTGCAGAAGTGATTGGTCACCCAGTCAAAAACACTGATTGGCTGAAGGCGGATTTGCATATTGCAGCCTTATCACGATAATGACTAACAGACAATATGTTGTGCAGCCCTAATTATTAGCTTTGTATGTTGCTGAGGAGTCTGTTAGCAATCTGAGTGTGACTCGTCTGTCTCTGGGCTGTTAACCCTTGCTTTGCTGTATTTATACTGCATAAACCATGCCAGCAGTATGTGGTGTTCTCAGTTGGTGGAGAAGACAGAGTTAACATCTACCCAAAATGTCTTCTGATTACATCTTTCATCTGAGCTGAGCTGAGCTCTGTCTGCAGTTAAACTACGGCAGAAACAGATGTGGCAAAATAGTCGCTTGACTTGGATTACCTGCTTCCTGAGAGGGCTTGCTCTTGCTTTTCTTCTTCTTCTTCTCTTTCTTGTCCTTGGTCTTGGCCAGCTGGAGCAGGCGGCTCTGGACCTGTTTATGCCCATCTGTGCTGGTGGCTTTGGGTCCAAGGGAGAACGGGTTGAGGGTGCGACCCTTGTGTTTGGAGTCTATCCTGGAGAGGGAGTTTTTCCTGGGGCTGCTGGACAGCTCGCCCTCCCCCAGGTCCCGCTCCAGCGAGCTGCTCCTCTGGATGTTCAGCGAATCCTCAGAGGTGCTGGAGGGGGTCCTGTTCACACGTTTCTGGAAGACACGATCGATAACAATCACAGTCAGAGCTCTTTTTTGTCTTGGTTTTCTTGCTTGGTTACCTCTATTTTTGCCAAGGTGGAGAGTCAGTGACTTCTGTAGTGCTACATAAATAATTTACAGCTTCGTACGACATTTCTAACGATGAATAACAAATGGGTTTCTTAGACTGTGCACCAATCGATAAGTCACAAGGTTAAGAAAAAAGCTGCTGAATGTACTAACAAAGTGTATTGATTTTCCAGTAACAAACCCACAAAACAATGGCACTGTGTGTTTCTGTACTATTCAGACAGGCTAAGGTTCTCCAGATGTGTATATAAAGTAGTTACCCTTACACATGAGCAGCTGCTTGATTTATGAATTAGCACAAAAGTAAACGAGCAGGCTTGTGTCTGAACAATTTGTGCTTGAGAATTAGTCGACCGTGTGACTGTACCATATATGTAGGTTATACCAATGTTACAACACACAGAAGCAGGGCTAAATTTACCAGAAGTGTTCTTAACACTACCAAGTCAGTCTGGATTTTACATTGACCTTCATTCATTTTTGGCCAATATGCCTTGGCGTATTTTAGGCTGCGTTTAAGTACATACGTACATTTAAACAGATATAAAATATAATAAATAATACTTCCTTTAAATGCTGCTATACTTATAAAAATTCAAGTAAATGCTTTACCACAGGGCATTTATCAAATGTCAGTTCACATGGATCTGATATAAATTGTTCTACAGTAAAGAAGGGTTGAGTCACTTTTTAAAAGCTTTTACAGTATTTTAAACAAAGCCAAAGGGTCTTTTTTAATTTCAGTAGACATTATTTATACAAACACATACTTTGTATATAAAAATAGAGGCTTATTTTGATAAAAGCAATAAAAGCAATTAGTTTGTGTATAGACCTATTTTGGCTCATTTAAAAATCTATGTTGATCTTAAATATCTGTGTGGTCTCTTTGGCCTAAAATTTTTAATGATGTCTTTAAGGGTAAAATCTCCTCAAGGAGTTAAACTATTCAAACAAATAATATAAAAAATTTGGAAATTGTTTTAAGCAAGCTACCACATAACTAAAATTTAAATGCCTACGTGTAAATATGCAATATCTAAAAGATGTACAAAAACTACTAATTTCCTTTGCAGTAAATCATGTGTTTGCCTTTTATCTGAGACACCTGTGTTCCTTTTTGCTAACACTTAAAAACGGCTGGTTTCGTTTGAGTCATGAATGTTTCCTGACACTAATTTAACACTATAAATCATACAATTACAAATATATCATGATTATGAGATCTTGAATTGTTGTTTTTCACACTGTCACTTGTCAACACTGCATATTGTCACATTGTTGCATTGCGATATCAATGCATTGTTACACCCCTCGTCAAGACTGTTGAAACTGTGACAAAATTATTGTCAAATAGCCCAAACCTTGTTAAAAGCTTTACAGACTCAGTTAATATAAATTACAGACATGACAAAATCGGATGTGACTACAATCACCGAGGTAATTTGCTAATTTGCCCTAGTAAAACTAATCTTATCTGAGTGGTTCTTTTAACTCACTTCTGTCTCCCTGATATACTCCAGCTGCTCCATTTCCCTCTGCATCTGCTCCTTCTCTCTCTCCAGCTTTCTCTGAGCGTCCCTCAGCCTCTCCAGGTCTTTCTGGTAGTCCTCCTTTCTTCCATGAAGCTCCCGCCGTGCCTCCTCCAGCTCCTTACGCCTCCTCTGTGCCTCCTCTTCCTTGCTATTGAGCAGCGACTCCCGGTCCATCAGCTCTTTCTCTCTCATTTCCCACTCCTTCTCTCTGCGCCTCCTCTCCTCGGCGTGTGCAGCCTGCTGGCGCTGCAGCGCTGCCGCATCCTGCCTGTGGCGCTCCAAGCTGCGCTGCTTCTCCTGCTCCACCAGAGATGGAGGCCGTGAGGAGGGGCGAGAAGAGGGCCGCTCGCTCAGGGCCTGCCGCTGGTCCTCAATCAATGTGTCCTGCTGTATCACCACACCCTGCAATACACACATACACCCACTTATTTTCTTAACTACAGCTAGGGTGATCAGAGCTAAAGGCGAAAAGACTCCTTCATTAAAACACTGGATTTTAATTAAAGTAATTACTATATGATTGACAGTGAAACTGCAAAAGAGCAGAATGCATGACTTAAATGTCTTTCACACACACATTAAACCCCAGCTGAAACCCAGGCCTTACACACATGCAAGTTAAGAAATGTCGGCTTCATCACCCAAATCACTCATCCACGGCCTCTTGTGGTTTATTGCTTTATTTAACCTTTTAAATTCCCTGAAGGATTACTATTCAGTAACTACATGCATTACATAGCACACAGATTACAGAAATGTGCAATGCAAGTTTGGACCCACGCACATGTCCTGTCAGAGCACAGCCCTGTACAATAAGTCTTAAGGCCTGTTCACACAAAGCCCAAAAGTAAAAAACATAAATGTCAAGTTTTAAAAACTAATACATTCCTATGAATGCTGTCTTTATACGTAAAAGAGTGAATTAAACAGACATAGACTGTGTCTCTGTACTGTGAGCTACAGTAGCTATTTTGGAGATTTCCACCACCACAGAAAACCACACTCCATACCCCTGTGTTCTAGGAGGCAGACTCCTGTTCATTAGATTTGCATTAAAACACTATAACACACCTGCAGTGAGCTGAGGAGATTGTGGAGGTGAGATACGCTGTTCAGGACCTGCTGTAAAAAAACAAACAAAACAAAGACCATACTTTTAATATAAATGATCTTTAGATTTCTTAACTTTCTGACTTTTGTAATGTGCTTTCAAAGGCATCTCACTGGGAACAATGACCCTATCATCTCAAATTATATTTGCTCATCTTTTATGGTCCAGTTCAAACACCGTGTCCTGTGATCAATCACAATCAGTGGGCTAGAAAGTTCATTAACGGTAGGTGTGGTTTTCATGAGGCGCCTCTGAGTTTCTGAATATGAATTCATGACAAGGTTCCAAATCAGAATTTAAGCAGGATACAGTTACAAAACTGGAAATGTCAAATAGTTTCCTGTAGTTCTAGCAAAAACCTGCATTACTTAAAAGAATCCTAAGAATTTATATTAATTATTTCTCACTCATAGCTGAGTGCAGATTCTTGCAATCCCTCCATGCGTTTTGCACATAGGAGATATTTTATCACTCTTTGAATTTGCTGAAAACTAATTTAACTTTTGTTTTGCAGAAAGAAAAAAAAAAACAAGTAGAAACTATGTATTACATCAAAAAAAGGATTTTAACTGTGGAGGAGAAGGGAAAAGCATTCATACATTTCAAAGAAAGTCAAAGTAAAAGTACCTTATTTTCTAAGCAATGAATATGTAATTATGACATTATAGTTCCGTAATAAATTGTATGTGTTGCACAATGGTAATAATGTCCCTAAACTTAGGGTCAACACGACAGCAAAGAACAAACAAATGCATGCGATCCGGTTCCAACTGCCACTTTCAGCCTCTTAGGCTGCTAAATCCAACAACTATTGACTGTCGCTAACTCGTCCCGATGGAAGAGAGGCATGCACCAGTGTTACCTCACTGTTCCTCTTCAGCAGCAGCAGCAGGTTGGTGTTTCCCCCCTGTGGAGAAGACAAAGCAGATAGTGCAGTTTATCCGAGTCTAGCTGCGAGACTCCTTTAATCAGGCTGACTCCCACAGGCGGGCGGCTGCTGGCTCGCCACAGCGCTGCTCATTACGAGCACTAAAGAGCCAGGCTGCAGACCACACTCCTAATGCACGCTTATTCCTCCCTCCCTTCCCCGAGCCCTTATTCCTCTCTGACTCCCTTTAGCTATTAGACCTGACTGGAAAAATAAATGGCATCTGCTGATCAGGAGCAAGGCTGAACTGCTCTGAACGCTAGTGTGTGTGTGTGTGTGTGTGTGTGTGTGTGTGTGTGTGTGCGCGCACGCGTGTGTGTGTGTGTGTGTGTGTGTGTGTGTGTGTGTGTGTGTGTGTGTGTGTGTGTGTGTGGGTATGTGTGTGCGGGAGCGGG
>JBBIGA010000038.1:548903-579094 GCA_037576975.1 Alestes dentex
AGAGAGTGACTTTGGAGGGAGGGACAGAGAAACAGAAGCAGAGGGGTAGAGAAGAGGGTGAGGGAAATGGAGGGGCCATTGTGGGTGGAGCCAAAGGAGGGGTAGGCAAAGGTACAAACTGGTCAATATAAGACAAACACAGTCAGTTCAAAACAAAAAATTTAGACCAGATCAACTTTCCAGTTATAATACATAAATCCAATTAAGTATATGACTGATAACACTGGCAAATTTATTTCTGATCATCAGATTTCAATGCGATAATTGAAAAATGTATTTATGTTTCTGATCAGTCTGTGAAAAAAGGTTCAATGTGTGGAGCTTAGTTGTAACAAAAACTAACCCCATCGTGGGGAGGCTGCACTTGAGCCTGGCTGGTTCTCACTGAGTTACTTATAGGAGTTATATGCTTATATGGTGCTATATTACAGTTGGAATGAGGATTATTAAAATAGTATAGATGTCAAATAAATATTTGTTTAGAAATATGTCAAAGAAGTTGCTCTTAAAATTTGAGAAATCCAAATCTTGTGAAAATAAGACTTTGTAAATGATCAATGAAGAAAGGAAGTTCCACGCAAGCCTGTTTAAACTACAGTAAAGATTTTATATGTAAAAATCATTTGTTTTACATTTTATCAAAATTTCCCTTAACAACTGTTAGCACCACTTGTACTTTGTGAGAACATTTGATCTGACAGGCAAGGGAACTGTGCAAAGCTGGGAATTTCCCTTGTTCTACTGAGCCATTTTGGCAATAAATCAGATACACTAAAGCTCTAAAAAATATCACTACAGTTGACAGAGGCATGAAAAAGGAAAACATCGTGAAAGCTTGTATAACTGCTGGATTGCTCTCATGCTGCCAAGAGCCTCACGATGTCAGCGTCTTTATTGAAACTAGCAACCTGAGTACACAGCTTAACTACATGACTGAGTAAATTGTACAGCATACAAACACTGAACCAGCACCAGCGAGGCATCAAAAGGGAACATTTCTTGTGAAAAATGTGAAAAGTCAAAAAGATAATAACATACCAGAGAAGCAAAGATGTATTTTTGGTCCTTTTCTTGAAGAAACACCAAGACATCAGAGAGCAGCACTGCTTGAACATCTGTTGAGAGGCAAATCAGAAATATGGTTTAAAACAGATGCATGTCTGAAAGAAATCATACATTTTTAAATGTACTGATTTGTTAAATAACTCAGAACGCAACGACATAAACTTTGTTCCATATACATTTCCCTTGAAGCAGTGTCCCCACTCTATTTTTAATCTGATTAAATTTTGCACTTGACTGCGGTGCTGTGCAAACACTCCATTTTTTTGTTTCTCACGGTTTTATTTTTCAGTTGATTTCTGCATGTAAAATCTACGTTAAGTTCACTTACAGCTTTTCAACATCCTCCTCGGATTCTGTGAAACCAATTACTGCAAGCTGCCCAAGTACTGAAATACTACAACAACTTGTGATTACAATACTCCCTCCACCACACTTCACAGCTGATATGTGCTTCTTCAAATCCAAAGCAGGGATTGGTCTGATGCAAATATGCCTGACATAACTTGTCTATCCATAAATAACGTACTTTACGTAAAACATTCATTTATGGTCTTTGTGTCCCAAATGGACCATGTTCATATTTCACTTTCTGATCACTGACTGATCCATATCAACACTTCTTGTGTCATTTACAAACATAAGAGGACAAAACAGAGAAATTTTTAATGAATTTATGTCCTGACTATTGTGGCTTGGCCTGCTTTTATCTAAAGCAAGTCACTGTTCAGTGGAAAAGTAATGTGCTCAAAAAAAATGGGGTGTTTAACTTCTTTTATGCTGTTCCTCACTATTTAGTTTTATAATAACAGTGTTTTTTGATCCAGCAAAAAAGAGATTTCAGTAATCTATTTTTAAAAAATTCCAAAGGCAAGAAAAAAATTGAAATGTTTGCTTATTAAATTGGATAATGTTTGATTTGCTCTGACTATCTTTCGAAGACAGAGAATTACTGTAATCAACTGGCAAAAAAAAAAAAAATTATATTGACTTGCAGCAATACTTTATTCACCTGCAGTAATACTCCATCAACCTAAAGTTAATACTCTGTTTGAACTTCTACTTGAACCTCCCGGTCCTTGCCTAAATATATCACTTTCTCTCTTATATCATCATAGAAGTGGTGAATCAAAACCTGACAGAAGAGAGGCCTTTACCCTTTAGTCTGCCTGCGGAGCTTTTGAGCTGAAGTGGGCCGTCATGAAGAAGCTTCCTGCCTCGTATGAGGTCTTCGCGAGCAAACATCTGACCACTCTTCATGCGCATAATGGACTTTCCGTCTGTCCGGTTATAGATCTCCTTCAGTCTCCTCTTCTTCTCATGCTCGTTCACTTTACTGTCCACTGCAGCTATTACCTCCTTGACGAATTGCAGAGCTTGGCTCAGGTCCTCATAGTCATCTTCGTCCTCTGTTTGTGCATGAAAAAGCAAAGACACACATACACACACACACACACATTTATATAGACAGGTACACAGACAACACAAGGTGAATGATCAAAAACCCCTGAAACGTGTGCACACACACACACACAAAACAACGTGAGTGATCAAAAGCCCCCTGAGACAAGCAACAAGCCTGTTTTGTTTCATACATGTTCTGACTAGACTAAGCTGCCTAAAAAAGTATAAGCCTCTTTCAAGCTGTCTTTGAAGGCGAGCAAGTTGTTTTCTGCAGGCCCATTCTCTTAAATCTCTCTCTGCTTTTGTCTCGCGGCTTGTCGGGAACTTGACCAAAAACCCTTTCAGCCGTTCTACTTAACATACTGCATCACTTGGCTGGTGTTTGTGGCAAACGCACAGTGTATACACACAGCACCTCATATGGGCTGCAGCGAGGCCGGCCATAAGACAAGAATATTTACAGAGAGAGAAATATGAAGGCCTTATCTAAACACAGACGGGTGGGAGGGCTCTGAGCTGAGATGTTGGTAGTACTCGCTAGTGTCAAGGTCTCTAACGGCTGCCTGAGAATTAAGCCGTTTTCACACTTGAGGCTTTTTCTGGGAAACTTGGTTCGGTGTATTTTTTCAAACCTCTGCGCGGTCCAGAAAGCCAGTGTCTGTTCTACTTAAAGACAGTCCACTGTATTTTATCAGAAAGCCATTGTTCTTAATCTAAATTCAAGGTGGAGCAAATAAACAGAAGTAACTAATAACTGTGAGGAGGACCATGTTTGAAGTTCTTCCTTCTTCCTGTTAACTCTCCTGATAAATATCTATCTCTACATTCAGTTTCCTAGGTTTTTTTTTTCCCCATTTCCACCTAAATCCTGTCTTTTAATCCTCCCTTGTTACATTAACAGTAGGACCTGGCCTTCTAGGTCGAAGCAGAACTCCAGACGATGTTCTCAGAGTTCTCTCATCTCTCACAGCCCTACAGTCTGTTCTCATATTGCAAGGTGTGGTCCACTGTATATGTGCAATGCACCATGAATGAATGAATTTTTCCTTCATTAGTTGGCCAATATCAAACTTAAGTGTAATTTTGTTTTATTACATACAGTGCTGAGAGCAGAACAGAGAAAAATGGCCTCATTATGGCCTCTCAAGTGGGAAAGTTGCGTCAAATCTCATAAAATGTGCCACTCCAAATGTAATGTTTACCATGGTTTGAGTGCTGGGATGTGATGTAAAACGAAGAAAGGAATTTTTCCCTATAAAACAACCATGTAGTGATGACAATGTTCCGAAAACTAGCCCATGAATTGCATGAAAAGTATGAGAAACCTTCTGGTTCTTTGATAAAGACTCTCACCTTTAGTGTGCTGTAGAATCCTCTGCATTAGGACTGGGTACTTTGTTATTCGCTGTGTGACTAACAGTATGCACTCTGGGATACCCATCCGCCGGACAATGCTGCTGCTCATTTTTCTCTGAAAGAACAGTTCACAAGATTGCATGAGGCTGCCTGACCTGTGCATAGGCAAGTTGTTTTCTATTTGATCACGGAGAAATCCTGTTCTGCCAGTGGTAAAAACAAGTACAGCTGAAAAAAGTGAATTTATTACCTTAATAAAAGCCTGGAAGCGCTTGTCTTTGGCATGTAGGTCCTTGTAGAAGTTAACTGCTTCGTTGTGCCGGCTGCAGAACTTGCCATAGATTTTCTTCATGCTTTCAGCTCTGGACCCTGAAAACTAAAGTACACCATATAGACTAATGAGATGCTTAATCTCATACATTAGGAATGCAAAAACAAATCCATCCAACGGTTCTCTTTTTTTTAAGCTGTACATATACAACAATACATACAACATATGCAATATATTTTTCACTCTGAACTCCACCAAAATAATCTAATCAAGCTAGTGGTGAAAGCCGTGAATCTACTCCTGTGGAATCTAAATTAAATATAAGGTCAGAGAATACACATATAAATGAATTAGCACCTGACCTTTTGTCTTTCCTCACCTGATTCACCAGAATATCTCCAATCCTGTTAATTACAAAGCCACCGTCAGTATCCTCCTGCTTGGCTTCTTTCTTCCTCTCCAGCAGGCTGCTGAAGAAGACTGTGTGGAGCTCCAGCAGCTCATCCAGCATTGGGAACACCTTCTCTACTGTATGGGCCTCCAGCTGCACTTCTTTCAAAAGGCCCTTGCTGTACACGTCTGCCATTATCCGCAGGGTACGCACATGGTGCATTTCTGTCTGGATCAGCTCTGGAAGGAGCGAGTGAAGGACATATTTAGGTTAGACTCTGAATGACTGAAGCAAAAATACACTCACAAAAGATCTATTGCTGTGTAGGTCTAAAGCACTACTTAGACAGTGTAAGCTTAATGTTACCACAGGATGTTTGTAATGTTTAACACAGGATAAGCGATTCCTATAGCGTGAAGTTAATTCTGCAGTGGGTAAAGGACTGTTTGTTAGAGGTTTTAGTAAAACAGACAAAAATGGACATCAACAATTACCATAAATGACATCCTGTCTCTTAATGTCGTCCTTCTTAAGTTGCTTTAGGTATTTCTTGTCCATGGTGAAGCTCCAGGAGTCAGCCTCCAGCTCTTTAGCGTCTGCCTCAAACTCTCCCATAAGCTGCCCATCAATCATCTCTGTTCCTTGAAAAAAAAAAATAAAAAATCAAAATATGGAATCTCAGTTGAATGCGTGTATTGAATAAAGCTTGCAATGGTGCATCAATAGCAAACAGCAAATGTCACAAAGAAAATGCAGCCAGCTATTCTAAACTGCTTGGTCACGCAGATTTCCAGGCATCAGCTCGTTTGAAGTCTGCACCTGCTGTCCAGCTGTTGGGAAGATAAGAGGAAGCTACAGGAAACAGAAACAGATCTTGGGGCTGTTTGGGAGGAAATGAAGCTGCTCACCTTCATCTATCAGAGACTCGGTGGACTCGTTGACCTTGTTAGCTTTGTGCAAAGAGTCGGTGGACTGGGACAGATATCTCAGACCCTTTATAGGCATGTCATCAAATCTGAAAGAAGACGAGCATACAGTTATACTAACGAGCTCAGAGCAGTTAGCTCTAAGCAGATTCAGTAGCTAACTGAGCTCTGAGGAGTTAACAGGCATTTGTCAATATGATCTTTATTAGGGCTACAGTATATGGACAAACTACCATATTATTGCATATTGTGAGTCCAATGTGTAATTAATCATTGTGTATGGTATTGTAACCCTCAGCTGATCAATCTGACAGAATTCATGATTTGTTATTGTTTTTATGTTTTATTATGTTTTATGCTTCAGTAATGTTTTTTTACCCAGCATGGTTCTTCATGGTTCTAAGAATTGGCTATTCAGCGATTCTTTCGTATAGGCAATAGTTCTATACACTCCAAGAACCATCATACATGCATGTTTTTTACCTGGGGAAAAATTCTTCTTTATTTTGCAATATATATTGTAAACTAGCACCAAAATGCTTCGTGTATTATTAACGAACACTTTTTTAGTACTATATAGAACATTGTTGTTAAGAGTTACATTATGTAACAATAGTGAATCCCTGTGGTGTCAACAATCCTGATTGCATGCCTAGTCACTGAGCTTTAAGCAGGGAAAAGCAGTGAAACCGAGGGAAGGTTTCTATATATCCAGGCTACCATGTTTTTAGCTTGCTGCCCTCCTCATCTGAGCCAGCTGTTCGAGTAATCCATTCTCTCTAAATGAATGATTTGAAGATTTAAAGTTACTACGGTTACTGCTGGGATAGTTTAAGATGGTACAGAGGTGTTATACACCGTACCATAGTCTATATTAAAAATCAACGGTCTATTATTAAAAATCAACGGTCTAAATATAATGTTACATATATTTATGCAGATTTATTTACATTTATGTACATTTTTAAGTAATCGTACTTATAACTACACTTATACTTCACATAAAGGAAAGTAGAAACTCACACAGCTATGTTGCTGATTGACATGCTTTTGGAAAGGTTGCTGCTGTTGAAAGGCATGATGCTGGTGTGTCTCCGGGGGACGATCACTGAAGGGTGGTCATCTGGAGACAAAACAGCCGACCAGGGCCTCTCCCGTGGTGCAGAAGCTGAGAAAGACACAAACAAATAAGATCAAAATGCCTGAACCAAACTGTGCATTGTGCCACTTGGTTTGGACAAAAAGAAACCACAAGCTCACATACTTTTTACTCTTAAAGTGACTCCAGGCATGGTGGTCGACTCTGGTATGGAAAGCTGGTGCTTTTAAAAATGGAAAGAGGACACAGAAAAAGAAGCAATTTCACACAAAAATGTTACTTGAATTTTGTTGGTCTGTAATTTTAAACTCCAGTTTAAAGGGGATCCATTTACAGAAAGAGAACAAACTCTACCTTTCCCTTGGTACAGGCGGGGATGTTGTCTCTGCAGCTCTTGTGAACGCACACACTGCAACCTAAAACAAGAGCAATACTTTACACCTCCAATCCCTCGCAGACATTTTGGCTCATGTTTGAACAACCATTCCATAATAATCCATCAGTGGTCTGAATAGAGCTCCCCCACCTACTGACCACACTGCACAGGAGAGAAGGTCCAAAAGAGAATCTCTCTCTGTCAAAAATCCTTAATAGCAGTCATTTGCTTAAATCATAGTGCTTGGCTTGCTTTGTTGGCTCAAAGTCAAGGTGGTAAAGGCAGTGCCAGCCAGGAAACTCCACCAAGCACACAAATAAAACCTTGACTGCAACTCCTGCCCAAACAGAGGCAGTCAGGAATCCGACTGGAGCAGCTATAACATCAGCTAAGAGACATGTAACGAAGAATCGTGTTGTTTCCAGTGGATATGAAAGTGAATTAAAGGAATACCAAGTACACTGTTCACTGAATCAGCAATAGCCCTGAATGAACAAGCAACTGAAGCAGTGTAAAATTGTTGAGTAAAATTAAGAAGTATTACAACTAACTAAAAGTCTTAAAGGGAAGACAAAAACTCACTTTTAGATCTAGCATACATTTTCCATTATTTGATTTTGTTAGGAAAAACATTGAACAATTCTGTATTATTATTATTATTATTATTATTATTATTATTATTATTATTATCATTAGCCTATTTGTAATATAGTGAGTGCCTTGGGAATAGAGAATGTTTGGACCACGACAGCTATTACTGATAACAATAAAAGCGTCCAGCAGCATTTTACTGCCTCAGATCTACTGTTTTAGAAAATAAAAGGTATATAAAACCCCGCACTCTCTAAATGAAGCATCATTTGCTCATCTGCTCCATGAGGAAGTCAAATGGGAGGTTACAAGAAATGCTTCCACTGTGAAGCAATGAAACCCTCTTGTGAAATGACTATACATCGCTGCTGTAGGAGCACTGTGACCCTGATGATAAAGGCCTGGGTTCAATTTCAAGACTAACCTATTTTTTCCAAATTGTATGTAATATAAAACAGCCATCTTCATTTTCAATATGCTGTCTCTCAACGGACAGTAGCAACCAATGTAGCTTCTGAGTGACCTAGGATGAGATATTTCAAAAGCTGAATTAAAGCTTTATCTATTAAAACAGAGAAAATCAAAAGCAGCCGCAACAACCACGCAGTGAGTGCAAGCCACAAGGAACGGGCCTTTTATCAGGCCGAAGCATCTTATGAATTTTGCACAAGGCTGCTTTAATACTTTGGAGACTGCAGGCAAAGTTATCTTCTTGTAATCCAATATTGCCCAAGACACGGGCAATTGAAGTGTTGTCTCTTTCATGGCTACATATTACACATTTTAGCTCAAATTAAAACAACTGAAACAAATATTCCGCTTTAATAATGGAGCAGCAAGCACAGGAAAATACAAACAACGGCTGTTCTTAACGTCAGCAGAATGGCTTTCGGGCTCAGGTCCGTTGCCTGTGGTGGCTTAAAATGTACTGAATTTTTGCTGTGTCTCTGGTTAAAATGGTGAAACTGTGTCTCTGGTTAAAATGGTGATCCCTAGCATGCAGCAGTTACAATGTTTATAGTTTGAAAATATTCACTATGCATGATTTAAGTAAATTGATTCACACAGACTATGTCAAATAGGGTAGAACACATTATATCAGGCTTGAGACAATGGAATAAAAGGAGAATTACCATACCTTACATACATTAGTTTCTGTTCAGAAATATAATTTGAAGCATGCTATTAACAAATGAATGAATTAAGGAATTACTTAATTATTCTCCATACAAGCCCTGTGGGTGAATGAAATAGGCCTAAATGTGTGTTTTAAAGCATTTTGGGAAGGCACCTTCCTAGTTCTGTTCATAAACACACTATAACCCAGTAAGGCTCCAGAGCTTTCAACTTCCCCACTGGTGAGGTGGCAAACAGGCTGCACAGTCTTCTTCCAAGTTTCTTTTTTGTCTTCTGGAAACTCATATAATAGTTTTTGCATCTGAAAGTGTCCATTTTAAACAAATCTCAAAACATCGAAATATTTTTAAGGCTAACCACGCGAGCAACATGCCTTTATACACCTAATTAGCACACTTTCGCACTGGAGCTGAAAGCACGGTAAGACTTTAAACTCTTACTTGTGCAGGCAACGGCATCTTTAGCGTTTAAGGCTTTGTTGCAGTGCTGACACACAGCTGAATGGATGGAGGTCACGGGGCTGAACAGATGCCCGTTGACTGCCTTCTTCTCCTTCTCCTTGGTTTCTTTGTCTTTTTCACGGTTCTTCTCTTTGTCCTTTTCCTGTGTTCGCAAGGTGCAGGGTTAATTCAACACACTGACAGCACTAAGCACACTCATGGCCTTTTGTTAATCATTTTGAAATAATAATAATAAAAAAAACATTATTACTAACGTTATTTATTCATAAGACCAAAAAGATGTTCCTGACACAAGACCAAAAGGATGTTCATGACAACTGACATAAACATACACAGACAGTAATTAAGGCTTATTCCAACAAGCTTCAGCTGTCACAGCACTGGTGAATTACATCAAAATGGACTAAAGCAGCTTTTATGACTATATGACTATTTGGGAATAAGCCATTATAAATCTAAATGTAGGTTTACGTCAGTCAGTCAAAATCGGCAAAGTAGATCCCATGTAGGGCTTCACAATAGGTCGCTAATTGTTATCACAATAACACATATCGGTCTCTGCAATACTATATGACTATTTTGGAATAAGCCATTATAAATGTTAATGTAGGTTCAAGTCAGTCAGTCAAAATCGCCAAAGTAGATCCCATGCAGGGCTTCACAATCATTTGCTAATTGTTATCACATTATCGGTCTCTGCAATACTAATATAGCAAATGGCTACAATATGCAAATACCCCTTTAACCAGTCACTATGTTTCTGTCCAATTACAGCTCCAAGTGAGTTACTGGGTGTTACTGAGTTACTGGGTGAATCGAGGCCTTCATGTAATCCAACAAAAGTCTAATTATTTTAACCTTTAAAGGACAGGGCTTAACTGCTCTAGCCAGAATGAGGAGATATATTTAAATGTATTGGTTTTGTGGCATCACAAAAACTAGGATAGGAAAACAGGCTGTTTATGTAGCTTTTTTTCCATATATGCACTGCATATATGGAGGAGTAAACATACAATTTTAAATAATATTTACAGACCTTAAACCTTTTTAATTCCAGAAAAGTGATATGGGCCCTTTAATATCTTGACAGGCATCATGATCACGATATGTAGCACTTTTAAAGACCCAAAATTGGGTGGAAACTGGCAGTCTAGGCACTGAGCAAAAACATTTTTCACTGTGAAACATAACTATGGGGCTTTAAAGCTGTCAAGTTCCTCTATAACCGACTTCCTGTTTGCTGTAAAAAGACCAATCGAGTGCAAACAGGTCACTGAAGTAAACATCCAACTACAAATTTTTCTAGAATTAATGGATGACATCACCGTCGACAAGGTGTTAACTGAGCAATGTCATGTTTAAAAGGGGGAAAACCCTTCACCCTCTCGAGATTCTGAAGAGACGCAAGACTGGGCATTCTAAATGCCACCACGGAGGCTATTTAAAGAAGTGAAAACACAGACTCGTGCTACCAACCGCCCCACTGCGCAAGACACGACATTCACATGAAACCAGTATTCAAAGTCCTACAGAAATGCATGACAGCGAAAGCCAGCCTACCTCTTCACCTTTAAAGCCGGGTACCCTGAGGTAGCGTCCATGCTCAAAGAGCTTTCTATAACTTAACATAATGGTTGCGAACTGGAGCCTTCAAAGGCTCACTCACACTGAGAGCAGAGGCACAACTGGCCTTCACACAGATTACAGAGGAAGTGATGAGCTAAGCAAAGGAAGCACACAGTGCTGTTCCTCCTTTCAGCCTCTGACAAAGTAGACCTTAAGAAAGCAGTTTAGGGTGTGAGATAAACAAATCATCCTCAAACTAGTGGTGGGAGACAGGAACTATAGATGTATTATACACAGAAAAAATTCAAAACACTATTAATAAATAAAACAAATAATACTAATAGTTATACTATTACTACTAATAATATTTGTTCACTCTCATGTTTTACTTCTCTTTGATCATGTTCTTGATGATTCTTTACCACCTCCATCCTACACCAGCGTTTGTGTCAGACCCATACGTTGAAAAATGTACTGCTCAACAAGAAACTTTAAAGCAGCTTTATTTTACATCAAAGCACAATGAAGGTGGTACAAGTAAACACAAACTGAGCAAAAACACACATAAGCGGGTAAGCGCTGAAGCCCTCTAGATAAATCTACACAACAAAGCAGACTGAAGCCTGTTAAACTTTGTCTAATATAACAGGAATCTCACAAAAAGGAAGCACCTAAAGCGTAGGACGTTTCTAGGCAGAGCCCTGAGCTCACGAATCATCATGTCACATCTTCCTGCCTCACTTCCTCCAGAGCTGAGGGCAGATAAGAACTGTGCAGAAACACTTTAACTAGAATTTGTTCTCTAGCTCTCACACTGTTAGGCCACTGACGTCAGGCACATAGTGAAGTAATGTAGTGTGGTGTCATTTATAGTGTTGTATTAGTCCATTTCAAGTGTAGAATCAAATGCTTGTCACTCGAAGTTTGGCAGCATTAAATAAGACTAAAATATTATTAGTATAAGGAGATAAACCAATCAGCCATAACATTAAATATTACTCTATATCACAGTGCAGGTCTCCTTCTTGCCAAATCAGCTGGAGGTTGCGATTTGCATAGCATACAGTGTGAACAGTGTGAAACTGTTCTCTGCATTTAAGCCATTCACCCGAGCAAAGCAGTGGGCAGCCAGCGACACAGCACGGGGACGGTACCTTGCTCAAGGGTACCTCAGTGGTGCCACTGGCAGTCCTGGAATTCGAACCCATGACCTCCTGATCACAGGGGCAACTCCCTAACCACTGGCCACTGACACGGAAAAAAATAGTTCAGGAAAGGTTCTAGGGACATGACAAAGAGTTGAAGGTGTTGATTTGACTTTAAAATTCTCCAGATCTCAATTCGATTGAGCATCTGTGGGATGTGCTGGACCAACTCGTCTAATCCATGGAAGATGCATCTTGCAACTCAAAGACCTGGGATTTGCTGCAAACGTCTTGATGCAGAACTACAGTACACCTTCAATGGTCTTGTGGAACCCCTGTCTCTATGGGTCAGAGCTGTTGGGTGGGACAAGGGGCACTTGCACAATATTAGGTGGGTGGTTTTAATGTTATGGCTGAATGATGTTTAGACAAAAATGGGTTGATCTATCATTTGAAGGACATAAAATCAACATTCTTTTCAGCACTTAAATAGTCAGGTAGAAAGTATTGACTTACTCTGTTTTTCTTGTACATTTTATTCTTCAGGTAACTAAAGGTGCGGCTCATTTTGGTCCCACTTTTTTCTTCAAAATCCCCTCTTAAAGGGCCAGGCTCTTCTTCTGTGATACTGAACAAAGCACAGGACAAATTATCATTGATATATATAGTGAGACATGCACATTACACTCTACTTCCTCTTTAAATGCTCCAAACTAGGCTAGAGTTCTTGAAAGCAAAGCAGAACAATAATTGTCATGCATGGTAAACAAAACACACGTTTTCCACTGTGCAAAATACTGGAATCTTTGGCATCTGAAAACTGGAACTTTGCTTTCTGTACATTTGAGGGAAAAGTTAGCAAAGATGACATAAACTAGTTAGGATCCTAATGCTAATGCTAAAATGAATTGCCTCCACAGAACAAGTGTTTTCACACATATTTTCCCAACCTACAGAGTTGATCTGATTCATGATTTTGTGCAACTAAAGGCATTTGTGGGAGTGTGGGAGTGCAGAGAAGTGCGCTGCTTCTTCTCACCTAGTTTTAAGCTTTGGATTTTTCTAGAATTTTTTTGTGCACACCAAATATTGCAGTGTTTGGTTTAATATCAGCCCATGAGGTAAGCTAAATAGCAAGTAAGGAAGTTAGTCAAATAAACTACAACTAGAACCAAAGCAAGGGCATACAATAAATACTTAGTTGTGAGCTATACTAGGTAATCCCAAGATAGATAACATAATATAAAGTTAACACAAAGTTTTTTGTACAACTCAGGACTTTGGTTTTGACCTGTTTGTATTCTTTAAATCATATGCATATTTACAACACTAAACATTAGTCAGAGAATTTGACAATGCTGGTAAGGGAACCTTTATGAGAACGCAGTTTGAATGATGTCACACTGTTGAAGCAGACCTCATTGTTTATTTTACCAGAGATAAATGTCAGAAGGAAAGAGAGAACAGAACACAGGTCTCACCTGTAACCCAGAGAACTTGAAGTGCTAGAAAATGATCTCAAACCTAGAAAGACACAATCAGGACAATTATGAAAAAACATTTACATCGGTTTTGCCTGGTGCTTTTGGCCAAATTATGTTCGCTGAAATGATATTCCCAAAGAAACGCTTCACTCAAAAAAGCTTATGCTTTTTTAAAAATAATAAAAAAATAATAAAAATGTCACTTATTAATCATCACATCTCCTTTGTCATTTTTTGCAAAGTAGGTCTATTTCTTTAAAGAGCAGAACTTTTTCAAACTCTAAATGGATATTATGTGTGCTTCAAAAGAGGAATCATTCGTAAAGAAAGTTCTGAAAGTCTTTATTCTTGGAGTCAGGCGAAGGCAAAAAAAAACGTTAATTCCAAATATGCAAACCACAGAAAATCTCTCAGTTTTACAGTCATTCCGACAGAGAGTAATTCAGAGGCTTTGGCATAAACATTCCAAAAGAAGACAAAGTGGAGCAAGTTGGCAAGGCTGTGTTGGTAGCAACTCAGCCATGGAGATGGAAAAATTTTGCAAACATTTCAGTGAGTGCCGATCTCTGACCCGCATTAAAAGCATGGGAACTGAAAGGGACAAAAATAACACTGTTCAGTTTAAAAATAGTGATTTTGTAGCTGCCCTGAGTTTTGAAGGTGTTGTTCTGAACCGGGCCGACGCTGTAGATCTCTTGTTTTTCTGATTCTGGTTGTGAGTCAAATGAAAAGAACAAGTTGGCCTCATCTAATGCTACTGTGCTAGTGGTAGTTGGGACGTTCTAAGTTCTACTTTCGAACAGTTTTCCACTAGTACTGCTGATGTACTACTGTAACTTACTTATGGAGTCCTCATCATCACTTGATGAAGAGCTGATAACAAAATCAGTTTTAGATTTTTGGAGCATTGGAGAGATGTTGAAGGCAAAAGAGATCCGTCTCTTTCGCCGAATTCTTCCAACTGATGGCAGATGGCAGTCAAGAGCACAAAAGAGATTAAGAGCAGGAGCTCATTAGTTTAGCCGGGAAAGGGTTCAGTTATATTCTTAAGGGATGTGTTTCTGACAAAATTAATCACATGGTGCTTATAAACTCCTGTCCATAGTGCTGACAGAAGAAACAGGCTACACAATATAAAATGCAGTTCATGGTGAAATGGGGTAAAACTCAAGTGAAGTGGCAAACTTACCATCTATGTCTCTCTGGCTGATGGACAGCATGGATACAGACTGTCGCAGGGGGAGTGTCATGGATGGACAGCTGCGCCTCACTGGACGATATTTCTTTGATTTCTGGAAACGGTAAAGTTAGGTCAGCTCTTATGTTGAGACTTTTAAAGTTTTTAGATTTCCAGAGCTTGATCGTATGAAACAGATGTTCATTAGAGCAGGGAAAGTAAATGCCCAAAGTGTGTGGTCAGTGTTCGGTCACCCTGTCTGTACCTGACTGTCCAGCCTGTGATCTCCCAGATCAGACTCCAGCCCCTGCTCAGTGAGGGACACCTGTGAGCCCCTGTCTTCACTCTGCTGTCTGTGGACCCCCCGCTGGCTCTGAGAGGGGCCGCCCCCCTGTGGCTGCCATCCTTTCCCATCATCCCGCTCAGCCGCCAGGCCCTCCAAGCTGTAACTGTCAGAGCACAAGACCCTCAGTCAGGCAGAAGACAACAGCAGTAAAAATGGACTTCGGACTAGGAGACGTACTGTTGGCCATTTTTATAGATAACACTGTTGCAGTGTCAGAAAACACACATTTGAGATGACGCAATAACATCAGAGTTTGGGGCAGTTGTGATGACTGAGGCATGAAGTTTGTAAGATGCTAAAAGGTGGCTTTAAGCTTCTTTTATGCATTAGTTACATTAGCCTTGTAGCTCCAGTACTAAAGTAAAGTTCAAATCTTTGGGCTAAGAGGGGAAACTTGTCCAAATAATCACTTAAACAGTTAACAAAGAGAAGAACCTGGAAGTGTAGAGTTATTGTGCTGAAAACAACTGCAAAACATAGCAGATTATCCTAGCGGGCAGAGTCAACGCTGTAAGCTTTAGTTATGCTTTCTTACAAGACACAAAAGACAATATGCACATTCTTGACGTGGCAATGTGACATTGCTTACTGTTCAAAACTCTGAACATAACATGGATATCTTGGATTGACCCTGCAAAAAATCATCCTGACCAGTATAGTGGCTTAAAGACATTTACATCATTTAGCAGATGCTTTTATGACAGATGTGGGTGAATGTAGGAGTCTTGCCCAAGGACTCTCGTTGGTGTGTGGGAATTGATCCTCACTTTCCTGCACACTATACCAAACGCCAAACCCCTTCCATCGAAACCTACACTGTATCAACCAAGCAATCATCCAAATGTCTAAGCCTTTTCACATTTACTTACGTGACATCCGGACAAGTTACAATGATCACTATATTACTCATCCTTTATAAACTCCACGCAGCAAAATGCAGCTAAAATGTCCTCTAAAGCAACACTGATTGCTCTAGCTTAAGCTGTAAGTCAGCTGGGATAAACCGAAGCAGTTCTAATCACTGCAGAAGGAAATCTCCTAATCTCACACACAAAAAGGTGATGCAAATTTCAATGCAAAAGCTTTGCGCGCAAGTCAAAAGGGATTGGCTGTTTGCCTGAGGTTGAAGCAAGCAAACGCACACACACACACACACACAAAAACACACACAATACCTGAAGAGCTGACTAATCTCATCCAGGTCAGAACTGAAGAGGGGCTGAGTGGGACACCAGCTAAGACTGAGAGGGTGAAAAGGATGAACCAAACCAAACACAGGCACGTTCAGTTAAAGGGAAAGGGTAGTAAAAGGCATTTGCTCTCAACATGTTTGAATCTGAGTGAGGTTGAATGAAAATGAACTGAAGTTTGTGAAGTCACGACAGAGGAAAAATGCACAATTAGTTCTCTTTGGACCTACAAGGCAAATATCTTTACACAGCAACCTCCAACACATTTTCCGTACCATTTAGAGATTTCATGACACATGCATTATCACTGAATAACATCAACAAAGCAATACTTCAGTATTTATGAATAGCTAAATACTTAATAGTGTCAGTTTTCACAAGATGGAATGTTCATTCATTCATTTTCTGTAACTGCTTAATCTTTACTAGGGTCTTGGGTTCCTGGAGTCTATCCTGGGTTCTATGGGCACGAGGCAAGGACACACCCTGGGCGGGGCGCCAGACCACCACAGGGCAACGATGGAATGTTTTATGAAGTAAAGATATTAACATAAGAAGTCATAAATTAAATTACAGCCATTTGCTCTATTTATAACTCTGTCATGAAGCATAATTTTCAAGTAACAGAACATGTACGGCAGGGCCTAGTTAAAAACGCTGTATACCAGATTGAGGACAGCTTTTCTTGACTTTAAACTAAAATGGTTAATAAAGATACCTGTTTTCCCATATGTGGCAAACAGTATTTGTGCCGTTTAATTCAAGCAGAAATATACAGAAATTTGCCTTTGCCATTTAAATTGCATTATTTGGAAATGATGCTTTATAACAATGCTATAAATGGAAAAAAATATTATTCCCTGCTTAAGCGTATGTTATGAAGTCCTTATGTAGGCAGACTCCATAGAACCTGCTTCTTTTTTTTTTCTTCTTGCTGTTCCATTTAAAAAGTAAGCACCAGGGCTGCCTTCATAATTTCACGGAAGTTCAAATAGTAAGTCGATAATTCAAACAAACTTTCAAAACTGAAAGTCAAAACAGCAAATCAATTTTACAGTTTAAGTTCCAGAAGGATGGATAAAGAAGTTTCTAAAAGAGGCTATACCTTCGTCTGTGAAAGACAGGCTTTTGGTCCCCAGTACTCCGTGTGGAGCTAGAAACAGACAGATGAGGAAGATGAGAAAGGGCTGAAGTGTGATGAGTCAGTGTTGGACGACTAAACATTAAAATAAAGATGTGCAGATGACAGTAATCAGAAATCCAGACTAATTACTGAGCATGCAGTCATGTAATGAGTTTATAGGCGACAAAAAAGATGAAGAGAGAGCAAAGGATGTAAAGTGAAAAGAAATGCCTGGCTTGGATGGATGCACCTCTTTAGAGCACAGGCTCTAAAGTCATTCAATTATAAAGATCATCATTCCTGATATACAACCTTCATAATTAATGTGGTGGCACCTACAGCTGCATTTACCATTGTGGACACAGCTAACTTTTCTCATAGTTTTTACAACAAATTTTGATATTTAAAATGAACAGTCAGACAGACATATGGGTGCAATTTTTTGCTTTACATCCTCAACTGAACAATCAAAAGAGATCCCTTTAAGAAAAAGGTGTAAAAGGAACAGAAGTAATCGAGTTTTCACTCTGTTATAACCAGGAATATTATGCTGGGATTCAAGAGTAAATGCTAATATATCGGAATGAACAGAATTTGAGTGATTCACTTTGCATGTATTCCCACCAAAATTGTTTTATTATTGGGGATTAAAAGCTTTTGATAGCTAATGCATTTCTGTGTGTTTTGACTCACGTAATTGAAGCACACTCACCTGCGCTGGTTCATGTCTGCTTCTCCCCCCTGGTTCTTGCCAGGTCCCCAGCTGTGGCGACGGAACGGAGAGAGAGAGCGGACGGTAGAGCGGAAAAGAGAGGAGCGCAGGGGAACCTCCGATAGACTGTCTTTCGCTTCTTCTTCTGCCTCTCCTGCACCTCCCCCTGCACCTCCTCCGGCTCCTCCTCTTCCTCCCCCTCGTCGCACCTCCTCTGAGCTTTCGGCGGAGGAGCTGGGGTGGCCCAGACTGGCTGTATCGTCCGTGGACGAGCAGGACACGGACGCCTCGCTGGTGCTGTCGCCAGGGCCTAACGCCTCCTCGGCCTGAAGGAGGGCACAGAGAGTCATTCACATTACAGGGATGTACAGGCAGAACTTTACTGGGTGAACAGGCAGAATATTACTGGGTGGCACCCCTAACGTGAGCATAGCTATGTCTTGGATTCAATGCAGTGCATTGTGAAATGTTTCAGTAAAATCTATCACTGTTTTTGATAGTATTTTTGTAATTTGGCAAGACAATGATAATATATATAATATGTAATAATAACTTTTGCCTGCTCCTATCGACCCTCGGAAAAACTGAAAAGTATCCATATCACATATTTTTTTCGCTGTGTATTTTTCGGTACTAAAGAGGCACAGTCTGTTTCATATTTTTTACTAGACCTCACACATATCCAGTATAAGGCCAAGCAATTTTGATGAGAACAGCCAGCTCAAATTTCATGTGTGTTTTCTCAGCATCACACACCAGTCTCTTATCAGGTTTACCATCATTCAGCGTTAGCCACATAGCAGTAGCGTGTCTTGATAATAAACGTTGCGCTAGTAGGTTATTTCAGGACAGAAGTCTGTTCACACTAAACACAGATGTGAGTCACTTACGAGCAACTGTAAATGTGAAGTAGCAAAAAAATAGCACTAAGGTTCATCATGTGAATTTAGCCAGCGCATATCAGGGCAGTATCAACACATCACAGAGCTGAAATATCCCCGAGATGTTCTTTGGTGATCCCCCTGCCTTTTACCAGGTTTAGTAAGTCTGTTTGAGCAGGGAAACCTCCAAACGGTGATCAACACCGTATGCAGAATGGTGCAGAACCCCTAACGTGACAGCCAAAGCAGATGGCATGGCTGGACTTTCTCAAAGATCACAAAATGTCAAAAGCCTCTGCAACTCATATATCATATCAGTCTGACAATAGTCACACAGACAGGCTTTGTTCCACCCACGCTCTGGTTTTATTTATCTGATGGACTTGAAAAGGTCGAGACTTCTCTGGTTTTCCAGCAACTTTTGGTTGGTTTTATATTTGTGTTAATTCATTTACACCATAGAATGGAAAGTGTTTTAGCCAGTCACAGACTGTAAAGCTAAAGGTTGAGCAAAAACATGTAAGCTGACTATAATTAATAGTCCCTGAAGTTTGCTTCATTTTACACTCGAGCTACAAAATGAATGTACAAAATTAAAGTCCCACTAATTTAATACAACCTTCTTTATAGTTCTGAGTCAAGCGTGTGGGTTCTTTAAGTAACGAGGTGACTAAGTCTCTGAAACGAGACTTCGAGGGGATTATGGGGCAAAAGTTTCTGACCCACTGTATGCAGCCAGCAAACCCACACACAAACCTCACAAACTCAAGCATGCACCTGGACTCACACTGAGTATATTCAAACACACATACACACACACACACACACACACACATACATACACACAAACACACACACACACATACAGAAGGCTAAAATAATCCCAAGGTGTTGGGTGTGAGGCTCTGGCCAGGCCATTGTGCTGTGCAGAGGTAGCGTGAGAGAGGAGGCGGAGAAGGCTCTGTGCCTCTAATACACACATAGAGGGTTTTGTTGGGGCTCTGGGGGATGAAAGCTTTCCATTCATGTGCCCCAAAAAAGGGCTTCCAGCGAATGTGTGTGGGAGGAAGCTGAGGAGCAGGGGGCGTATGTGAACGAGTGCGTGAGCAAGTGTGTGGGTAGGGTGGTGGCTTGACAGAATATAGGGGAAATTATAAGCATCATGGTCTCATGACCTTTTAAGCTAAATGTCCTAGAAATCCATGGTCACATAGATCGAAAATAAAACACTAGGTAAAGCACCGTAACTCAGAAGAAGGCAAAAGAACAGAAGAAGAACTGCAAAATATCTCAAGATGAACAGCAAAATATCTGAGCTCTTTCTAGCCACACATGTAGTAGTCAAAACATGTTCCATGCAAAATACTATAATTGCAGAGGTAATCTGGTCAGAAATAACTACTTTTCAAGCAAAGATTTTCAAAATAAACACCACCATAATGTGACATGCTCATTATTATGTGACAAAAAGCAAACAGATGAATGAAATGACTGTAATAAAACAATGAGAATGAAGAGAATGAAGGTTTTGTCCTCCTTCAGCAGTCCACGGATGTTTGACAACAATAACTTACTCTAAACGAACGACATTTTTTGGTCAAAGAATTGTTTAATACAAATATTCTTTAGGATAAAGAAAAACTGACACCATTTACTGAACAAATGTGTATTGTCATGTTTTATGCTGTCTGTCATTTCCAAAAGCAGGGCTTTAAGGCATTCTCTCTCTTTCTCACCTTTCTGAAGACATTGTCCTCTCCCGTGTCTGTGCTGATGAAGCCATCTGTATCACTGCCGGAGTCTCTCAGTGTAGTGCTGCCTGTACTGTGCCGGGCTTGTGAACGTGGACTCTCTGCAACACACACACACATACACATGTTCATACACACACCCCCAGACCACTTTCACTTCTCACTTCTCACGCTTTTTCAGAAGTGAGGGAAAAAAAATTCTCAAACATTTAGAGGGGTTGATATAAAAAGACTGTCTAAAAGTACTGATGCTGGTTTTAGTGCACTTTTAAACAGCTGCTTCTGCCAAGTCAAGAAACTTTTTAATAAGAGCTCCTAAAAAAAATTACATATTCTTACCGCGTCCAGTTTCTTGTTGACTAAAGCCCTGTGGAATAGTTCCTCATATGATGGCATCCCTAATGGTCACGTCAGTTCTAAGTTAGGCACATGCAACTCAGAGTGAAGCATCAGGCAATGAGGGGGAGGGAGAAACCAAACACACCTCAACTAGGTTCCTTCATCTGAATTCTCCCAAGTCTCCCTTCTTACTTTACCATCTATCATGACAAATAACATAGATGTTATGTTTTTAGCTTTTTGGTGGTGGGTGGGTTGGGGACGGGGTATTCAACTGTATTCATGGCTCCCCTTATCATACTATTCATACAAGCTGAGAAGGTGAGGGCTCCACATATTTCATGAGGCACATGAAGCACCACTGCATCTTTCCAGGCTGCCACTAATGCAATGTAGTTGGACAGCTCAACAGACATTTGTTACATAAGCTAACATCTTGAATGAAGGGGGAGAAGGATGGTCAGATGGTCTGAGAGAACGAGAACAATTATGCTGTCTTGGGCTCCCGGCCACGGACTGCTAAAGTGATCAAACTCACATCTTTATCTTCCAACATAAGGACCTAAACGGTGATTTTATGACATAATCACACTTTAAGTTGGGCTAATGACAGGACTTACTTAACAGGAAGCATTAAAATGAATAACTGAATAGTAAGACTGGGCTTTATTGGGTTAATTGTAGTTTAAAAGGCTGGAATTCAGCTCTAAGACTAATTCTGTGGTGCAAGCACAGGGGCATCTGGCAGTATAGTGTGAGCTTTGTCAGCTGTCACACACACCACAGGTGCTATGATGGCTTGAGAAAAAGGGGAGGGGCCACACTGGGGCCTCTATAGCCGTCCTTTGTAAACATGTGTGTTCTGCCGAGAAACAGTGATTCAGTAAAATGTGGCCTTTTACTGTTTGTTTGTGTGTTTCTATTAAGGCCTCAACTAGGATTTGCTGAAAACCATGAAGAGATCATGTTTAACATGCAAGTGATATATCTGATTAACATGCATCCCTCATTTCCACACAAATACAATATATTAAGACATTTATACATAGAAATAAATAAACGAAGACAAAATGAATAAAGAAAATTCAAGCACTTTTTTGCATCGTGGTGTTATTTGAAAGCAGTGATGGGCAATATGGGTGATTTCATGGTACCATCTGAATTATTTCAATAATGAAAAAGTTCCATCATTCTGTATCAAATTTCCAGATCTCCACAGTCAGTCTTTAGTAAGCCACTTCAGTCAAAATCAAAAATCTAGATTACTAACGGCTGTCTAAATTACATTCTGTATGCATGTTATTAATGTTAGCAGTGTATTGTCGTCAGTAAATATGCATAAAAACAACATGCATATTTCCAGGTTTAAGCCACACTTTCCAGTAATTTAAAAGATGGCATTGAAGAAAAAGTAGCATTCAGGAATCAGTACTGAGGTAAGGCTTTGGTATGAGTATTTAAAAGATTGAACAACATGCAGCTTTAAATACGAATGCAAATACATCTTTTCACATTAAGTCACACCAAAATGAACTAGTGAAGGTTTTTTTGATATAGCAGGTTTTGCTACGACAGCAACAATATGTAATATACACTTAAATAATATATTGCTCAGCTTATTGTTTATTTGTCTTGGGGGACTGTTTATGATGTACTATCACTGTATAGATCATATGGGAAAAATTAATATAAGAGGTTCATTTTTGCACCAGTATCTCCTTATTTATAAGGCTGCATTTAAAAAAAATTCAGAAGCACTGAATGTTAGTTTTTTAACTGAATGCTAATGCTAATTCTATTTGTCCTCAACTGAGGGTTTATTATCATCAAGAATAGGACTCAGAATAAACAGATCTGCTCTGATCCACTATGCACTTTACCCAACACAGTGACCAATCAAATAAGTCGCTCTGGACAGTTATGCTTGTGAGTACAATCCGATTGGGATAACAGAATTATAACGCATCAAGGATGAAAAAAATCTTCAAGACTTCACAAGTGTGCCTTTAAAGAACCAGCAGGTGACAATTTCACTGCTACACTTTCCACCAACGCAATTTCATCTAATGTAAAGGAGTTATTATCTATAGCACATCCTGCCTCGCATCCTGTCATACTGACCTCAAAACATCAAAGCTGAAGCCAGGCCTGCATACAGCTGGTGCAGACAGAACACTATCACACAATGACATCATTCTCCTCTGGAGCAGACCTTGGCTGAAGAAGCCTGCTTCACCATTCAGCCATCTCTGATCTGACTCACCCTCAAGCCTTTTTACTGCCTGCATGACTTTTTATTGAACCGTGGATTGTTCCTTTTCAGTTTCACCATAATACACTGACCTGTTCATACCTAATAAACGTGTAACACTTCCTTGGAAATGGGCTTCTTGTAGCTTTACTTTTGATTTACTATCAAGAAAAGCTATGAAACAAAAGCATAATAGCTGTGTTTCGGCTTTAAAGTTGACTACTTCCAAGCAGTGGAATCACAATATTCTTCTCATCCAACTCCACTCATGAGGCCATTATTCATGATGTACATAAAACAATGTATTAATTGTCATTCTGTCAACAACAGTTGAATTAGAGTACCAAAACTGAAGAAAGAAGAACAAAACCAACATTTATACGTCTTTCAGAATGGAAAAACCTGAGATGGAAATCAACATATATCATTCTCTGAACAATACCTCACACATACAAAGTGGTACAGTTCTGCGTGTCCTAATTTAACATCAAAAATGTTCGCACAATATAAATTTCCAATTATGTACAAAAAAGCAAAGAACAATAAAAATGATGCTATGACAGCCAAAATATAGTGCAAGCCTTGATGTATTTACTTACTCACTACTTATTATTTATTTAACATGACTATGAAAGGGTAGAACACATGTAGACTCACCTGTGGACTCTGAGCTGTGCCGTGTCTCTACAACCCTGTTTTGCGTGGAGGCCTGGGAGCTGTCAAGACAGAGAGAGTCCCTCTCCCTGTGAATCTAGAAACAGAAACAGGAAGACGGTGTCATAGCGGAGCATGTGACTGTCTGACTGGAAATTGTGGGCTGACTGCCGCATATTCTAATCACACATCTTACAGTCACACCACAGGCCACCATAAAACACTGCGGTGCCAAAAACCTCTGTAAAGCAATGCATATCTCGGAGAAATCCTCCTTTTCTGTGTCCCTCCGAATCCAACAGATTTGAAAGGTGAAACGAGTACAAAGCTGATTTGTTTAGGTCACAGCTGTGAAGTTGATATTCAGATAATAAACACTGTCAGGCATCATCAAACCACTCTGAAAAATGAACTACAAAAATTGTACTTTGAATTTCAACATGAATTTCAGTCTTTCAACATGAACAAAATCAGCAGAATGACTGCCAAATGTAAGTAAACCAGTCCTGACTGAACTGAGGAAGTACATTCACTGCCTCCCTTTCTCAGAGTCTTCAATGACACGCATTGTCAGAACCTGCAGACAACATGAGGTTGCATTCAGTTTGTGGTTTCATTGGACCATATACTCTAGACCTCCAAAACAGCTGTGTTTCAGCCAGCACAGACCACACACACCACTTGACACCAGCTCTGAGTGAAAAAACACCAACTTCAGCAATCAGGGTGCCCCCTAAAAGTGGGTATCCAAACAAACAAATGTGCCATGGTTTGGAAGAACATGTGCTCATGGCTTCAATATGTTTAGAGACTGAGACTCACTAAAGTCTGTAATAGAGGCTTCATTAATAGTTAATTTGTCAGGACACACACTGTGATTGCTGAAAAATTTTCATCTTGTTCCCCCCAAAAATAACACAATGGTAATACAGTGGTTGTCCATCAATGTGAAGTGGAATTCATAAAGCCCTTCATTTTCATACAAGGATAAGGATTTTTGAGATCGGCCCAGTTTTAAAAGAGGCCAAAAGTCAGATTTCAATATAGATCCCAAGGATCAATTTCTGAGGCCAACTTTTATTAGCCTTTTTATTTAAACCCACAGCTCAAACATGAACGTATGAGACACATTCTGTACATTCTCTTAGCCAAAGTTGCAATATAATTAACATTATTTCCTATTTTATGGACCAAACTGGTATTTTAAATTCTTAACAAACCAATCAGTTCCCTTTAAATGACATTATCCAAATAAAGCATTACATGGAAAGTTAGAGGTAACACACTACTTAACCTAAAAGGGCAGCCGCAGAGGCTTCACTAATAGTGTATTTGTCTCGATATAGACTTTCTTCATACTTTTACAGACAGTCCATGAATCTTGTTACATGACTGTAATGCAGTGGTTGTATGTGCATATGAAGTGGAAATCAAAAAGCCCTTTTTTCATACATGATGAAGTATTTTTTAGAGGTCGACCCAGTTTTAGAGGTGGTTAAAAGGCTGATTTTAATGTAGAACTCTTTACAACCAATTAGCCAACGGTCAATTTTTGCACCGATTTTTATTAGACGTTTTTAAAAACTCACTAAACTTTTTTTTTAATTTTAGCCCCAATTCACAAAATGCTACCAGTGTGAAGGGGGAAGAGTAGCAAGTGGGTCATAGGCCATCTTTTCAAAATGCCACTAATGCGGCATCATTGGACAGCTCAATATATGACTCTTTTTAGCTAGAGTGATCTAATGCATTTCTCTTTGATCTCTTTGCCTCGGATACGTTGAAAGGCACTTAAGAATACATTAAAATGTAATTAATATTTGTTAATAACTGCCAATTCTGTTCCATCAGCTAATAGGACGACTGGTGATCTGAAATAGCAAGGCAACTTTGACCAGTTGAATAGACTAAACTTTTGATCTCCATGATGAAATAAAGGTGAATACAAGTACTCAATCAGTAATGTTTACACACTTCTCATGTTACACACACTATTGAGCAGGAAAACCACAGAGGACAAAGCTCCCCCAGTGGCAAGTGGGTATAAAGGCAAACTACATGTTCATCTGTTTGAACCAGACTGGAAGAGCCCCTCTGCTTTATGACCTCACCCTATTTAGTAAAAGAGCAGATAACAGGTTTTTCCAGAGCAAGGACATGCTAAAGTGCCCACAGAGAAGTCATGATTGTGTAAATAAAGCAAAGAGGGAGAATGATGAGAAGAGAACCAGGAGAGAATGGGGGATAGGCAAATAAAATTGACTGCATTTCCGTCTTAGGCAAATTATATTGTTTGTAAAATGTTGTTGTAATATTGGCCTACATACTGATACCACAAAAAGCTATATGCAAATGAGCCAAGTAACCAATAAGTGTGTTTTTCTGTGCACTGAGAGGTCCTGATCCTCTAGTTGAGTGCCTCTGTAAGTGTACTGATTAATTAATCGAAAAAATACAATTATTTTGGTCAGCAAAATGCACGCCCAGCACAATTGCAATGTACAGCAATATAATCACAACACTACTGTACAGTCCTACCATAGGCCTACAGCTCAAATGAGTTTTGAAGCATTTCAGGGTCGAGCGGGGGTCAAATTTCTCCCCCTGGCTGGTGCTTAATTATGTTTACACCACTAGAACTTGTAAAAAAAAAAAGCAGAGTGGCCCTGCACAGCTTTAAAGCAATTAACAATACACAACGCCTTATTGATGGACCCTTCCCTGCTGTGGTACTGAGTAGCCACTGTGTCTTTGAGACGCCAGCTGAAAGAGAGAGAGAGAACACAGCCCTCTGTTGTCCCACACACAGGCCCCAGGAACTGCCTCCAGAGAGCCTAGATAGTGCTCAAACACACATACACACACATATACATTCACTCAGGCCAGCACTCTGTGGTTCCCACCACAGTTCACACCAGTATCATACAGTGACCACAAGGGCGGCATGATGTGGATAAAATACAGTACTGTGATTCTACCGATGTGTATGCATTGCAATACGGCTTGCTATATTTCAAAACTAATCAACGAACCATTAATGTTGCCTTAATGATGGCTGGGATGGGCTCCAGACCCCCCCACGACCATGGATAAGGATATGAGTGTCAGAAAATGGATGTGTGGATAGATGGATGATTAAAGACTGGCCTGCAATATTATCACCAAAATTATTTGTTGGATAACATTAACGGCTTGATTTATCCAACTCACATTTGGAGCATCTGTGATGTTCAGGATAGTAATTTATTAGACATCAGTGTTGTAATATTAGGCTAAGAATTTTAAAAAGGGCCCATGTCTTATATGTTTCTTTGGATTTTATGTTTTCCCATTTCCTTAGTGCACATGTGTTTATGCATCAACTAATCTTTACACTACCACCCCAGTCTCTCTTCATCACATAGTATTAAAACCAGCTGTTGCTGCTACTGTGTCTTTAAGACTCATATGTATGAATGAGCTCGGTTCTGATTGGCTGCCCTGCAGTGTGCCTCATTCAAAGCAGAGTACAGGCTTGATCTTCAGTGAGAATGGGTTAAACTTCTGTAGACTGAATGAATATAAATATGATTTTCATGTTTTTATGACATCACAAACACAGTGAATTCAAAACAAGCTGTTCGTAGCTCAGCTTCCATATAAATGGACTGCATGGACTGTGGAGTGAACAGTTTTTACAAACATAACTGTTAGTTAAAAAACATTTTCAACCATATGGGCTCTTTAAATGATTTCTTGGAAAGCTTTACAGGCTCCTGGAAAAAATGTATCACTATGAATATATCAGGGATACAGACTCATCGAAAGGAACTAGGAAACCTAAGGGTGTGCCGATCTTTTTATGGCTGATTTCAATGTAGATTTCTTTACAATCAATTTGTCAGTGGTCATTTTTTTGTTATGATTTTTATTAGCCTTTTTTCTCAAACTTATATGGACATATGTGACACTGGCGCATTTTCTGTATTTTTCTAGCTAAAGCTGCAATATTATTATCATTATTTCCTCTTTTATTGGCACAAAGAAGTCAGTTAAATAAATAACCCTTAAAGTAACACTAATTAAAAAACACTACATGAAAAGTTAGAGGCAATGGACTATTTAGCCCAATGAGTCCCACATGATTATGATACAACATATTTTGGTACACAGGTGTAGTAGCAGCAGTCAAATGCAGGGCTGACATCCTCCATAGAAAGTTGATCTAACTGCATTTTCTGTCCAGGAAATGTATTTTTATGGCATTCTCTTTGTAACATTAAATAAGTATGCATACATGTGGGACAGACTGTATTAATGTCTATTTATGATATCTAACAAGCTGAAACATGCTGCAAATGTGCATCCTCCTGAAGCTGATAAAAAACCAGCATGATAAAATCATCTGATTGCATGAATGCTGCACCATCTGCATACTTGCTTACATGTTTAAACACTGGCAAAAGATTTTCAGTTCACACCGAGAGCTCTCATATCAGTATTTTACTCAGTTCCAGACCACTCACTTCAGCCCTGGTCTTAACACGGTATGTGCTCTGCTTCCTTGCATGCTGCCAGATATGGCCTGAGGTCCCTCACCAGAATCTGGCACCACTGCTGTTCTTACTGCATATTTGCAGGACCAGGGGAAGGAGCGTGAACGGCGCTGCCAACACAGCTTGGTCAGAAGCGGAACGTTCAAAAATGCACCCAATAAAAACACAGATGGTTTAAAAATAAGCGGACTTAGGACAAGTCCTTGATGTACGCCTCATTCAAAAGGTTGGGAAAAAAGCTTAAAGCCCCGTCACCACAAAAAAGAGGGTCAAGGCAACTATTCTGATCAATTAGGAGGATCATTCGAAAGTATTCTGTTGCTTTCGGTAACTACACTGATGCTATGTTCTAGGAGAAGGATTTGTGAGTCTTGAAAGTGCACAGGGCTGAAAGTGCTGCCGAACGCGAGGATGGCGAATCCAGTCAAAGTGCAGTGGTATGAAGTCACTTGGCCAAATGCCCCGTTTCCATCAGTCTCTCCAGGCTGCGGGCCAAAGGAAACCGTTAGGATCTAAACACAGGCTCCCAGACTGCCACCAAATTCAAGCTCCCCTCACCCCTTCAAACCATGCAGTCTCCCACACACACACATACAATCTACCGCCACAGCGCTGCTTTGGGCCATCAGAAAGCAATTGGCCCAGTTAAACAGGGAAAGGTATCCGGCCTTAAGGAGTCATTAAGTGGTGCGGGCTTTCAAAACCATATAGTCTACTGTCTACTGACTGACTGATTCATTATAGCCTTCTCCTTTCAGCCACAGGCATTTAAGTTGGAAGGCAAGCAGAGATGACAAGTCAAACTTTAAGGAATCATTAAAAACTGACATTGTACTGGCCTTGTTCATAAAAGGGTTTCAGAAAGTCATAGTTAATGTATGTGGTGCAAGAACATCTTAAACATTTAAATCTAAGTTTCTTTAGGGTCCAGGCCAAGCTGTAGGACTCTCTGACTCTCTGAAGAAAAAGTTTGATGGAACTGGATTAAAAAAAAAAAAAACGCCTGTGACTCAAATCTTGCATCATATCAGCTATAACACAACATTCTCAAGCTCAACAGCGGTTGGTTCCCAGGCTCAAGTCTGGAGGACCACATTACACATCCAAAATGAAACCCCACCCTGCACAAACTCACACACACATACACGCACACACACACACACACACACACACATACACACACACACATACAAACTCTCTCAGACAGAATGACCATATGGTTCCGCTGACACTCCATCACAAAGCTACATGTCATCAAAGATAAAATCAACAATAGCAACACAACACCATCATCTCCAGACTCATTTCAGACAGGTTGTCCAACATGTGGCATTGACTTCTTTTTCACAGGGGGTTTTCTACCAAAGCTCATGATAAATGAAGACAAGACACACTTGCAAATTCTCTGAATGTTCTATTAGCCGAAGTTGCAGTATGCATAGTCTTAGCAATTTATAAAAAGCGTGACACTCCTTACCTTTATTAAAACCACATCCACATCTCGTGCCCCTTTTGCACATAAACTGTACCTCCGCTTGTGTCGCTCGTACATGTTCCCCGCAAATACAAGGAAAAGTCAGTGCACAGAATGGAGCTTATTTCCAACATGAGGTCCTCACGAGCAAAATCTCTGCTGCTAGAGCTTTTGGAAAAATGAGAAGCTCCTAATCTTTCACATCTGTGTGAAGAGCCGGCCCCTTTCCCTCGCTCTGCCCCCCCCAACTCCCTCTCTCTATATCTCTGTCTCTCTGTCTCTCTCTCTTTCTCTCTCTCTCTCCCTCTCTCTCTCTGTCTCTCTCTCCCCCACTCTCTGGCACACACTCATGCAGTTGCTTTTTCTTTTGCTAATGTGTATCCATTCATACACACCCTCTTCTTGTCTGTCTCTGTAACACACATACTCTCTCTCTCTCTCTCTCTATCTCTCTCTCTCTCTCTCTCTCTCTCTCTCTCTCTCTCTCTC
>JBBIGA010000038.1:579194-607395 GCA_037576975.1 Alestes dentex
CTCTCTCTCTCTCTCTCTCTCTCTCTCTCTCTCTCTCTCTCTCTCTCTCTCTCTCTCTCTCTCTCTCTCTGAATCACACCTATGAGCTCAGCGAGGAAATCTGTTCAGGGTGACTGATTAATAACGAGTCCCCCGAATGCCCACCCTGGGACACTCCTGGCAACATAAATTCAGTGAACAGCTTGCCATGTGTACACACACAACAAGACACACCCATCTTGCTTTTTTTTTTTCTTTAGCAAAAGGGAACCCGTCTACGACTGCTTTCACAAAACAAGGCAACACCTTACAGCCATTTTTCCCATCTGCTAATGATTCCCAAAGCTGAGATAAGCAGAAATCGCAGCTTTGGCTTGGCAGGATGAATCTGCAAGCAATTTTACGGAGAGATTTTCAGGGCTCAAGGACTGAAATGTTGAAACAGGGCCAGTGGTGGAACAGACAGTCCTGAGGACAGAAAATCAAGCAAGATTGGACCAAATCAAGCAAGACAGCACTGGACTCATCCCAATGAGGACTAGAATTAAGGTCTCTAAACATGGAAGTCTCATTTTTTGCGTGCATATGAATGGAAAACATGCCATTAGGGGTTTAACAATTGGCAAAATTCATAATTCTGTTCAACACAGTCTCAGTTCAAGTGTTTCGGAGAGCTAATGTGTCATGCTATTTTGGAGGGGAGCTGACATGCTGTGTTGGAAATAATAAGTTTGCTAATTAAGTTGAATAAGAGTTAGCTAGCTCGTTAACTGTCATCAGGCAGCAAACTTTAGTATTGAATTTCTCAAAAACTAATAGCCTACAAAATGGCCATGTTAGCTGAGCAATGACTGAGCCATAGTTTGTTAGGTAAAGATTATCATTTATCCACATGGATCTACCAAGCTGACCAACTTTAGATAACATTACCAATGGAGGCTAAATGTCTGCTTTTGTCTTGAAAAACATCTGTATTTTAAGTGAGTTGGTCCGTTGGCAATTTTCCTACCCTTTAACTAACATTTATTAAACTGGTTTAGTTAAACATCAACAATAACAATCAACTCAATTAAAAAGTTTATAAATTCACTTTTGACAAAAATGTTAGGTCCTAAGACTAAAATGTATTGTTTCCATTAATGCCCTAAAAAATTCACAAGTACAGTATTATATGATAATGTTCTAGCAACAAGCTAATATGTTAGTTCTGATGTAATATGCCATTACGGGGAATGTGCTCTTCCTTCCTGCTTTCAATTTTGAAGTAAAAGTGAAGCAAGCTTTTAGTTATTGAAATATATAAAATTATTTCAAATTTAAACACTTAAATAAGGTGGGTGTCTCATTGGTCTTGGTTCATTTCTATATTAATCAATGCAGCACATACAGCATTAAACTTGAGGTTTTTTTATGTGTATATTAATTTATATGTAACACATAAGTGTATATAACATGCAATACATACAGGCTTATTTAATACAATACACTCCACACATTTCAAATAATCTTCATAAAAACCATTTCCCAAATTAAATAAAATGCAAGCACCTTTATTTTAATTTTAAAAGTGATGATATTATCACCGGTGTGACATTAATACCTTTTTTATTTAAATTCCCTGTTTACACCATTTGTAAATGCCAGCGGCCCTAACTGTGTAAACATTTCATGACATATACAATCAAATATAAAAAATCATAAATAATATAGTAAAATAACCTAAATTACAGCAAGCATCTGTTTCAGAGATTTGAGGTTTTGTTACTATAGCAACAATATACATTTGGGAGGTGGGAGCAGGCGTCTGAAATGATCAGGATTAGGATTACCTGTGTTGGGGGATTCTTTCAGGTAGTGTTCACAGAACATGACTGTTGAGTGAACGGTGAGAAGGTTTTTATCTGAAGGTTAATGGTCCGCTCCGTGCTTTCATGGCCAAGCTAATTAACCTCATCCTCCTTCCAGGCAGCTTTACTGGTTCTTTTCACATAATAAAACCCTCCAGAGCTGCGAAAAATGACCCGTCGTCAGCTCTGGCGCACTGACGAATTACACTGCTTCAGTGTTCTCCTCCCAAAACCCTCGCTCGAGCACATGCAGTGTGCACATGGAACACAGAAACACACACACACACACACACTGCCACATGGCTTCCTGTTATCTTCCTTCTCTCTCCTACCCCCTCCAATTTGACTTCTCCCAAAAGTAAACACTTCCACATTGCTCCCTGACTTCACACACCAGCTCTAACTCCGCTCTGTTTCTTTGACTAGACACAGACAATAGAAGCTGTTTTGCTCTGCAACACCAGCTTGCTCTTCTTGGCACTCGTGAAGCTCTAAGAAACACATTGGATAAACAAAGTAGAAGTCGGAAACGTTGTCATGGAGAGTAAAGTCAATTTCATTAAGTCCCCTGCCTAAGAACACAGGGGTGGATTCTAATGTATACAAGTCACTGATCTGCGCGTGGCCGACAAAATCATAAAACTCAAAACGGGAGCACTCTTGTCATAAATATGTGTAAGACCCCACACTAGCTGTAGGTTTAAATCTAATCTAAAACCATTATTACTTCATGAAATTCTTATCTGTCTTAAACTAGGACGATCGGTTAAAGACAAATGAAGACGCCGCATGCGGTGCAAGATATATATCTGTGAATGGCACTAGGGGGAGCCAACCAAAACACTGCATCAGTGAAAAGTGCCTTTTATAAGGGCAAATACTGCCCCCAGTTGGAAACCCCATTACAATATACCCCACCTGGGAAGCTGTTAAAGTCTGTTAAAGAATTCATTTGGAGATAAAAAGAAAAAAAAATACTCAAATGGTTTCTGTGGGAGAACACTGGAAGAGTGAGTATAAACCAAAAATTGCCATGCATACAAAGAACTATCTACACTGATAAGGACCATAGTCACTAACTGTCAATACAAGTTCACTCAGATAAGAGGGATGTTTTATGGATTGACTCAGACCAGAATAACAGAAAGAACAAGCTGATGCCAAATTAGAATAGATTCATGTCAAAATTTGAGGACATCCTGGATTTAAAAAGTGGGCATCATTTTAACATCTGTACAGTGATATGGATAAACAACACATCAGATTAAAAATATAGAACCTAAAGGATATTTAAGGAAACACTCTGGCCATAATGAACAATATAACCATCACTACATCTGCTGTAAAGCCCCACAGAGCAAGAGCTAATGACTAGGAAAGCCCACCTTGTGATGACATGTCTTGAGGCTGGGAGGAACTTTTGAAAACCTAAAACTGCTTTTGGAGTGAATTTCTGAGGCTAAGCTGTTTAAAATATATTTTTTTCATTAGCTGAAGAGTGCAGAATGCAGACAGCCAAAGAAGCAGCCTTGCAACTGTGGTAAATGCATTTTGGAAATTGTAGTTAGAGAACATGAAAATAAGAAAAAGAAACCAAAGCACTTTTTTCTGTTAAACTGAAGAGACGGACGCATTGAATATAATAAGGAATACGGCATAACTTGAAAAAATGTATTACATATTAGTTTTAGGCTGGAGTGGCCCTTTAAGACTTACTAAACAGTTTATAAAGTAACATATACTCACCATAGACGCTTCATTATCTGTGTTTATGTCAGGGTAAGTGGCGGTTTGAAGGTCCACGGTTTGATCTTCTGAGGAGATGTCTTTTTCTGTGAGGGCACATTTGGACATGGACAAGCACCATCAGACAGTCAGACAACTAGCTAATGGAGGCCGAGAGTCATGGCAGGATACTACATTTAATGAATTAACTTGACAAGTTATGGCAAATGTTAAGACTGCTGGGCCAAAGCCTGTCTTTAGCTTCCTGACTGAGAACGGAAAATATTGGCCATTTTTAGTGAGTGATTAATGATTTGAAAACAGTGCCAGTCTTTCAACAAAACAGACATTTTCTGAAAATAGCCGGTCCGTCTATTTGAGTTCTATTATGTAACCCTGCAGAGATAACAATAGCCATTAAAATATGGGTGTAGTCATGTACTTTTGGCTTTGACAGCGAATAACAAAAAAAAAGAATCGGCAGGAAAAGGGTTGAACAGAGTGCAACCTCTGCTTTGCTTTTCCTGGTTTATCTTGATGACATCACCTGTTGCTAAGCTACATTCTGTTGTAAATATATCTTGGGATGCATGAGAACGCCCTGCTTCCTTCTGGCTTGGATATGATGGAGGTACACATGTTCCTTTTAATGATTCCTTTGGGCATGGAAAGAAATAATTACTGTGCTTTGGTTAATAATAGGTGGAGTCCTTCATAGGAAGACTCTTTCACACTCTTCCTGCCATTGGTGTGACAGATGACCTAAGAGCATGCTTCATCGTCATCCTGTTCTTTTTATGACTTCATTGCCATTCATGTAAAAATTCATGTCCATGCTTTCAAAGGTGTAAAAAAGAATTGCAGCAAACATATGTGACCTAACATTGTGTAACACATAGGATTGCAGTGTTAGAACATCTTAGTACATCATTAGAAAGCATTACAGTTTGTATGTACTACTACAGTTTGTAATGTAATCCTTATCTGGTAGATTAGAACATTGTAAAAACAATGCTGCTTGCAATAACCTAATTAAAGCCCGAGTACTTGAGGTTTTAGAACAGCTCACCTTTCTGAAGACCACTGGTATGTGTATTCCCCTGTAGTTCAGTCTTTGTTTCCAGTGTTTCCCGTGTCTCAGTCAGTTCTACATCCACAGAATGTGTGTCCATCAACTCTGGTTTAGAGATAAGCCCCCTTCTAGGATCAATCGCACTTGACTGCTCTTCGAGTGAGAAAGAAATGTCTACTGTATCAGATACATTTGTGGTAGACAAAACACCACCCACAGAGTCGCTGTGGTCCAAAGATAACTCAAGTTGTTCCCCCATGATTGTTTGGCTGTTTTCAGCAGTTGTTGTGCCACTCAATACCTCTCTTTCTTCTGATTGGTCAACTGCAGAGTTTTGGGAAATAGCTCTCAGTTCAGGAACCCTTTCATTATTCTCAGGAGTGTGACTGTTTGCAGTAGCGCTGATGTCGCTCAATTCCTTTCTTTCTTCTGATTGGTCAACTGCAGAGTTTTGGGAAACAGTTTCCTGTTCAGGAATGCTTTCATTATTTTTTGTTGTTTGACAGTTTTCAGTAGTGATATCTGTCAGTTCTTCTCCTTTTTCTGATTGGTCAATTGCAGAGTTTTGAGTAGGTTCCTTTTCAGGAACAAAAGGAAAAAGATCCATCTCTTGCACCAGCTGAGCATCTGCACTTTCCAGGGTGATTTCTCCTGTCTGGTGTTCAAAACAGTCCTGACTCTCTGAAGAATGATTGTTCTCCGTGTCTTCTGGCAAAGTTTCCTTTATAGCCTGGCAATCCTCCGTTTGCTGAAGCGCATCTATGGGGGTGTCCTGCTCTGGACTTTCTTGCTGGTCATTGCAAGAAAGTCCCTCTACTTCTTTGGTCATACGGCAATCAGTTTCCTCAGGTTCTAAGGTGTCCTCACTGGTTGGTGTGGGAGACTCAGGCTCTGAGTCTACTTCAGGCTGTAAGACATCACCAGAGTTTTCTGACCTTTGTGTCTCACTCTCAATTCCTAATGCTATTACCTCCAGTGGGTCTACTTCCCCTGTGTTTGGTGGTTCTTCAGTGCTTGTTTCTGTTTTTTGCTCAGGAGAGTGGGAGCTGTCTGTCAAGGCATCATTAAGTGTCACTGAAGACTTACCATCCAGTTCAAAACCTGAATTACACATTTTCGCATCTTCATCTCTCTCTGCTTCTAAGGGTGCCCGAAGCATCTCAACAATTTCATTCTCTTGGTATCTTTCTTCTGTGCCATCAGATGTATCTCCATGGTGACCCGTTGTATCAGACTGTTCTTGAAGGCCTTCAGCTTTAGTACACAAAATAACAGGGGTACTTCCTTCTTGTCCATCAGTACTGTCTTTACCAGGTTTTTCCTGTTCATCAATTAATCGTTCATCTGCTGTTTGCTCACAAAAGCCTTCGCTGGCATCCAGTTCTTTCTGTTCCTCCAACGAATGAAGGGCATCTGCTGTAGAAGATGGACTTATACATATGGCCCCTGTCTCAGAATCGTTTTCACATGAGGTAATAGACGGTTGATCCACAGCTGGATGGAAATCCACAGGTTCCTTGCTTATTGCCCCGCCCTTCTCCTCTGGTTCTAAAGAACTAACACTCTTCTTCTCCAAGTCTTTCTCATCATCGCTTTCTGCGCCTTGGGAACACGATTCCACATCAGAACTTTCAGGTGTGTCCAAAGACTGAGTGATTCCCATTTCTGCTGCTGTTGTTGCTTTCTGTTCTTTGTCCTCCAGAAGCTGGTCCTGCTCTGGCCTCACAGAGTTGCACCCCTCAGCCTGGACCTCCCTTTTAGGCCCCTCAGGAGTGTTCTGTGCTTCACAGACCAAGTCCTGTACTCTATCAGTTTCCTCTGCCTCCTCTCCACAGGATGAGGTTTGGTGGGTTGTGCTGTCGCCCACAAATTTGCTCCGTAAGCAGTCAGCACTATCTTCCTCTTTTCTCAGGTCTTCCACACATGCAGCTGCACTTTGTGCCTGCACTCCGTAATCTTCCTCAATGTTTTCACAAGTACACACCCGCTTCTCGTCACTGCTGCTATTGTCCAAGGGAGGTGCGGGATCGCTGTCACACTCCCTCTGCCGAAGTGGACCTGGACAACAGCCGCTGCACTCGTTTTTGTTTCCTTTCACACATGCAGGAGTGCTCACTTGCTCTCTGGTATCGAGGGAGTCCTGCTGTGGCTGTTCAAAACAGGCCTGTCCTGTCTCTGGGTTGTCTGCACATTCTCCGGCAGTATGTGGTGACTCTGACTGTGCCTGAGGTTCAGAACCTCCCTGAAAAAGTAAAGAAAAGAACAGAGTTTTCTCTTGCTCAAGAAGGCTGCTATTTAAGTCTTATCAATTAGTGATGCAGTTAAACAAATCGTTGATTCGTTATCTCACTCTCTTGTAGTCTGAAAGCACCTTCAGAACATTAATTGTGCTTGCGCTGACGCACATTAATATATTGATGTAAATGTTCTCATTCTATGAGGTACATAATCAACATAAAAATAATTTATGTGAATAGTAGGGTTGACAAAACTATATACTGTAATAATATTTCATCAAACATGTGCAAACAAAAATAGCAATAGACCTGCTAATGTAATTCTAACAAACATTCTGACAAAATAAAGCAGTTCTTTAGAACTTTTATCATTATTTTTCTTCACATAAGCAAGCATATATGAGATTACTTAAGGTTTAGAGGTCATGTGAGGCGAGTGTGTGATGATTTAGGCATGCAGCTTGTGAGATGCTAGCTGGTGAGATGTATGCTTTCCATCTGTTGCTAGCTAAACTAGCTCCAGTGCATAACTTTGGATTCTAAATATACGGTACCCTGGGTGATTGGCTACATTTGGGGAGAAATTGGGCAAATTTGATTTCTATTGCTTAACAGAGAAAAAGGAGAAAAGAGTAGAAAAAGTAAAAGAGAGACAGATGACAGGGAAAGTGTAAAAGGCTGCTGGATAGCGTGACTCACCCCGCCATGAGTGTTGTGGTGGATCAGGCGGCGCAAATCTTGTAAATCTGCCTGCAGGCTGCCTGGAGCTGTGTCAGGCTGGGTGCCCACTGACAGGGAGTAGGTGTTCAGACACGAGTGGTGCTGCACCACACCAGCACCACAGGGGATCCGTCTACGTGTCTCTGTTCTATCCTGGGTACCCGTCTCCTCCCTGCCCAAAACATACCACCTATTCAAAAGACACACCCAAACAAACCCACTGGCAGTACACTCCTACATACACTCAAAGTAAAATATCTCAGTACTCAGTCCAATTCACTTCACACTGTTTACTTGCAAAGACACCAAATACAGATATTCCTCTCAAAGTAAAAGTCTGTGAGGTCTCCTCTCAGCTGAAGTCAGTTGGCTCTTTATGAAGTGTAATGGGTGAAACCCGTTCAGTCTGCCCTATGGTATTGCGCAATCCTGGGTGGAGTGGACTTTCTTCAGAGAGGCCGAATGAAAGACGTTAGTATTGCTCTCTGAATCATAGAGGCCTGATGTCACTAGAGTGGCCAAATGTGACATCAATTTTAGTGAAAATCACCCAATTATACTTTAATAACTGTTTCAAATGATGCAATCTGTAAACATGAAGTAACAAGAGGAGGACTGGCCATTTCACTCAAAAGTTGGCAGTTTCTAATGTACACAACAAAAACAAATGATTAATCAGATTTTTATATCCTTATTGTAATTTAAGTCTGCACAACTGAAGCTGATTATGCTTATGCATTCTGGATAATGTCTGAAGAATCAGGTTCAGACATTGTTCATAGTTGCCCTGCCACACAGCAGGAGGTTTTCCATATCAGAAACACTCATCTATTGGAAATACTGCATGTGGTTTAGGCAAGCATGGGATTTTAGTAAACCCTGCCAGTCATGAAGCCAGTTTGTAATTTGGTTGTAAACTGTCAAGTCTTTTGCCATCCCCTGACTTCCTCTGATATTTTGGCATTGGCCCTTACCTTCAGAAGTTCCTGAATCTCAATAATTATTTTCATTGGTTAGACATTATCACTGGTGTCTTCATGTAAATAACCCTTCTTCTCCAGCTTTGAATAGTTGTTTCCTTCTGATTTCACACCAGTCATGTGATAACCACCACTTGCTCAAAGGAATTCTCAAGAAAATGACCTTCTCTATTCACACATCAACTTTGTACGAGGACGCTGGAAAGGCTAAGTCTGTTCAATGTCTGGTCCAACCGATTTGGACATTTGCATTCACACTTGCAGCTCCTCTGGGTAATGTCTAGAAAGGGTCATGGTGGTAGTGCATGTGTGAAAGTGGCTAGACACAATGTTAAGAGCAGAGATGACAGAACGCATCACATTACAGAACAAGAACAAGAGTGAGTTATTTAGACTGGCTGGAAGGTAGAATAAGGACTCTAATATTAGAAAAACAGCATACTCGCCTAACTGGGGCTTAAACCCGGGTCTCCCAAGTGAATAAGTGATTTAACCACATGGCAACTGAGCCAAGAACAAAGCACACAAACATCCACAGCTCAAAAACTACTCTATCATAACTTCAGCCCGTTAATAGTACTTGATGATTACTCTCACGCTGAGAGTTGTGTGTATATTGTTTGAAGCAGCACTGGTTACTGTGACAAAAATTGCATTTTTATTGTTGTTTTTGTGCATCTATGTTTTTCTGACTGTTTTTCTTAAAGCCTTCATTGCCAGACATGTGCTTCCAAATTATGTGCTGTAAAAGCTCTTAGTATGTCATATTTTCTGTTTCTGCAGTTTTTTTGCAGGTTGTGCTACAAAACATTTCAGAGTTCACTTAGAGTTCTCTTTTATGACTTTCTAAATCAGAGTCCGTACTTGATGTACATCCAGAAAATTATGTTTATGGCATAATTACGTCAATGTTAAGTTTAAGGTTGAGTTCTATCTGTATCACTTCGATATCATTGTTGTCATCATTGCAATATCTAGCATCTTTAACAGAGATTACATTTTATCTACATACTGTGCAGCTCTATTACACAGAAAAATATCTCTGCATTACTAAAAAATCAGTTCAAGGTTGTTTCTTCTATTGTTTGAAACTATACTTGGTTTCTGTTCCACTTAAAAAAAATACTGTGAAAAATAAATTATTGACTGATATCCGAAGTCTCTCTTTAAATGTGAGTAAATATAGTTTTGTCCTCGTGTCACAGCATAACTAGACTCATGCTCTGTAATTTTCAATGAATATTACCTGCAAAGGCATATCTCAAAACCAGCCTTAATCCTCTACTTTGTGCAGATTTAATGCTAATTTTAATTCAGTACGGAAAAGACAAAAATGTACCTATTTTCCATGATCACATATGAAGAACAAAGTTTGTTATAGTATTATAATCCTAATGCACACATGTGGGATCTGGCTGTATCAAGAAAAATAATGTTCAAAATAATCTCAACACATAACCACGCTTTCAGAAAACTCACCGTGGGTGTAAAAAGAATCATAAGCAGGGGTAAGCAAGCCAAATGACCTAATTTAACTTAAGTCATTTAGACACTTTGGACCACATAAATAAACCTGCCACCAAAAAAAGATGGTGCGAATAAAAAAACTAAGTTAGCCTAGTTTTGTCCTAGGTCTAATTAGTATTATGACGATCAGCCCATAGCAACTGGTATCTATGAGATTTTATGCACTGTTGGCCATCTGTAACCTTATGAGGAGCTCATATGTGGGTCTACACTTCAGTTCCTCAAGAAGGCTTCTGAGGTGAACCCAAAGTTAACTTTCACAGCCATGTGTTGCCAGGTGCTCTGATGTCAAACTTACTGTGTAAGAAGCTCCAGCAGCGTGCTGTGTCCACGGCTGTGGGCCAAGCTAGCTGGGGTGTCCCCCTGTTTGTTGGAGAGGGTCAGTGCCTCTTGGGCCCCTGGCTGCTGCAGGAGGAAACGGGCCACTCGGTGGAGTCCTCGGCGGGCAGCAAAGTGCAGCAAAGTCTCCTGAGGCTCTGGAGCTAAAGGAAACATTAGCACAGTCAGAGAGCAGGAAATAGACATGGGAACTGGTTCTTAAGTTACTACTAATGGAGTTTAGACAATCATTGCTTTCACTTTGATGTCAGCTGATTTGTTGTAAATGAGAGATTGAGTGATTTATAGTACTATACAAAATTCTTAAGCCACCCCTCATTTCTTCATATTTTACTTGTCAGACTTTCTTGTATTTTAATGTAGCCTAGTGGAACAGTTCTCCAGGCTTCCTGAAGGAATTTCAAAGACTCTCATTTTCATTGCAGTCCCTGAACCTGACCAGTTTCAGAGGAATGTTTTTTTTCTTTGTTAAGCCACACAGAGGCCTATGTATGAATCACTGAGGCATAACAAAGACCATTTAACTTAAAGCCTGAACCAGTGAAGAACCAAGCGCAGATGATTCCAGATGATCAGGCGGTGATCAGTATACTGGTGGTGCTGAAGGCTGAGTAGTTAGCACACCTTGATCTAGGCACCTTGTATCTTTAGGTACTCTGCTGCCTGTCATAGTAAAACATTTGCTTCCATTTCTTTCATTTAATTTATTCAGCATGCTAAAGATTAGACAGTTTGACTGGCATAAAATGTTTTTTTTTTTTTGCACCAGCAAGGTGACTCAGAACAAATATAAAGAAATGAGGGATGGCTCAAGACCTTTGCACAGCACAATATGACCACTGTTTGCTGGCCCAAAGAGGAAGAAGCAATAGCTCCCCTCTTTCGGCACGTGAGAATTGCTGAGACGAACAAACGGCACACTCATGTGCTAATCTTCAGCAAAACGCTATTGCTGAAAAGACTATACACAATTACTGGTAGCGCTGCTTTGACATGCAATATACTTAGGTCACACCTGGTCTCTGGTACACACGCAATCACATGTTCTTTTCCTCACACACACACTCATTCTCCTTGAGCTAAATCACTTGAGGTGAGTCACAACAGCCATGCTCATAATAAGACAAGAATACAATAGATGAAAACAGAAACGCCTAGGAATATATCAATAATGAGTACCTAACAAGGAGCAGAGCCACCGTTTGGCTTCAAAACAACTTTAGTCTTTTTTGGAATGTCGTCACACGAGTCCTGAACATGTGCACTACAATACAGGACCATTCTAGAAGATGAAAAGCTTCCGGTTGTTTAACGGATGGGTGAGGAAGGCAGAAATCTACCAGCTCTCTGCTCTTTGAAACCCTGTGAGCTGACTCATTTGTTTTGCAAACTCATTAAAACGCAGGTCATCAGACCTCTAATTGCCATTTGGCCTAATATGTCTCACCTGTGTAGCTGCTTTTGTAATTGTGATTTAGTCACATCAAAGCTCTTTTTAATGTGGTGTTTCTGTTCTTTTGCTCACAATCTGTTCACAGTCCTTGTCATAACTTGCAGCACAGTACTGCGCATGAAGCACATAATTAGGCTGGATGTGTTATTATTAGATCATATTGCCATACTGTAATTACAATTACTTTTTTTCTTTAAAAAGATCTGCCCATTGTCAACCAATCAATCAACCTTTATCTTTACTCGAGGATGCATCGAGGGCAACCTTTGTTTACAATGTAGCCAAGCACTTGCGGGGCAGAAAGGGATTAAAAATATTTTAATGGAATTTAATCAGCTCAAAACACAACCAACTGACCACATTAAACAGAAAAAAAAAGAAAACAATCAAGGTAAAAAATAAAAATAGAAGTACATAAAAAAGCAAATAAAGCAACAAGTAAGCAAATTATAATTTATATGTAAGTGTAAATAAGCAAATTAGAAGAGTTAAATAAGACAAGCTAAAATCTGGGAACCAAATGCAATAAGTGAATAAAATCATGAAATGTAAAATAAGACACTGAAATAAAAGCAAAACAGTTTTAAGTAGCCTAAATCTAGACGAAACAGTTGGCAGGCTGTATGCAGGTGGTTAAAAATAAAAGACACTACAGAGCCGAGCTTTAGAGTAATTTCAGAATCAGAATCTGAATAAAACATTTTATTGATCCCGGAGGAAACTGCTTTTAAAAAATAACAGCCTGCTGCTGCTTCTGTAGCTAAAATATTTAAATAACAGTTCATTAGTGAATTGGTGCATGTCGTGTAACAAATACATTTGTTAAACAGACTCTGAAGTGGAACCTTGAAGCAGGGCGGTTTTCAGATAAAGTGGGACAGTCATTGTAGGTTATTGTTTGATGTTTTGTTTGGGTCAGTTGAAGGTAATGTCCCACATATATTTTAGTTAAGAAACAAAAACAGTCACTTTTTTTTTCAACTCTAATGGATAAAGAGTTGTTGCCCTAAGCGTTTATCTCATCACAAATGTGTAAAGTTTGATGCTGCTAAAAAAATATAAATACAGAAATATATGGTGTTATTTATTAGCAGTGTTTTATAAATAACTATGGCTTTAAATGTATTAACCAATGTAGATTCATAACTCTGCTTTGTCTTAATATCTGGTTCCCAACTGCTGTCAAAGAAACTGCCCAAATTACTTTCAGTAATTTCATATTCAGTGTAACTAATATGAATCATAACTCTAACATGGTGTCTGAAAGATAATTTCCTCTCACAGTGAGCACTAAACTGCATGAGACGAATTAAAATAAATGGACCAAGCATAACTGCAGCTAACTGCTGTCATTTCAGAGTGTTCTTTATCAACTAATTAGACCATTCAAAGGAAAAATAATGTTTACTTAATGTTATCTCAAATTTTCTAATGTGCTCTAATATTTGCTCAGAACTCACAGCGAAAGCCCTTTTTTAATTAACGCAGCAGATGAAGAGCGCATATTCTGATTCTCAAACGCCCTCTACAGGTTTCTCATTTCTTTGACGTTATTATGACCATCAGAGGAAAGTACTTAATATTGCTGGCAAACTTCTCCTAATGGAGTAAAGAAATACCTCAAGTTTAGGAGGAAGAACATGCAGAAGCTCCTCCTTCATCAGTCTAACATCCTATAAATTTCTGTCAGTTTAGGTAAATTTAGGGGTGTTGATCGAGGAAAATTGCTACTATTGCATACAGGGAAAAATAAGTGCTAGGAGGAGATGAGTAAGATAACTGTGGCAGATGTGCAGTGGGTTTACCTTTGCAGTTCCCCAGAAGACTCCATCCAGGGGGCAGTGAGAGGTGAGACAGAGCGAGGGCCAGGTTCTGGTCCATCTTTTCACACTCCTGCAGCGGAATCTGATGCTCGTCCAGCAGCAGAGCGCTCTCTAGCATGTCAGCCCGGCCCACCGCACCCACCAGGAACTGGGCCATGTCGAAGGCCAGGTCCTGGACAAAGCACATGTGCTCTGAGGCGAGTTGATGAATGAGACCATCTGGTTCGGGGGAACACACGGTGACCTTGACTGACTCACTGCAGTCATGAGCTAGCGAAGGAGAAAGAAAGAGAGAGATGGCACAAGTCACTATTTCATTTCACTCACAATATATCAACAGATTAGACACATGTAACCTATTGGTCCCCCTTACAGATGCAACGTTGTTGATGAAAGTTCATCTGAGGCTGCACAGTTTGTGTTAGTCAACCACTAGTCCTTCATCAGTGGTCAGTTTTTGGACACAGGACACTGCCGGCTGGTTATTTTTGGTTGGTGAAATATTCTATGTCCAGAAATGACACTGAGGTGTTTAAATACTCCAGCATACACATAAAGATCTGCTTACTGGTGGTCCTGTGGAGGTCCGGACCACTGATGAATTGGCTAACAAATGATGCTGAAAAACTGTGCGAAATTGTGTGCAAAGTGTATATATACAGTAAGTGTTATAAACAAAACATCTATTACTTTACTTTATGAAAGGCCTATGTGGGAGTCACAAAGCCTTATAAACAATGTCCTTCAGAAAAGTTCTCCCTTTAATTTAAGGTCCTTTGTGTCAATGCAGTGCCAGGTCATTAAATATCTTATGTCATCACGCAAATCCTAGTAAATATTATTTATAAATTTTGAAGTATTAATGCATAAGTATGTAATACAATCCTTACTCATGTGTCATACGTTCCCTATGAAGATACCAAAAAAAAGGATCAAAATGATTTTATTTAGCTGTCATGTCCCAAATAGACACGCCAAGAGTGCTAGAAGACCTCAGGCTGCACACTGAAATGGTTCTTTTTTCCACATGTTCCTGTAAACTTCAGTAAATGACAGTGTTAAGGTGTCTCCTTCCTTACAGCAGTAAACCCAAGTCATTATCTATATGGCAACCCACACCCAGTCCATAACCACAGTGGCTGGAGCCTGTGGTTGCTGTAAACATGACGGCCAAGTCTCACCCCACAGAAAACCACACTTACAAGACATGGTCAAAGTCCAAGTTGAAAGGCAGTCCTCTAAGAATAAAGCAGAGCAGTGTTTTTATGTACAAACAGTGTGCCTGCCTTTTTTCTCATTTAATACTAAAGAAAAAAACGGGCCTTCAGATTTTTCAACATGTCTCAGGCCAGAATAAGACATGACAAGAGCCCTCGTCGTAATGCTGTGATGTTTTTATGAAATTAGAACTCTTAAATAATATTCCAGAGTGCTAAATCATTCACATGGATTAAACGACTCATGCTATCTTATCTTACTGGCCTTAAAATTTTCTATCAGAAAACCCATCAGCATAGAAAAACTACAGCGGTAATCTCACGCCCACCCTGGAAATTTTTCTCAAGGCCCGTCGGCTTTTCGTACCACACCCACTCATCATCAGCCTAGACTGGCATTAGCCCTGACCCACAGTAAATCACTGACCCAGGCCATAAAGACCAGCTAAGCTAACCACACTCTACGTCAATGCATTCAGGAAGGCCATGCATCCATATGCAGGAGTGAATGGCTGAGTGTTTGGGGAGATGTAGTATTTGTTTACTTGATCGTGTCGTCAGTCAGGTATGTGTAGTTTGGAATAAAGAAGACAAAGAGAATGCTGAATTATACTCTAAAGCTTTTTTATGTGAAACTGCAGAAACTGTGGGGACATAAGCATCTGATAATGCCTCCTCACATTAAACAAAATCTATGCAAAGCCAAGGAAATATTTCAGAAAACTGTGTCATTGCTCTGTGGGTCAGCCGGCAATATGCTCAAGCACTTATGTCTACACATAAAGACGAATAAATCACTAAATAAAGATTTACTGAATTAATCAGTGTTACATCTTCTATGTTTCTGTTTTTGTATTTATAACAATCCAAAGTATTTTTTGGTGAGATATTCAAATACTATTTGTTTGTTATATTGATGTTCATTGATATTCACGTTACCTTACAATTACTGCTTCCCAAATACTACTCTATTTGACAATAACTCATGAAAAAAGGTCTGAATAACAGAAAATGTTAATGCAAGATTTCTCTAATACAATCTCAGATGTAAAACACATGTGTTGTTAAATCATGGACAGTCCTTTTCATGAACTCTACCATCCATTATCTGAGCCGATTATCCTTTACCAGACTAATGGGGGGGGGGGGTGCTGAAGGCCCATCCCAGCAGTCACAGAGTGAAAGTTAAAGAAATAAGCTGGACAGGTCAGGTTCACAAACTCATATAACTCTAAATGTAAACTGTAGAAAATATTTAATATGTTTACCCTGTTTAAAGGCTTGCTTCACTAATGAAATAAATTTCAACCTTGGTGTTGGTGTTTATAGTGTGCAAACCACATTATAGCAGGTAAATATTGATCTTCTGTCCCGTCAGGCTGTATGGTGCTGTGTGCAGTGCGGGATGCTTGACTGCACCCAGCCGGATAATATGAATGCTCTCTCTGAAGGCCTCTGTGCACCCTGCTATCTGCTTTGCTTGCTCCAATCCACCTGAGCCCTTAATCAGATCAGGGGGCACACGTTTTGTTGACAGGCCTGACTGCTGCCACCTCTCTCCAGGCTTGACAGGGCAGACAGACAAGTTGGCAGGAGCAGCAGGGTCAAGTCAGTCCAAAGAAAAACTTACATAACGGATAAAGCCGACAAAATGGACAGCGAGTGACCTTGTGCTCACCTAAGTATTGTTGACAATCAGATGTGATGCAGGACAGAAAGGCCTGTGATGCGAGTTATCAAGAGCAAACAGAAAACTGGAACATTCCCCAGAGTCTTTCTGTCAGGAGTGTCTGTACCAAATTCCCTTTTTCTGACTAAGTAAACAGGCGAAGCCCCTCACTCCTCACGCCACTCAGTCCTCAGTTAAACATTCACTATACAGAACTACAGTGACCATCAAGACCAGCACATTTATACTTTCCCCACAGTTTCTTACTGAAAGACAATGACTGAACTGGACAAATTATCACAAATAGTGTTTTTTTTTTAAACCAATTTAAAATGAACGCAAGCAGGTGCCGCCCAGAGTATAATCCAGGGCTAAACAATATGTTGAAAAATATTAGTGTGATATTTAGGCCTTATCAATTTAGCGATATTGATAATGGTCATGAAATCATTGTAGAATGTGTTGATTTTTTTTCTTTTGCAAAAAAGAACTAATCCGTTACGAAACTCCAGTGCTGGATTTATTTACATGTCATTTAGAAGAACGTCAGCCTGTGAGTTATTGCAGGACTATGTAGGTAAACAGGGAAATCAACCCTTTTTTATTCTTAATGCTAGTTGAGTCTTACAGATGAAAACTGATGTGATTTTTTACACACTGAAACACACTCTATTGAACACTAAAGCAGAGCAGTCAAAGAGGAAGAAGAAATGGATCCATCGAGTGGAAAAAGACACAAAGACTCAAAGACACAGGCAGCTAAAGACAGAAAAGAAGTTAATCACTGTGGAAATGTATCATTTCTACAAAATTGCCTATATTCACAGCCTTTGCGATATATACGTTTTTGGAATAACTCGTCATTTTTGAGTCACAAAGGTGGAAAAAACAATTGCTTCCACAAAAACATGACAAAGTTAGCCAGCTAAGGTTAGTGATATGAGTGATACGTTTAGCATTTATGATAGAAATACCTTCTCAAAACAGCAAACTTCATGGTCAGTGATTTAACCAACAACTGCATCTATATGTTCACAAGCACATTTCTAAAATCATATGCTAAAATCTGAGCTGCCAAAAACCATAACAGTTTTTGGAGCATAAAAACACAGCTGAAGGAGGTTTTTTTTTTTATTCCTAGCCAGGGCTTGGAAATTCAGAGAAATGAGCTTTAGTCAAACTCAACATAGTGATCACTCTAGACAAGGCTGTGTTTAGCAGAGGAACTGCAGCTAAAGGTAAATTATCTGGTTAGGACTGCAATTACATGATACATATAACAACTGCGATACAAGCCCCCCCCCCCCACACTTATTAGTCACATGCATCATTTTTTCTTTAATTATGGGTTACGCGTCCCCTTGCCTTAATGATATCATCTGTCCTGTCGGGTAAGGATTACATCAGTTTCTTAAAATCCACTTTTCTGCCTACTTTAGAAGGAAAACTTGACACTCACACACTTAGAACAACAACTAAAGGTCCAAACTTATAGATCCGGGTAGATGTAACCTAAATTTTAAGAACTGTGTGCAGATATCAGCATCAGCCTACAGCTCCATATCAGTGCGTCCCAATAAAGAATAATCTTTTTGTCCAAGCATGGGCTAACCAGGATTAAGCCACTGTGGGCCATATATTAAATTATGAAAAAGAAAAAAGAAAAAGCAACAGTCAATTCCGAAACTTAGTGAAGTTTTAATAGTAATTAGTGAAGAAGAGCGTACCTGGGCACACTGCCTGCAGGGTGTCATGGCTGACCCTCAGTGTGCTGCTGAGATGCCTCTGAGTGGATCCAGTGAACACCAAGAACAGCTCTGTGTCTTCTCTAACACTTTCCCCCTCACTAAGCTCCTCATTGTTGAGCTGAACAGTTAGCACACAACTGCCCTGTAACCAGAAACAACACAGAACTGATTCAAATATATTCTTACCACCATAAATTAAATCAACAGTGATGTTATTGGACATTTGTTTTTTACCAGTAAATGTTTGTGCGAAACACAGACTTTCATAGAAAGGCATGAAATTTTCAGGTTCCAACTTTTCTAGCCATGGATACCAGAAATCGTTTGGGCCAGGGTGTCTATTCCTGACCCTGGAGATCTGCCTCTCTACAGAGTTTAGCTTCTAATCTAACTCACCTGCAGCGGATCATGAAGACCGTCATGTGCATCTGAATACATATCAGAGCCAGGTGTGTTGCTGTATTGCTAGAGTGTAATGGTTTTAGCTCCAAGTGCACATTATACAAACAAATATTTCAAATATTTATTCACAGAATTCAGCAACTGCCCAGTGGCATCTATTATAAATGAGTTTCAAAACAATGGGTTGTCTGTTCTATTCTAAGTACAGGGGACAAGCCACAAATTAACAAATAGTACAGTACAAATGCAACAAACAAAGATTACCCTGACAAATTCTGCAATACTCCTTTATGACAGAATGAACTCCAGTTTTCAATACAAGACATTTAATGACCACAGTAAATGTCAATATATATGCAAAGCAGTGCCTGTGCTGAGGCCTGTGGTTTGTGAGACAAGATAAAATAGCATAAGAATGAACCACAAATGCAGTCATAAGCGATACTGTGACTCTGTCTAAACAGGTGCACAAAATAACACACAATATAACTTCAAATTCAGGATTAAATTCATTTTCTGTGGGCTAATGCACAATATTAATTGTGTTTTGGCTTACATCTCCAATTAAGAATTTGGCATGCAGCTTACAGGCTAATTCTCAGCAAAAAAAAAAACAATCATAGGCTTTCAAATAGACACTTATTTTACACTGAGGGCCAGAGGTACATAGAAATGCAGACACTGCCCAGAATGTGCCTTGATGCAACTGCCATACACATTCAGAATAAGAATCAGAATAAGAAAACTTTATTGATCCTGGGGAAGTTGTTTATGCTACACATACACATAGAGAAACTAACTACAATATAAAGTCAAAATAACTTTCATAAAATATAATATGAAGTAAAAATAAAACTCTGAAACAAACGGTTCATAGTGCTCACGCAAACTGTACGTAGCCCCGCCTACCAAATGCATATTCATGAGATACAGGGTTTAAAAGACAACATGACAATACACTGACAAAACACTCAATAAAAATATAGTGAATGAATGCATATACAGTACGTTCTTATCCACCAAAGCATTTTTCAGGGTGCAGTTCAGCTCGCAACACAGCATATTCTGCTCTGTGCTCTCGCACATCTGATCCTGAAAGATTATAGTGGTATTTTGATTGTAAACAATCTGTCAGCATAGGTTTGAGATTCATGACTCTGTCTAGCCTCTGTGCCTGCTGCTGTTGGTGAAGAGGGCTTCTCAACATGTTAGCTGCTCGAACTTTAGTAATGTGAGCTGAATATGAAATCAGCCTCGTGTGTAATATCCCCACCCTCACTATGTGTGATCCTCCCCCGTTTTTCACACCTTTACCTCAAATGCATATGCATGAGGGAAAGATTTTGCATTTTACCTGGTACGTGGCCCATAAACTTCGCTCATATGCTCGTATGCTGGCTTCATATATACACACATATACAGTATATAAGTACTGTGCAAAAATCTTAGGCACCTTTGCAAATTGTTCAAAGCCATTTTTCTCAGTGTGTGATAAAGTGTCTTTCAAGTTAGATTTGTTTTGTTTGTTAAAAAAAAAAAATAAAGTAGTTGAAATTTTTTGAGCTGGAAAGAAGAACACAGGTTCGGTTCCAGATTTGTCCTTCAATGACACCAGCTGTTGCTTGTGACGGATGGAGTCAAAAAGTAATACTGGGCTGCCACAAGGCACACATTGCTATACTGCTCATATAATTACTATTTACTGTATAATGTTATTTTTATTCTTTTTATTTAGTACATTTAGTAATACAGAAACAACACTCACTGGTCATCTAAACATGATTTTCAAAGTTGCCTAACTCTGCACAGAACTGTCTATACTGTACTTTATACTGTATATAATGTGTTAGCCAAAGTGGTGAATGCATTATTCATAAGTATTTCTTATGGGACAAATAACTCTAGGCTGACAAGCTTTCAGAGCTACTCTTCTTCCATTGCTTCGCCAAAATCTATAATTCAGCAGAAAAAGAGGTAACTGTGGGGAGGAATAACTGAAGTTGTACTTTGACAGGAAATCATGCTCTCGTTGGTCTGCAGAGATTACCACAGACAGAAGTTGCACAAAACCTCACACTTAACGGTAACACGCTGATGTTCTAAAGGACTCCACCCTTCACCAAAAGAAACCAGAGTCAAATCAAGAGACAGATATATTAATCATATAGAAACATAAAACCATTTAGAAATGTAAAGCCATAACATGACGTAAATATGGGTTCAATAAAGTCAAAAATATGTACTCTTAATGTGTTGATAAGAGATACGTAGTTGAAAACATCTACAATGGAGCTATTATTAGTAACTGTTCTGGTTTTATATCCAAACTATTGCTACTCAGCCAGCTAAAGTCGACAAACTCATGATAACACCTCTCATTTGACCCCCTCAGTGGTGAAAGAGGGAATATGAACTATGCTGTATGTGCTTTGCACTTTTAGGAACTGGAAACAAAATATCGCTCCATATTGCAATAGAATCCTTGGGAAAAGTAGGAAAGAGCAGTGGCAGGTAAGAAGAGCTATTTTCTTCCATGTGTATTAGCGGACCATTACAATCCACCCACTATCACTGTCATCGCCGCATTCAGTGATGGCAGCCTTTTGATAGATCTGATATCTTTTCACCTGTTTAATTGCAGCGTGTTAGCACCAGAATAGGTGTCTTTGAAGCTGTATCACATTACACTGCAGCAGGGAAAATCCCGTCTGAGGGAGCGCCTCTTTGTTGACTGCGCTCGGTGTGCGGGTGAGGGCGGGCAGGACAGTAAGGCGACACCAGCTGTACACGCCTCTGCTGTTTCTGTGCTTCTGAAAGGTGCTGATAGCCCTGAGTTCCTGTGGTGGAGTCTTAGAAGGGTGGGCATATTTCACAAAGGAAGAGCTTGGTAACTTAAGTCAAGTGTTGAGATCTCTCAAACATGAGTGCTCCTTACATCGCCTCCTATTGGATAACCCTGGCTCTTGGTTTAAGTTACCTGGCTAACTGTGAAAATCCCACTTTTTGAAAATACCCCAGCAGTTGAACAATTAGAGCCTTAGGATGCTGATTTTTTTTTTTTTTTAATTTTGTGACCGATTCTGACTTAAAGCTGTAACAGTTGATATATCTCTGCATAGTGAAAATGATCAAGATATTTGTGAATTTTACTTCAGTGACTGATTTCAACTGCCAAAATTTAACTCAACTCAAACGGCAGAATTTTGGCAGCATGGGGGTGGAGCCTCTGATAATAATTAGCTTTTTTGGTCCATTAGCTCTTACTTCCTTTTCATTCGTTCTCTTCATAGAAAGACTTTAAAACCATAACATGAAATGCAAGAAAGTAGAATGCAGAACTAGAGCTTTAAGGCTAACACTGCTAACAAATACTAGTCGTCAACCGTCACCAAAACTGAACCATCTCTTTATTAACGTAGTGCGAGTCTTGTGGATGTGGTTTAAGACACAGTATGACTTATTGGGAGCTATAACAATGCTAATTTTAGACTCTTTAAACATTTCTTCAACACTGACTATAAATAAACATGTAAAGGAAAGGGAGCATGATATGCAGAGACTGTTTGAAATGGTATTACATTGTGTTTTGTTTCACCGTTAGTTAGTCTGTTGGCTATGCAGTTTAGACTTATTTCACAAAGCAACACAAACTGAACATTTTGAGTGTGACTGCAGCATTAGACCTGAAGGCCTTTCAGTTGGAATCAGGTTTTTGATTCAACCTAATCATCATACATTTACATTCACATAGACTCGCCATGCTATGTGACACGAAAACAGTGCCTTGTTGTGCTTGTCAGCAATAACATTACCTATTCCAATCATTTCACTAAACAAACAGGAACGCAGAAGGAACTTATGATGTTGTACTTACATATAATGGAGCCTGGCGTGGATTAAGTTTCATGACACTGGACGCTGGAAAGAGATAAAAACAGTATCAGACAACGGGCCTCAGAAACAGCACGGTACCTTCTCTGTGCGGTTCCATTTCAGATATAAAACCAACAACTTCATATCTATATTGAATGTTGAATGTTGTATGGTGCTATATGTTGCAACGTTGTCTCATCTCACTTCGGACGTGTACATAGCTGCTGATGACAATAAAGTAACCTTGAACCTTGATCTAGCTCTCCAGTTTTGAAAGTTGCTTGCTTCAACACACCTGATTTGTCTCTCATAAAGTGTCTGGTAAAATGACTGTTAGGACTGATGTTGAATAAACCTGCATAGAACTGTCCTCCATAGCCTGCATCTGGATTTACCAAAAGCAGCTGACGCTTAAAATATGAGCAGCCCACATGCTGCAATATATAACTGAACAGCTTCCTGATGCAGGATAAACATGAGACTTAAAGGCTGTCAACACTGCAGAAGACCTTCAAGTACATCTGCCTGAACACTCTGCTCTGTTAGTCAAAAAAAATTGTAGAAAAAATAGACACTTGTAAAAATATGTCAGCATTTTAATCATGGTAGTTGTGGGTGGAAGTGGTCGGATATTTGCTGAGACTCACACCGTACCTTGTGAAAGGGAAAGGACCCATGATTTTCTCAGTGTTAGAGGAAGCCAAGGCTTTTGATGGCAAAATAGAGCAACAGCAACTTAGAAACATTAACCCCTTATAATCCTAGGTGTGTTACCTCTTAAGACTTCTTATTCAGAAATTTCATGGAAAGTAAAGCAAACTGGCAGGTTATACTTAAATGAAAGGGGTCAGTGGACCCTTTATGCTTATTTAAGTTGTTAAACCAACTAAAGCTGGTGAGTTTTCTGCTTATGCTGTCAGCCAGACATTTCCTTGAAATCTTGATTACATGACAAAAAGTTAGACCTGATCTATCCTAGTCCTTTCAGATGAATACAGCCATATTTTAGTCATATCTGAACTAAATTGTGGGTTGTTCTCTTAGTCAGTGGAATCAGTGATTTAACTACTGATAGTGTCTGTGGGGCATTTGCACTGGGGCTTTTAGCTGAAGGGGCCTATCGTGACTGGCCCCACCAATGTCTTTTTTGGACACCTCATGCCATGTTCTTCACATTCATTTCTGGGTCCATTAGGAAGGTTCTAACTTACTAGAGTGGAATATAAGCAAAATGTTTCAAATTATGGGGGTGATTGCAGCTGAAAGTTGCCTAGCATCATATGCATTAAATGGTTTAGCATAAATAATATGATCATGGATAATTTAGTTTCTGATACAGCAGTCACTCAGCACACTTGATTGCACTTTCCCTGCTCAGTGGTAAATAAATACAGCCGTGCTGGAATTAAGAAGGATCAGGTAAAAGGATAATTAGCAAGCTCTAATAATACCCACAGTCCTAATCCTCTTCCCTTAAACACTCAGTGAGGCATAACTTACCTTTGTACAGACACTTGGACGGTAAGGGAAGGCTTCATCTGCAGGACTTATATCATTAGTTGACTGATCACAGGGCCACCAATTAAATTTTAATGTGTCATGTCAAAGCAGGTAATACAATCAATCAATTGATGGTTCTCGTCTGCATCCATGGAAAGTGAATTTCAAGCCTGGTTCAGAATATATATAATATGCTTTCTCACCACTATAGCAGTTTCCGACTGCCACCCCAAACTATTTAAAGAAGGATAATTGATCTATTTTGCATCCAATAAACAAATTACTACACTGTCCCTTCAGACAGATCATGAGTACGCAAAAAACACCACGAGTGAGAAAAGGCGTTTCTTCACATCCAGTATTACAGCAGCACATAAAAACATCCTCTCTTTAAATTAGTAGTCATCACCATGGACAATCAAATACAGAGGTCCTAACAGTCAAAATTTCTATAACAAGTAATTGGTAACAATCAATACTAACCAAAGAAACTAGAGGTTATAACAGTGTGTACAGTATTCAGCATCAAACAATACGCTCAAGTTGCAGCTACAGAACACTTCTTCTGATGCAACTCCAGTCTTTCCAACATTTACAAGCATGAGAAAAAATGGCCTGTATGGCTGCTCTGTGCTTTTCTACAGTTTCTGCTGTAAGTCTGCCTGAATGAATGTTCACAGAGCTGGCAGCTTTAGCCAGACAGGCTTACCACCTCAGGGGTTCTCTCCAGTGGTTTGAGATCATAATCATATTCACGTCACTCTATGAATGGAAGATGCAATAGGATTACAGGACTATGAATTTGCTTAGCCCTCAAAATGACCAGCAGGTGTAAAGTATAGATCTTTTAAAAGGCTTTCAAAGTTAACCACCGAGAGAGAGATAACGGTGACTTTCAAAAACAGCATTTATTTTCCCATAGACAAAATCAGCTTGGACCATGGACTCTTCCAGACGGTAACGGTGAACTCCAAACTAAAAACACACTTTCAGAAGTCTGTGTTAGCACTTATAGGGAATTCAGTTTAAAATATTGTGTTACTAAATCCTTGACATTTAAAAAAGAATGGTTTAGTGCAAAAAGCCAGTCAGTACGGTTAGTGATACAAACCAAACATCTTTTAAATGGGTCATGTGAAATGGTTATGAAGGAACAATTTGATGGTTTTTTTTTAGATTTACCACTATTATTACACTTAACAGAAAACACTACATACAAAACACATGCAAGGTCACTTGTGGTTTGGAGCATAAAAAAGGGCTATATTTTCATCATTGCTGATTTTTGATCACTGGTGTAAATGAATATTTGTGGGAACAGTGGTAGAACATGAGGTCAGTGACTGTGCCTTGGTTGCCTGACCGGATGCACTGTAGGATGTACTGCAGTCCCAGAGGATTGACCCCCAACGACATGAGCATGAGAGTATCTCCAGCGCTTCACACGACTCACAGTTTCCAAAGAGAAACAGTTACATAGGGAAGAGAGCTATTTTTGTTTTGGATAGATGGTTCAGCATGATGTCATTCACTCATGTGTTCACATTGTTCTCTTCAAGTTCTATTCACTAGACAAAGGCCACTTTTCTACCACGTGCTTCAGTTGGCAGGTTTGTTCTTAAACATCTTTATTTTCAGGTCTCAAAGGTAAAGCAGCATTTGTAAAGCTGTGACAGGCCTACAGCTGCAAAGAACAAAAATACTTAAGAGACATCTGACGCAACTGTCCCGTGGTGATACCTGATAACACAAGTGCATCTGGCTTGTGTGCTGTTGCACAACCTCTGTAGCAACTGTCAGACTTTTTTGAAACTGTTAACTCTGTCACTGTGTTTTTGCCTTATGTACTGCACAGCTAGGCCTACCTTACAGTTCAAATGTCTTACGCAGTCAAGGAAATTGTTTAAAACTATTTGTATGGACAATAAATGTGTTTCTCCCAGTAAAAACACTACACACCGATCAGCCACAATATAACAACCAATGACAGGTGATATGAATAACACTGACTATCTTGTTACAGTGGTAGCTGTCAAGATGTGGGATAACCTATGCAGCAAGAGAACAGTCTGTTCTTAAAACTGATGTGTTGGAAGCAAGAAAAATGGGCAAGCATAAGGAGTGACTTTGACAGGTGGTGTCTGTGATGGCTAGATGACATAGTAAGAGCATCTCCAAAAATCTTCAGGGGTGTTTCCAGTAAATGGACAGTACTTACCAAAACTGTTCCCAGGAAGGACAACCAGTAAACAAATGACAAGGTCAGGAACACCCTGTCATTGCAACGGTATTCCCTAATGACAGTGACTTCTTTCAGGAGAGATAAAGTGTTCTGTAGCATAGCAAACACTGCTCAGGAATGGTTTGAAGAACATGAGTTCAAGGTGTTGACTTGGCCTCCAAAGTCCCCAGATCTCAAACCAATTGAGAATCTGTGGGATGCACAGGAAAACTAGTCCAGTCCATGAAGGCCCCACCTCACAACTTAACCTAAATATCTGCTGCTCTTAGGTCTCGTCCACACGGACGTTTGAATCTTGGATAAATGAATGCGCTCTGAACACCATAGGTGTTTTTGTAGCGTTTTGTATCTGCGCTTGATTGGCGTTACACTGGCGTTCGTCTGACGCTGTTTAACTCCAGCCTGCAGCCCAATGTGTAGTTTTGTGTATTCACCTGTGGGGGCAGTAATGATTCTCTCCAGATCATTCACGTGTTGGGATTTGTAGTTTTACATTTTCCTTCAAAACTTGATTTGTCGCGGTTCCCAGAACAACTGAATCATGGGACATATTCCGTCCTCCAGAGCGTCAACCGAACGCCATGTAAACGCAGTACCGGCGTTTTCTTCGTGTTCGTCAGGATTTCGGCAGAAATTGATGCCAAGAAAACGTTGCATGTGGTGTTTTTTTGACGCCACACGAGCGCGCAGCCGCCCATCCACCGGTGCTGAACACCCGTGTGGACGCAGTGATGCGCTCCAATGAACAGAAAAATGGTCGGCGCTCAGTCTGCACTCACCTGGTGCCACGAACGCCCAAAAAACGCCTGATTCAGATGTCCGTGTGGACGAGGCCTTCGTCCTACACAATATTAGGCAGGTGGTTTTAACAGTAAAAAAAAAAAAAAACTTACTATTTTGTTTTTAAAAAGAACCTGCTAGTTGGAAAAATAATTAGTACATAGGTTATTCGCTTGATCAAAAAGAAGTTATTCGCTTGATCAAAAAGAAGAGCCATTTGGTTAATGGTTCTTTAGAGAACCATTTCTGTTAAAAGTATGTCAAACTTTCACATAATGTAAATTATTAAAGAAGAGTTGAAACCTTTAACACTCAAACTCTTCCCACTTATATCTCATACACCAAAATGGTTCTTCATGGATCTAAAATGGTTTTTCTGTAGTAACACTCATAGAACCGCATGTGACACTTTTTTGTTAAAGAGGGTAGGGCTACGTACCACTTCTTAATCCAATGTCACAAAAGGCTGCGCTACGCAAATGAGACCTGTAACCAATCTTTAACTGTGTGCTTTGAGCATCTTCCATAGTTCCCGAGGAGTGTTTCTGTGAGTATGTCATTTATCTCTGTGGGTAAGTCATTTATTTTGGTCAAAATGAATGAAATCTTCAGTCATGTCATATCATTGATTCAGCAGAGCATATTTATCATCATCATGGCCTAAAATCAAATGTACCAAAATGACTTAACTTACATTAGAAACTCGAAATGTTAACTTACATTAGAAATAAAAACACATTTTTTTTACTTTGGAAAACCAACCATAAATTGCAACATCAGAACGCAGTAACAGTATGTGGAAATTGAATTGTAATATGAGTATTTTATCATGCTGCCTGAATACTAACCTAAAATACTACCAGTGCCTCTCTGCCACTTCAGTTCCAGAGATCTCTTAAGCCTAACAGCAAAAGTAAGTGGTTAAAAATAAGTCTGGGGTTGGCCCTTAAGGGAGCCACATTAGCCATGGTTGAGTGAGTTTGTGTGTGTATCTGTGTGTGTGTGTGTGTGTGTGTGTGTCTGTGTGTGTGTGTGTGTGTGTGTGTGTGTGTCTGTGCGTGTGTGTGT